>JAIOJX010000003.1:167113772-167396272 GCA_022376925.1 Tragulus kanchil | reverse complement strand
CAGACCAGAGGGCACGGGGGCCACCACGCGGACACTTCTGGATGGAGACGACACAACACCTCCTCTAACGGAGGGAATTACAAGGTTTGGGAGAAAACAGTCTTATGGTGACCCGGTTCTAGCTACCAACCTAGGTGTATATCGCAGAAACTTCCTGAAATGGATGACGCTTTCCAACGCATTACCATAAAATCGCTAACTTTCCACCCAAATCCAATTTCGCTCCTATTTGAACTGGAACGGCTCCTCAGGAATTCCTCTACACTGTACACATCACCAGCACCTCAGGAGGAAATACTTGACATCATCATTTTTTAAGAGTAATTTTGAAGTATCCGACACAACTAGATGTTTTTAAATACATTATCATAATATTAACATAATCAGCAATGAAAGAAAATTATCCATTGTTTGCTAACAGTTATGCTAAAGAGATGCATTGAGTAGAAAATAAGACATGCCTACAATTTAAAAAAAAAAAAGATATTTCAGTCTTCATTCAACACTGTCTCTTATTATTTTCATCACCTTGTGTGAATAAATATAATTAACAAAATTAAATATTCAGAAACCATGAGCAGGGGGCGCCTAAATGTTTTCGTGAATGAATGGATGGGACTGAGCAAACCTCTACCCTATGGGCACTTCCCACCCCCTCCCCCCGCCCCCCTCTCACACACACACACACACACTGTCCCAGCAGACAAGGGCAGCCTTCAGTGGCTGACCAAACACTAACAAAGGAACACGTGTAAACACATGCTCCGGCCCCTCCCTGTGGGATTACAACCTGTGTGTACAGGGTGAGGGGGCAGGAATGAGTCTGAACCACCCAAGACAAATTGTTTATCCAGAGACTGCGTATTTTCACCAAGTATTTGTTGCTAATCTCAGTTGCAAAAGAAGTTTCCCCCTGAAACCCAGGGAGCTCATCGAGTTCCGATTCTCTGATATTCTGCAATGACAGAGCAGCTGAAGTTCATCCTTATTTCGCCTTTCCTGGAGGACCAGGGCCATTTCAGGATCTAGTATTTTCCCTCCTCTGTGAAACGAGCTCCAACTGCGGGTTGAATCTGAAACGCCACTGCTCCAGCTCGACACAGTCAGGGGCATGGGTGGCTAAGGCTTCTCTTTTTGTGTGTAGAGGTGAGCTTCCAGGCTCAGCACCACTGGCCACGGACGGGAGATGGTCCCCGTCTCAACGGGGACACAGCTCCTGGTGCTCACAGGTGTAATTCTCCCTCAACGTATTTACAGATCACGCTGGAATTACTGGGACTTGGGTCGAGGGGCCGCAGCCACCCTTCCACCAGCCACATATTCAGATATTGTACACACACCTGATAACGCAGATTTTTACAAACTTTTTATTTCAGGCGGCTGCATCGACAGGCTGTCTCTCCCTTCCACTTCGAGCAGCAGGCCTAACTCACAGGAAGTCCAGCCATTAGGATCTCCAGAATTGAAAAAAATTGAAATAAAAACCAGCTGAGTGGTTGGTTTTCTGTCTCGGCTTTATGGCACAGTTCAAAGCCAGGATTACGGAGGTCATTAAGCAGCATTGTCTCTGTGACATGATTAGTCAGGTAGCAAAGTCCATTTGTCACCTGCAGCAGCAAATTGAGTTAATACTGCACTACAGGCTATGGGGACTGTATAATATCAACGTGATTACATCAAGCGAGCCGCAAACTTGACAGCTCACTGAATTTGTCGGCATTAATCGTTACGCCTGTCACAAATCCATCAGGTTTACAGATAATTAGGGGCCTGTTAATGAAGCTGGCTAAACAACCTTACCTTTTTTGATAATTAAGAAGCCGCTTCATTACGAAGGAGCCATTTCCTCTGAGCAGTAGTTCTTTATTTTTTTATATAAAGAGGATTCATTTAGATAATTTTCCCTCCTCTCGCATCGCTCTGAAGTATTGCTATTCTGCATCTGTCACCCGCCAACTTCCTGGCGACCAAACAATCCATTATTTGACACTAAGATATTCTAAAGAAAAACTCATCAGTTACGGATGGAACAGTGAGGCAGACCAAATTGAAAATGTGTTACAATAAAAACACTTTGGAAAGAGTTCATTCTCTGATATTCTGCAATGCGGCTGAAGTTCATCCTTATTTCGCCTTTCCTGGAGGACCAGGGCCATTTCAGGATCTAGTATTTTCCCTCCTCTGTGAAACGAGCTCCAACTGCGGGTTGAATCTGAAACGCCACTGCTCCAGCTCGACACAGTCAGGGGCATGGGTGGCTAAGGCTTCTCTTTTTGTGTGTAGAGGTGAGCTTCCAGGCTCAGCACCACTGGCCACGGACGGAGATGGTCCCCGTCTCAACGGGGACACAGCTCCTGGTGCTCACAGGTGTAATTCTCCCTCAACGTATTTACAGATCACGCTGGAATTACTGGGACTTGGGTCGAGGGGCCGCAGCCACCCTTCCACCAGCCACATATTCAGATATTGTACACACACCTGATAACGCAGATTTTTACAAACTTTTTATTTCAGGCGGCTGCATCGACAGGCTGTCTCCCCCTTCCACTTCGAGCAGCAGGCCTAACTCACAGGAAGTCCAGCCATTAGGATCTCCAGAATTGAAAAAAATTGAAATAAAAACCAGCTGAGTGGTTGGTTTTCTGTCTCGGCTTTATGGCACAGTTCAAAGCCAGGATTACGGAGGTCATTAAGCAGCATTGTCTCTGTGACATGATTAGTCAGGTAGCAAAGTCCATTTGTCACCTGCAGCAGCAAATTGAGTTAATACTGCACTACAGGCTATGGGGACTGTATAATATCAACGTGATTACATCAAGCGAGCCGCAAACTTGACAGCTCACTGAATTTGTCGGCATTAATCGTTACGCCTGTCACAAATCCATCAGGTTTACAGATAATTAGGGGCCTGTTAATGAAGCTGGCTAAACAACCTTACCTTTTTTGATAATTAAGAAGCCGCTTCATTACGAAGGAGCCATTTCCTCTGAGCAGTAGTTCTTTATTTTTTTATATAAAGAGGATTCATTTAGATAATTTTCCCTCCTCTCGCATCGCTCTGAAGTATTGCTATTCTGCATCTGTCACCCGCCAACTTCCTGGCGACCAAACAATCCATTATTTGACACTAAGATATTCTAAAGAAAAACTCATCAGTTACGGATGGAACAGTGAGGCAGACCAATGAATGTGCACTTTAAGGGGGGAAAAAAAAGCCTGTCAGGATGTTACAATAAAAACACTTTGGAAAATAGCTTGACTCCCATATGTATATAATTGCTCCTCTCTCTTCCTGAAAAATGAACAAATAATATTTGCTACAAATGTATTGTGGCTACTTTCAGAGGGAACATTAGAAACGTGAGAGATTTCCCTTGAATGCTTAAGATGAAGGAAATCAGGATTTTCCCACCTAGCCCATGACAAATCCATCGAAGACTTACGCCAACGTAAATATGAGTGAAAATAAGCAAGTGTGAGCCCGGGTGTCTTAATGGCAGTGATTTTAGATGAAAGCAAACAGCTTTATTTCACTAGGAATCCACCTTAATCTTTTTTTATGGGCAAAGGGTGGGTAAGAACTAAACAATGGCTCATTTAATGAACACAAGAGTCCTGCAGGTTTGGAATCAAAGTAGAGATAATAAACCCTGTAATTAAACTTACATAGGACTTCTTAGGATGGAATCTATTTTTGAGATCTCACTTCAAAACCCAGGATCCTTGGACCACGTCTCAATCTCCTCTCCACGAAGACAGCCCTTGGCTCCGTGTTGTGGGGTTTCTCCCTCCCGAGTTCCTGTACAGTGGATGACTCAGTCATCAGCTCCTCCTGGCCATCACTCTGCAGCATTTTGATTAAGTATGCCAAATGTCGTGGAGAGGAAAGAATGGAAACACTGAGCCTGCCAACTTTTGATTGACCATTAAAGCCAATGATATATGTGCCTGTCAAAAGACAGACAATTAAATCAATATTGGAAAAAAGTCGCCTTGACGGCTTGTTTTTATGTAAGAGCTGCCAGGATGGATTACCATGCACCATCATGCCCTTGTCAACTTTCAAACCTTTTATTAAAAAAAAAAAAACTCTGGTATTTAAAGTTGCAGTACCTCATTCCCTTTGCGTTTTGTTTGTCCTCAGAAATACCCACTGCAAGGCTAACCACACAAGTTCTTCAGTGTCCAGGACCCATCTTCAAAATGCAACTTTTCAATGTGCCTTCTGTCATAAAAATCCCTCTGGTAGCAAAAAAAAAAAAAAAAAGCTAAGAGGCCTCTCACTTCCACACACGCAAATGGTCAAGGTCTCTATGGACGCGGCTCCACTCTGAGGGGCACCAGGCAGAGGCCCACGGTCTCTGAAGCATCTGCCGTCTCTGCCCGCCTCAAAGTTACTTTCTAAAAAATAAACGTCCCCTTCCTGCCCACGTTCGGCTATGAATGCTGAGCCTCGAAGCTGCCCTCGCTCCCGCAGGCACTTCTCTGCAGGATCTAACAGAAGGCATTCGCCTCTTTGATTTGGCCCTATGTGTATGTGGATATGATTCGTGAGATTTGGGGGACAATGACCTCTGCTTTCAAGGCCTCCCTAGAAAAGGCATCCATGGAGCCCTGAACAGGAGCCCAGGACTGAGTGCAACACTAAAAATTATTCAGATCTGACGCCACACTGCAGCCAAGAGGCACACCTGCTTAAGCACACACACCTTGTATCACACCCCCACCCCCACCCCCACCACTAACAGCCTGGGGAGAGCTCTCCTCTCCTACTTAGTGATAACTCACTGGCGGATCGGTGGGACCCCAGGCTCCATCAACAGTGTCCAGAACTGAGACAAGACTCGAGCAGGCAGCCCGAAGGAACTACCGGGCGAGTTTCAGCCCCGCAGTGGAAAAGGCACTGCAGTGGACCCACGCCAGGGGCTCAGCCCCGGGTGAGGAGGTGAGCGGCGCGGAGGGTGCCGCGGCCGCACAACTTCTAAGGCAAAATTAAAATGGAGCAGGAAAGAGGGGGAGCGAGAGAGAAAAGTCGCCCTGATAGTGGCTGAGCTGTCAGGAGCATGTGTGTTTCCATGGTGAGTGATTTATTGATGTTTATCAGGAATGAATAGATCAAAGGCTGCCGGATGACAGGCGATCAATCACACATCAAATCAAGGATGGCAATCCTCTAATAAAACAGAAAACAAGGAAAACCAGCTCCTGCCAGTTCCTCCTCCAGAGAAAAATAACTTTTCTGTTCAATCAGATCCTGCACTATCACTGCCTTGTGCTGGCCTGATCAAAAGCCGTCTTTAGAGGTAATAAAAAAGAGGGGGTGGGGGCAGAAGCCTCCCGCTCAGGACATTAAAGGCGGCTGTTTTCCACAGGAGCCCTCTGACCGCATTCCTCGCGTCCCAGGCCTGTGACCTTATTTCAAGTGTCAGGTTCAGCCTCCCCGCCTCCGGAGGACTTTCCCAGCGCGCTCAGGCCGCGGAGCCGCGACGTCCGCCCGGCGCACGCCCCCTCCCCGGGCGGCCGGGCGCTCCGGCGGCCCCCGGCCTCCCCGGCCCGTCGGGGCGCCTCGCCGCGCCGGGAAGCGCCGCGAAGTTTCTCCGCCCGGCGCGCCGGCCCGGCTGGGGGCACGCCGCGGCCGGGCCTCGCTCCGGGCCCCGGGGCAGCGCCGCCCGCCCCCCGCCCCCCGCCGCGCCCCCCGGCCCCGCTCCCCGCGGCGCGGCCCGCGCGCGCGTTACCTGCCGAGCGCCGGGGGGCCTGCTGCTTCCTCCTCGGCATGCTGCTCGGGCCGCCGAGCCGTCGCCTCTGCCGCCGCCGGAGTTCGCGGGGCGCGGGGACGCGGGGCCCCGGGCGCCCCTCCGCGGCGCGCCCAACTCTGGCCTCGTCCCCGCGGGCTCCGGGCTCCGGGCGCGCCGCGGTCCGCGGGGCGCCGCTCGCATGGACCGCCGCGCCCGGGGCCGCTCAGGAGGCGGCGGCCGCGCGGGCCGCGTCCCGGCCGCCGGGCTGCGGGCGGAGCGCGCGGGGCCTGGGCGCCGAGCCCGGAGTCATCCCCGGCGCGGGCCGCGGGCGCAGCGGCGGGCGCTCGGAGGGCCGGCCCGCGGCCCGCGCTCCATGCGGCCGCCTCCCCGCCGCCGCGGCGCTGCTGGCGGGCGCTGCCCTGCGCCTTCCTCGGCGAGCCGAGCGTCTCCGAGCGCAACTTTCTCTCCGCCTCGCTCCGGGCGGCGCGGGGGTCGCGGCGAGGGGCTTTAGTGCGCGGGTCGCAGCTTGCTCATTGTGCGCCGGCGAGGCCGATCCAGGCTGTCCTTTGCCTCCCGCACTTAGTCTAGGAGGAAGAAAGCAAACAAGACAGAGGAGTGAAGCCCCCGTACATACATGCGCCGGGGGGGAGATGTCAGGCGCTGCTCCACCTTCCGAACAGTCACAGATCAAACAGTGTCACCGCCGCCGGAGTGCCACTTGGTGCCCCGCGCTCCCCGCGGGGCTGTGCCGCCAGGATCGCCGCTCCTTCCGAGGCAGAAGCTAGTGCTAACACATTTTGATCATGGATTTGGGGCCGGTCTTGATCTTCCAACAGAAAATTTTTGAAAAATACACAAAAAGCACCCCCCCTCCCAAGGAAAAAAAAAAAAAAAGCCAATAACAACAACCCGGAGAGTGTGCGCGAAGGGGCGAAGAGCAGACATTCACTGGGTGGGCGAGATGAGCGTGGACGGTGCCCCCCCAAACTCCTGAGAGAGAGGAGATGCACTCTCGCTCGCTCTTTTCAGTGAAATATAACACACGTTCGGATCGCTGAGCTTTCAGACAGTCTCAACTGATAGACAGACACATCGAGCTGCTTTTCCGGCTTCAGTTTTTACTCCTCCTCCTCCAGCCAACGTCACCCTGACAATTACAAATAGGTCTCTCACAAACCATACCTGTCAATCTTTTTAATTGCTTTGTTTTCTTTTTTCCCCCCCAAGCTAAACAATATGACACAAAAAAGAAATCTTAATACGGCCTAACATAAAAGATTGCACGTTGGAGAAAGACATTGAGGGCTTTGTTACTGTAATCCACCCGCTGATCCCGGGTGAAGCCCATGTGTGAGAAGCCAAGTTGAGTAGACACGAGTTCTTCAGATTTTAAACTGCAAGTGGCCCCCTCCGCCCCCGCCTGCACATGCACACACAGGCTCCCACGTGGACACAAACTACCCTTGATGAGGAGGGTCCCACGTGTGACATAAAGACACCTGTGTCGCTTTTGCAGTCCTACTTTGGGGGTGAGATGTGGTTGGGGAGGGGTACCATGCGGCATTTATATGTTGGTAATTAATGGGTAAGTGGACAACAAGACAATGTGTTTTATTAAAATGTATAAACCTTTAACAAAAATGCCATGATGGACTTTGCTCATTACACGAAAACGTGTGGAAAATATGTCATCTGGTCCCTCTGTGAGACGTGAATTCGGTGTTTGGTCAATACAAGCAGGGAGAAGAGGGGCGCCGTGGAACTGCGGCAGATCTGGCTGGCCGGTTATGCAAGGAGGTCTTCGCACATCATGGCAACGTCTCCGGCTCCCTGAGTCCCTCGGCATCCCCACCTACAAGTTTCACGTGTTCGTGTGCTCTGGGAATTCAGCCCTCTGGCTTCCAGGATCTGTGTTTCTTTCCCAGTGGGAAACCTGGAACAGTCTTACAAAGGCCATTTAAAACAGTCATGGAAAAACATGAAGCCTTGGCCAAAATAAACAAAATGGCTTAGTTCGTGCAACTTCCACGGGACAGACTCAGGGCCGGAGCCACGGGAGAGGCGCTGCGGGGCGAGAGCCAAGAGCCCGCGGCACAGGAGGGCCCGGGCTCTCCCGCCCGGCTCTGGGTGCTCCCGCGCCGACGCGGGCGGTCGGGGCTGCGGCCCTGCCCGGGCCGGGCCGTGCCCCGCCGCCCCGGCCGCGCTCGGGGTTGATTCGTACCACCTTGCAAGGAAGTGAACGCTCCGCACGGGAAGGGGAGGCGCCTGCGCCGGCCGCCGGGCGCCGCGCAGCTCGGAGGACGCCCCGGGCAGCCGCCGGCTGTGGGCCTCGGCGGCCGCGGGACGCGCGGCTCCCCTCGCCGCCCCCTCGCCCTCGCGGAGGAGTCAAATCCGGCTCTTAGAGCGCGGGGAGGGTGGGGAGATCCGGTGCCTCCCGGCGCCGGGAGGAAGGGGGAGGGCGGAGGGGATCCTCGGCCAGTCTGCGCCCAGCAGATTCAAACCAAAACAAAAAGATTAAAGGCGCAGCGGCCGCGATCCCCCGGCCCGGACCCCGGGGGCGGCGCTCCCCGGAACCGCGGGGGCTGCACCGACGCCCCGCGCGGCGCGGCGAGGCCGGGCGGGGGGAGCGGGCCCCCGGCGCCGCGGGGAGGGGTGCGGAGCCGCGGGGAGGGCGCGGGCCGGAGGAGGGGCGGACCCGCCCGCTCCGCCCGCCGCGCCGCGCCGCGCAGAGCCGAGCCCGGCGGCCCGGGCTGGGCGCGACCCCGGCCGGCGGCGGCGCAGAACGCAGGCGGAGGCGCGGGCCATGCTGCGGCTGGCGCCCGCCGGGGCCCGAGCCATCGTGGACCTGTCCTACGCCCGCCACTTCCTGGACTTCCAGGGCTCGGCCATCCCTCGCGCTATGCAGAAGCTGGTGGTGACCCGGCTGAGCCCCAGCTTCCGCGAGGCCGTCACCCTGCTCCGGGACTGCCCGGTGATCTCCTGGGAATTCAGCCCTCTGGCTTCCAGGATCTGTGTTTCTTTCCCAGTGGGAAACCTGGAACAGTCTTACAAAGGCCATTTAAAACAGTCATGGAAAAACATGAAGCCTTGGCCAAAATAAACAAAATGGCTTAGTTCGTGCAACTTCCACGGGACAGACTCAGGGCCGGAGCCACGGGAGAGGCGCTGCGGGGCGAGAGCCAAGAGCCCGCGGCACAGGAGGGCCCGGGCTCTCCCGCCCGGCTCTGGGTGCTCCCGCGCCGACGCGGGCGGTCGGGGCTGCGGCCCTGCCCGGGCCGGGCCGTGCCCCGCCGCCCCGGCCGCGCTCGGGGTTGATTCGTACCACCTTGCAAGGAAGTGAACGCTCCGCACGGGAAGGGGAGGCGCCTGCGCCGGCCGCCGGGCGCCGCGCAGCTCGGAGGACGCCCCGGGCAGCCGCCGGCTGTGGGCCTCGGCGGCCGCGGGACGCGCGGCTCCCCTCGCCGCCCCCTCGCCCTCGCGGAGGAGTCAAATCCGGCTCTTAGAGCGCGGGGAGGGTGGGGAGATCCGGTGCCTCCCGGCGCCGGGAGGAAGGGGGAGGGCGGAGGGGATCCTCGGCCAGTCTGCGCCCAGCAGATTCAAACCAAAACAAAAAGATTAAAGGCGCAGCGGCCGCGATCCCCCGGCCCGGACCCCGGGGGCGGCGCTCCCCGGAACCGCGGGGGCTGCACCGACGCCCCGCGCGGCGCGGCGAGGCCGGGCGGGGGGAGCGGGCCCCCGGCGCCGCGGGGAGGGGTGCGGAGCCGCGGGGAGGGCGCGGGCCGGAGGAGGGGCGGACCCGCCCGCTCCGCCCGCCGCGCCGCGCCGCGCAGAGCCGAGCCCGGCGGCCCGGGCTGGGCGCGACCCCGGCCGGCGGCGGCGCAGAACGCAGGCGGAGGCGCGGGCCATGCTGCGGCTGGCGCCCGCCGGGGCCCGAGCCATCGTGGACCTGTCCTACGCCCGCCACTTCCTGGACTTCCAGGGCTCGGCCATCCCTCGCGCTATGCAGAAGCTGGTGGTGACCCGGCTGAGCCCCAGCTTCCGCGAGGCCGTCACCCTGCTCCGGGACTGCCCGGTGCCCCTCCCCGGGGACGGAGACCTTCTCGTCCGGAACCGGTGAGCCCGGCGCGCGCCCCCCGCCCCGGCCCGCGCCGCGCCGCCCGCGGGTGTCCGGCGCCCGCCTGCGTCCCCACACCCGGCGCACGCTCGGGCGCACAGCCGGACTTGGCGAGATCCCGGGCAGTTGCACCCGCCGCCATCTGGCGAAGGCGAATGTACTCTGGCTGTTGGCGGCGTGAATATCCGATGGCACCGAACGTTCTCCGAAAGGAGGGTTATTTTAATTCGGGATACCCCTCCCCTCCCCCAGCCCTCCCTCCTCCCCCTCCCGCTCCCGAAATAAAACCGACGGGACCCAGAAGGGGAGGCTCCCCCGCCCGGCCCACCCGCGCGCACCCTCGGCTCCGGCGTTCGCCTGATTTGGGGGTGGAGCGGGGACAGCCTGGACCGGAGCCGCGACGTTTAGGTAACGTGCTTTGGAGGAAGGAGCCCGGGGACCCGGCCGCTCCGGGCTGGCGGCTGCCTCGCCGCGGCGGAGCCTGTCGCTGGGTGTGAGGCTGTGCGCCTTGCCGGTGCCGTCTGCGTGGTGTCACTGCTGGGGGACCGTCGTCTTTGCCCCGCCGTGGACCGACGGGCGCGCGGCGCGCGTCCCGGGCGGCGGGGTCGGGGCCGGGGCGGGGGCCTGGCTGCATCTGGCCGCACGTTTTGAAGACCGGGTGACCCTCGGGTCGTCGCCGGATCTTCGGACTGCCCTCCCACCGCCACAGTGCCCGCCTTCATCTGTCTCCACCTCACGAATCTTTAGTAACCGCTGAGGCAGCGGAGGGCAGGACCTCACTCGGCGGAGCCGTCCCCCGCGGGTCGGCCGGCGGGGCCCCTCGCTGCCGGGCTTGCCGGCGGGGCGGTCGGGTTCCTCCTTCCCCTTCGGCGAGAGTAGGGCTCGCCCGCCCGCTCAGTCCCACCTGACGGGCGAGGGTGGCGTATTTCAGGTTGCATCATACTTTTCGAAGGGAGAAGTCACTTCTGGTTGCAACCGTGTTGTAAATGGTGTGCTCTCAAGTACCCAGTCCCGACGAGGACTGAAGGGCAGAGTTCCTTGTCTAAATAGCTCGGGACAACGCTTATGGTCCGTTTTAGAGATTCCTATCAGCCTTCCCAACCTGTCTGGGAGACCTCAGAATTCTCATCGTGATGTTTAACTTCTGGGAACCTGTTGGAAACGTAGAAATTGAAGGAGCCAAGCGTGGCTGAGTGGAGGCTGGGGATGGGATGGGGCAGGAGGCGCCTGAGACTGCGGGCTGATGTCCTTTAAAAAAGTTCGCCCCGCTGGAAACGGGCCTGCCGGGAACTTTTTCATCAAGCCGTGAACCGCTAAGGCGGTTGAGATCTGGACGCGCGTCCGGCCAAGTTAAAAAGAAGGGTGTGTGTGTTCACGCAGAACACACGAGTAATTTTCTGGAAGTTGAAATGAGGCTCAGACTGAAAAGCTTCCGAAGAAACCCAACAGGCAAAGTTCCACGCAGGTTTTTTTTTTTCCCCCTGGTGCACACGGCACACTATGGACTGTGAGTACTGATGCACACACACCAGGGCTGCCTGGAAAAAAAAAGAATACCTTTTACAAACCGGGTGTGAAGTGGGGAGGGGGCGACTGAGTGGGGAGGAGAAGGTGTGAAGTTCCCTCACTCCCGACCACCGCGCGGTGGGACCCCCGCCCCCACCGCCCGAGGAGCGCCTGCCCGCGGGCCGGCCTCCCCGCCTCCGGGCACCCGCTCCCCCGAGTGTGCGCCCCTTCCCCGCACTCGGTCACCAGGGCCGCTCCCCGAACTGGGTGGTCGGAGATCTGGAGCGCTGGCTGCCATGTTGGCTGCTCTCCATTTGGGTTGCTTTAAGATCCGAGCCTCCGTCTTCCAGCCACAGATGCCAAGAACCCCTTTATCATAGAGAGGAGGCTTACAGTCACCGCTTGACCTCTAACTTCTCCCTTGTAGTCCGCCACAGAAGAATGGGGCGAGTTTTCTGTTTGTGGGCAGTGGGCAGGACCTCTCCCTGCCCCTCTCCTCACTCTGTTGGAAAACCTGCTCCTACCCCCCACCCCCAAATGTGGGAAGATACTTTATTCTGGAAAGCATTGTCAGTAAGGGTGGCATTTAACCGATTTTTTTTTTAAAGAATAGAGGCTTAATACTTGCCTGCAGGTTAGTTCCTTTAAATCCCAGACCGAATGGCCGCCAACAGTGTCAACTGCGTGAAAATTCTGTTAAGAGCTTCTCATTTTTATCGTAATAATAATAATCTGCCCCAGAATGAAAGAATTCAGCCCAAATTCACTTGTTTGGAAAGGTGTTTGGGGGGTTAATTGTGCTCCATCTGACTTTCTCTTTCAGTCGAGCCTTTTGCAGGTCTCTTTCCATTTTAACAGAGAATACAAATTCTGTATTCAGTGATGGAAGTGCGTTTTAAGACGTTTAGGAAAGGTGTGAGCGGGGGCCTAGGGTCCTTCTCGGTCACGCTCCTGCCATTCCTTTATCCGCTCTGGTTTTCTGGTTTCTAGCCGCAGAGGAGACCTCGCTTCTCAGGAAAGAAAGAAGGAAGACTCGGGCTCCCTCTTGTTCCGTCCGTTTCCGCACTATTTTTCGCTTTTTTTCTTTTTCTGTGAGATAGTGGCACATTGTTTCGTTCCCAGATCCTAACGGTCTTCTGTTGAAGTGCAAGAGAATCAAGCAGGGAGTTTGTAGGAATGGCCCAGGGAAGGTGGGGGTGGGGAGGGCGCGCTGGATAAACCGTTTGTCGCTGGCGGGAGGGTAACTATTTCTGCTGATTTTTCAGGCCGAGATCTATTTCTTCATTGCCTCCCGCCTCCGGGCACCCGCTCCCCAGTGTGCGCCTTCCCGCACTCGGTCACCAGGGCCGCTCCCGAACTGGGTGGTCGGAGATCTGGGCGCTGGCTGCCATGTTGGCTGCTCTCCATTTGGGTTGCTTTAAGATCCGAGCCTCCGTCTTCCAGCCACAGATGCCAAGAACCCCTTTATCATAGAGAGGAGGCTTACAGTCACCGCTTGACCTCTAACTTCTCCCTTGTAGTCCGCCACAGAAGAATGGGGCGAGTTTTCTGTTTGTGGGCAGTGGGCAGGACCTCTCCCTGCCCCTCTCCTCACTCTGTTGGAAAACCTGCTCCTACCCCCCACCCCCAAATGTGGGAAGATACTTTATTCTGGAAAGCATTGTCAGTAAGGGTGGCATTTAACCGATTTTTTTTTTAAAGAATAGAGGCTTAATACTTGCCTGCAGGTTAGTTCCTTTAAATCCCAGACCGAATGGCCGCCAACAGTGTCAACTGCGTGAAAATTCTGTTAAGAGCTTCTCATTTTTATCGTAATAATAATAATCTGCCCCAGAATGAAAGAATTCAGCCCAAATTCACTTGTTTGGAAAGGTGTTTGGGGGGTTAATTGTGCTCCATCTGACTTTCTCTTTCAGTCGAGCCTTTTGCAGGTCTCTTTCCATTTTAACAGAGAATACAAATTCTGTATTCAGTGATGGAAGTGCGTTTTAAGACGTTTAGGAAAGGTGTGAGCGGGGGCCTAGGGTCCTTCTCGGTCACGCTCCTGCCATTCCTTTATCCGCTCTGGTTTTCTGGTTTCTAGCCGCAGAGGAGACCTCGCTTCTCAGGAAAGAAAGAAGGAAGACTCGGGCTCCCTCTTGTTCCGTCCGTTTCCGCACTATTTTTCGCTTTTTTTCTTTTTCTGTGAGATAGTGGCACATTGTTTCGTTCCCAGATCCTAACGGTCTTCTGTTGAAGTGCAAGAGAATCAAGCAGGGAGTTTGTAGGAATGGCCCAGGGAAGGTGGGGGTGGGGAGGGCGCGCTGGATAAACCGTTTGTCGCTGGCGGGAGGGTAACTATTTCTGCTGATTTTTCAGGCCGAGATCTTTTTTTCTTCATTCTTCCTTTTCTTTTCTTTACCCCCCTCCCACTTTTTTTTTTATTATTATTATTAAGGAAGATTTGGTTAGACGGACCTTGTCTCCCAGTACTGAAGGTTTTTACTATGGAGTTTTCGGGTTTGGTTTTCGTTCACAGAAAACCTTTTACCCCCCCTCGGAGCGCTGTCGTGTTTCACAATAAACGTGACGAAGGGGCTCATCACTTTTTAGTGTAAATAAACTGAGTGACTCCGGAAGAGTATATATTTGGGGAGAGCTCGCCACATTCCATTCTTTTTCTCGGGGCTCCTCGGTTTTAGACTTTTTCGTGGGTCTGCCCATCGGATCGCTACATCCTTGCTCTCATTTAAAGAACCTATTTTAAATTAAGGGAAGGTACAGGCGAGTCTCCAAATGCATGCATCCTTCCTAGCGCATCGTCCCTTTCTTTTTCTCGATCGCTCGCGCTTTCTGTCCCCTGCTTCCAAGCCCGGACCCCTTGCCCGCCGCGCCTGCTGCTCTTGAACTTGTTTACTGACGGAGCCGAAGGCGCCAGCTCCCGGCCCCGCGCCGCGCCTCCCAAAGCCCAGGTAAGAACCAAGGCGCGTCAGAGGAGTGGCGGTCCCCACCAGCCGCGGTGGCGGCGGCGCCCGGTCAAAGCTAGGGTCCAGGGAGAGGTGGGGGCCGCACCCCGGGGATGGGCGACGCTGGAGAGGGCCAGAGCCGAGTAGGAACGCGGCATTCCTTCACCGACGACGCTGGCGATTTAGAAGATGAGCGTGGGGTGGAGAGACACGAAAAATGGGGTGTCTGCGAGGCCAAGGTCACGGCCTGGCCGCCGACTGCTTCGGTCGCGCGGCTGATGCGCGCCGAGTGCCCCCGGCCGCGCTGGCACTTGGCCGCCCCCGGGCCCCAGCCGCGGCCTGTGCGGGCTGGACGCGCCTGCCGCGGGCCCCGCGCGGCCCAGGGAGGCCGAGGTCACGGTCGCGGGCCCGGGCGGCGACCCGCGCGGCCTCTGCCCGCTCCGGGGGTCGGATTCTCTGATCGCGTCTCCCGGTGGTGGCGGTGGAGAGGCCGCGCGAGGGCATAGGCTGGGCCGCCGGCCGGGGCCCGGCCCTTCCGAGGGGAGAGCGCCGCAGCAGCGCGGGGTCCGGGGAGCCGAGACCTGGACGGGACGCGCGCCGGCCCCGCGCCCTCGGGCCCACCGCACCGTCTGGCCTGGGTTCTTAAGCAAAGCCCGCGTGGTGGGCTCAGGCTGCGCCGGTGGGCTGCTCTGCCGAGCTCCCGACGGAGCCCACCCTCCCCCCGACACACACGCGCACACACACACACACACGCTCGCGCGCGCACGCACACACACGCACACGGCCCTCCCTGCTCCCTCGGAGCCGGTGCCCTCTCCTGGCTCCGGGCTCCGGAGCGTGCGCCCTGGCTGAGCCGCCGCCTCGGGCCTGGAAGTGGCAGCCGCAGCCCCGGGCGGGGGGCGCGGGGCGGGGGGCTCCGGGGGAGGGGCTGCCTTTGCATCCCGCAGCGCCTCCTGCGCGCAGCCCCTGCGCCCGGGACCCTCCGGGGTGGAGGTGAGGGGGACCCGGGGACCCGAGCCCAAGGCGCAATGGAAGGGCCCCTGCAGTTCGAAAGGCAGAAACTCCGGGCGGGGATGGCGAGGCGGGAGGGGCAAGGGCCTCCGGAAGGGCGACCCTCACCCTGGACCAGAACAGAACCGGCGACGCGCCCTGGCCCCCCGCTCGGAAGCCCCGCTCCCCACTGCTGCCCCCGCGGACACGCCCTGGAGGGGGCTTCTCAGCACCCGGAGGCACTCGGCCTGGCTCTGCCCCGGCTGCTTTCCTGAGGTCCAGAAGCACGCGCTCAGTAAACCAGACTAGGCCTGGAGACTCGGGTGCCCCGAAAGGAAGCGGACCCGCCCCTCCCCCACCCCAGCGATGGACCTCGAGGGCATCTTGGCATAAAGGCCAGGCGGGAAGCCGCCCCGCTCACTTGGTCCGGCCTCTCATTACTGCGGGCCCCCTTTCCCTATGGAATTCGGTAACCTGTGAGCGAGGCCCTGGGTCTGGTAATTCCTGAAGCAGCTGGACATGCCCCAAGGAAAGAGTTTCTTGCTGCTGATTTCTATTGATAAACGTGGCGTGTTCGATCCTGTGGGCAGGGCCCAGTCAGAAGGGCGCGTTTATAAGGGCAAAGTATTGTCTATATATACAGCAGAAGTGGACCCTTGTGCGGGGAAGTTTGGGGTTTATTAAGTTACATTAAAAGTCAGTTATTTTAAAATGGCCTGCTGACCAGCCTTCTGCCACCAGATACCACTCCCTTTTCCTTTCATTGCAGGTAGAAATGACATCTTTAGGGTCCCCCAGTTATGTGTCGCAGCCACCTCCTGACATCCTTAGGAGACAGCTTTTGTCCTTATGTATCAGGATATTTTTGTTATGAGGTATCCTGAGATGGAAAAAACGCTGGTAAAAATACCAGCCTGGCAATTAAATTGACTCTGGATACAAAGTGAGAATAATCACCTGGTATTAATCAAGTATGTCCCTGCTTCTTGTTGAAGAGAAATATAGTGTCGATTTGCTTTTCTTTTCATCTGGGAAGGACTGTAAAACGTTGGATGTTCCATAAAAATATCTCTACCCTTATGAGACAGTTTTTGTTCAATTAATCAAAATGCATATTTTTACACTGGACACAGTTACATCAGAAGGAGAATTTGCTGCCGCCTCTCCCGCTGTCTGAAACAACCCCTGCAGTGACGCCTTAACAGCCAGTGACCTTGCACATTACATCAATCTTTAATAATATCATGGTCGTTACTATTATTATCTGAAGTGTTAAATTGTTGCCAGAATCAATACAAGTCTACTTCTTTGAATATATTTTATCCCACTGTTGTTTTTAACATCTTTGTTAAGAGGCCAATTAATTTCCAACTCACAGCTCCAGTGCAGTTTGTTTATGAGGGCCTCCTGAATTTTCTTCTCTGTCTTTTGAAAGAAAGAGAAGGTGAACAGATACTGAATGCAATACCCTGCTCTTTAAAGGGATGTGAAATTATTCGTAAACCAATAAAGAATAAAATACAGCAAAACTCTGATATGAATCACTGTTGAGTTCACACTTGTTTGATTTCTTTCTCTCTCTCTCTCTTTTTTTTTGGAGTGAATATCAAGAGGGGTTTTATTTTTTATTTTTTTTTTTTGATTTTATCAGAATACGTCACAGCTTCACCACCCTCCACAGTCAACAGAGTCAGGGGAATTTTTCTAAGAGGCATAGAAAAAGCCTTGACCAAGGAAACATTTGAATGTGTTTGTTTCTTTTCTTCTAGATTTGTTGGTATTAACGCATCTGACATCAACTATTCGGCTGGCCGATACGACCCTTCAGTCAAGACCCCCTTCGATGCGGGTTTCGAAGGTGTGGGCGAGGTGGTGGCCTTGGGGCTCTCCGCCAGTGCCACACACACCATTGGCCAGGCAGTGGCTTACATGGCACCTGGTTCTTTCGCTGAGTACACGGTCGTGCCGGCCAAGGTGGCCATTCCCGTGCCAGCGGTGAGACCCGAGTATCTTACGCTCCTGGTGAGTGGCACCACGGCCTACATCAGCCTGAAGGCGCTTGGAGGACTGTCGGAGGGGAAGAGAGTGCTGGTGACCGCAGCAGCCGGGGGCACCGGCCAGTTCGCCGTCCAGCTTGCCAAGAGAGCCCAATGCCATGTCATTGGAACGTGCTCTTCTGCTGAGAAGTCTGCTTTTCTGAAATCTATCGGCTGTGACCGTCCCATCAACTACAACGCCGAGCACGTGGGTGCCGTCCTGAGGCAGGAGTACCCCCAGGGTGTGGACGTGGTGTACGAGTCCGTCGGGGGAGCCATGTTTGACGTTGCCGTGGACGCCTTGGCTACCAAAGGGCGCTTGATCGTCATCGGGTTCGTCTCTGGCTACCAGACGCCTACCGGCCTGTCACCTGTGAAAGCAGGAACACTGCCCGCCAAACTGCTCAAGAAATCTGCCAGCGTCCAGGGCTTCTTCCTGAACCATTACCTTTCCGAGTATCGAGGCGCCATGGACCACTTGCTCAAGATGTACGCGAGTGGAGCGCTGGCGTGCGCGGTGGACCTGGGAGCTGTGTCCACAGAGGGCAGGTTTACTGGCCTGGAGTCTGTCTTCCGGGCCGTCGATTACATGTACATGAGAAAAAACACTGGAAAAATTGTTGTTGAATTGCCTCACTCTGTCCACAGTAAGCTGTAAAAGCAGAACAATGAAATAAATAAAAGGAGAAAGAAAATGGGCATTTTATGCCCCAGAACTACTTAAATCAATTTATTTTTCTTGGTAATGGAGATAACTTTTTTTAAAGTAAACTTTAATGATGAGGTCTCTCTCTTTTATTTACTTCTCTGTTTTTCTTTTTTTAAGCGATTGCTTGCCCAAAAAAAAAAAAAACACTAGTAAAACTTCTCTCCACGGCACAGAGGTAAAACCTTTACATTCAGTTCTTTCTTCATGGACAGTGTCATTCCAGACTTTATTGTTCCAGGGAACTAAATTAATTCCTGATGCAAGGTCTGATCAAATCAGCATGTCTTTAGCTTGATGAGATTTTATATTCAGGCTTGAAAATGGTTCATGAGTTCTTTGCTTTGGGAGAGTTTGGTCTCATGCTAACACATTGTTAATAAATGAGCGATAGCAAAAGTCAGCCACTTCTCAGAGTCTGTATTCCCAGGACATGGTCCTTCTCTTTCCATAAATTACCAGCTAACTCTCCAAATAGAAATTTGCAAGGGTTCTCCCCAAACTCTGACGCAATTAGGTTATTAGAAAAAAAAAAAAATCAGTGACCACAGACCTCTTTTAAAGAAGTAGCTCTTCATGATTTTATGCACTGTCATCCTGGGGGCGGGGGGCACATAGGGAGTGGACACCTCTCTCCCCTGAAGAAGCAAAGTAGTGCTGAAAATCCTATAGACACAAAAGCAGATTTGGGAAAGAGAGCCTGAGATTAGGGAGACTTTAAACATTGAATCCATGCACAGGAAATGGAGAGGAGTGTGCTCCATCCACAGTGACAGTCGGCATAACAAAACGCAGGCCATACGGGGAAACACCCTGTACACACCTCACGGGGCACACTGTTCCACCAGCGTATATGGTAAATGGGGCACCCTTCCCCTGTCTAGTGGGCTGTGTGACACAGCGTCGTGCCACGGAGGGATCGAAGTGAGCTGCACGAACATGCCCTGGCTTCAGGTTTGAGACTTTTGGAAGGCGTGTCTCATTGGGGACCGTGGCAGCGGAGTCGCGGCCCCTGATGCTGTGTCCCATTTCAGGTGTCCGGGTGGAACGCGCTGCTGCTTGTCACTGTCACGTGAGGTCACACACGAAAGTCACCTGTCCTGTGCCTTCCCCTCTGAGTCAAGCCCGGAGTTGGTCCGCCTTTGTCCCCACCTTCCGCTTCCCAAAGGCTGCTCTGGTTTTCATCCCTCCAGAGGGGAGTCCCATCCTGCCTCCCTATCGAAGGCATGCCCACCAGGTTGGGTTTCAGCTTCTGTAACACTCTAGACCCACAGACACAATTAAAGACCCTCCGGGAAGCCTGGTGACCCTATTTGATGTTTCTTTCCTTCCTTCTGAGGAGCAAGGCAGTCCTGCGGCTGAGGAGCTGTTAGGATCTATTTTACAAGATTTACTCATTTTCAGGTACCTGATGTAGCTGCTAGCGTGCATGCACAACAATACGATTTATATGGTAAATGAGGCCAAATAATGGCTGCGCTGAATGCTAGGGCTGCGCTGAGGGGAACTGTCACGGTGAGTAGCTGCCAAATTATGGATCCTGCCGAAGTGTCACAACTGCACTGAAGACAAATAGCACTGGAGGCCACTGCCCTCGGGACGCTTCTGAGTTATGGAGAAGGGTAGCAGCCCGAGGGGAGGGTCTCTGTGTCCTCATTACAGCGAAGGGTGACCAGTGCAGGGTTCCAGGGAAGCCGGGCCAGCCGGCGGCTCAGTTCTCAGTTCTCAGTCGGTCCCTTTCGGACCTAACGGGCCGTAGCAGAAGGAAAGGGGCCTTGGCCTCCCTTTTCGGTGGAGGGGACGGGGCTTGTGAGTGTACCTGCCAGGGAAGGGCCGGTAGCGGAGGGACACTCTAATCCCATCGGCTCATCGGAGAGTGTGATTCACGGTAACGCAGGGTCTGTCTGGTCGGCTTAGTTGCGTCCCATGCAGATAGACGTGTGACGTCTAAGCAATCGCGGGCTTTCTCCCTCTGTCAAGACTTGAGGAGCAAGGACACTGCCAACTAAATTGCTTCTTCTGAACCGAAGTGCGTCCCGGTTTCTTTCACTTTAATGGGAGAGTAATAAAGATGAAAGATCAACAGTTTAACGGATGGATCCCTGAAGTCACTGTGTGCCTTCCCTCGAGTCAAGCCCTGGCCGGACCTGTCCATTCCGGGGGTCCCCCCAAAGGGGCTGGAGCGCTGCTGCTTGTCACTGTCACGTGAGGTCACACACGAAAGTCACCTGTCCTGTGCCTTCCCCTCTGAGTCAAGCCCGGAGTTGGTCCGCCTTTGTCCCCACCTTCCGCTTCCCAAAGGCTGCTCTGGTTTCATCCCTCCAGAGGAGTCCCATCCTGCCTCCCTATCGAAGGCATGCCCACCAGGTTGGGTTTCAGCTTCTGTAACACTCTAGACCCACAGACACAATTAAAGACCCTCCGGGAAGCCTGGTGACCCTATTTGATGTTTCTTTCCTTCCTTCTGAGGAGCAAGGCAGTCCTGCGGCTGAGGAGCTGTTAGGATCTATTTTACAAGATTTACTCATTTTCAGGTACCTGATGTAGCTGCTAGCGTGCATGCACAACAATACGATTTATATGGTAAATGAGGCCAAATAATGGCTGCGCTGAATGCTAGGGCTGCGCTGAGGGGAACTGTCACGGTGAGTAGCTGCCAAATTATGGATCCTGCCGAAGTGTCACAACTGCACTGAAGACAAATAGCACTGGAGGCCACTGCCCTCGGGACGCTTCTGAGTTATGGAGAAGGGTAGCAGCCCGAGGGGAGGGTCTCTGTGTCCTCATTACAGCGAAGGGTGACCAGTGCAGGGTTCCAGGGAAGCCGGGCCAGCCGGCGGCTCAGTTCTCAGTTCTCAGTCGGTCCCTTTCGGACCTAACGGGCCGTAGCAGAAGGAAAGGGGCCTTGGCCTCCCTTTTCGGTGGAGGGGACGGGGCTTGTGAGTGTACCTGCCAGGGAAGGGCCGGTAGCGGAGGGACACTCTAATCCCATCGGCTCATCGGAGAGTGTGATTCACGGTAACGCAGGGTCTGTCTGGTCGGCTTAGTTGCGTCCCATGCAGATAGACGTGTGACGTCTAAGCAATCGCGGGCTTTCTCCCTCTGTCAAGACTTGAGGAGCAAGGACACTGCCAACTAAATTGCTTCTTCTGAACCGAAGTGCGTCCCGGTTTCTTTCACTTTAATGGGAGAGTAATAAAGATGAAAGATCAACAGTTTAACGGATGGATCCCTGAAGCTACGGAATGGAAATTTATTATGTTTTGAAGGCATACACTACATTCAGCTATGTGAACAAAAAAATTTCAAACAACCAGGTTTAAAATAAAATCTAATCTGAAAACCTCATGTTTTGTCTTTCCCCAAACTAAGAAACTACAGCGCATGCTGTTTTCATTTATTCATAGAAAACAACCGTGGACGATGCCGCTCATTCAGATAATGCCAAAAATATGTTTAAGCTTCTTTTTTTCTTCTTCTGAAAAATGATTTGTTAAGTGAGGGTCATAGTTCAGCATCAGTTTTATCTTCTGGGATTATCGTTCAAGACCAGCCTCTAAAGGGAGGTGAAATGGCTCGGTGCTCCCAGCCTCTTCCCTCTGAACTGTATTACATATCCCAGAAGGTACCTCCATAATTCAGGGCAATTGGCAGTCTTGGTTTTAGAGATGGGGCCAGGGTTGAACAATCACGGTGGATGAATCGTTCCTAGGTTCTCAGGGTGGCCTCCTCTGCACAGCAGCCTGGGGTCTCCGGCCAGGCAGATGGAGAGCCTCGGCTCCGGTCCGCATGCCAGGAAACAGGGGGTCTCATCTATTCCCTCTCGTTTCATTGTGACTTCTAAAAAACCAAATGCTCGCTCTTCAGATTTGTTTTCGCATTTGCAAAAGAACACCAACAATGTCATTGCAGGTCCATTTGATGATGACTTTCGCTGTTGACCGCCTTCACCATTAAAAAAATAACAATCAGGAAGTAGTTTGCAGAGAAATGGCACAAGTTTTGCATGATGTGTTCTATAAATTGTTATTATATGATTTCCTTTGAATGGAGTTTCTCAGGAGGAGGATAGTGCCTCTATAAATGGTCATTAGTATTACATTCAGTATTTATCTAATGAAAGTACAGTGACAAGTCGCTGCTTCTTATTAAAATGAAAATCTTGCATTATGTACTTAAAGAACATTTCAGCTAATGAGGATGTAATGTCGTTGGTACAACACAGACCTTCTTTTTTGTGTGTTCTCCACCACAAGATGCTGGAAACTTGACAAATGATATCATTTAAGACATGCCTGCCGTGGGGACCTGCTTTCTGGCTTCCTGTTTCTGGCTTTTATTTGGGGAACATTTATAATGGCCACCCGACTTGTAATGGGCCGTGTTTTAACCCCTTCATAGAGCTCCCAATTAGCATGAATTTACTACATTCAGGATTTCCTTTAAAATGGGGTAGGGAGTGCTCAGTAGTAAAAATGTTTTTCTTGATCACTTGACCACATGTACATATGGGATAAATAGCATATTTTAAATTAACAGAAAAACAGACGAGCAACGTGAAACCCCCAGAAAAATATGATAGGAAAAGATTAAATATGATCAACTGTGAATATGCGTGTCCTAGGGGTTACCACACCAGTCTTCTGAGCATAGCCCAGGTGTGAATGGCCCAGTTTGATGAATTCATAATTACTGTTCTCTATGCTTTCCAATCCCTTGTTTTATTAAATATTATTTCTTATAGGACTTATTTAGAGACAAATTATGTGCAAACTTTACTAGTTAATTTTAGGGTTTGCTGGAATTTTTTGGAAGTTAGATTTTCTGGTTATGGCCCAGAATTATGATATTTATGTTCGTATTTCAAAATGTGAAGCTTTGGGTCGTCAGTACTATTGGTGTGGGCATTTCAACCGTTGAATTCCACTTTTTAGTAGAGCTTTAGTATCATGGTATTCAATCTATAAAAGGAGGAATGTTTGATATGAGAACCTTACTGCTGTTCCCATGAGCAAACTATGGAACATTGAGAAAAATGCTATACAGAATAAATGATACCTTACCAATACGTATCAGTTCAAGTAATTCTTGATAGTACAGTTGATTTTTTTTTTAAGTTTTTTTTTTTTTCTTGGCCACTTCTATTGACTTTTCATTCATTTATCTTTGTTCTTTGGCCTGTGTGGACCTCCCATCACAGTGACCTCTCTCATTGCAGAGCACCGGCTCTGGGCGCATGCACTCCAGAGCTCCGGCTTGGTAGTTGGACACATTGGTCCAGTTGCTCCGCGGCACATGGGATCTTCCCAGGCCAGGGATCGAACCAGTGCCCCTTGCACTGCAAGGCGGTGTCCTTACCCACTGGACCACCAGGGAAGCCCGAGTTGATATTTTTTTAAAAGTCAAATAAGATACATATTTCATTGCTGTGTGCTTGAATCTTCTGTACTATTCTTTCTCCAGACTGAATAGCTGATGAGATGTGAAAACAAGACTGAAAATGGCTGGTTATAAGTACTGCCTTAGCATCTTTTTTTTTAATTTTTATTGAAATATAGTTGGTTTATAGTGTGGTGTTAGCTTGGGGTAGGGAGTGCTCAGTAGTAAAAATGTTTTTCTTGATCACTTGACCACATGTACATATGGGATAAATAGCATATTTTAAATTAACAGAAAAACAGACGAGCAACGTGAAACCCCCAGAAAAATATGATAGGAAAAGATTAAATATGATCAACTGTGAATATGCGTGTCCTAGGGGTTACCACACCAGTCTTCTGAGCATAGCCCAGGTGTGAATGGCCCAGTTTGATGAATTCATAATTACTGTTCTCTATGCTTTCCAATCCCTTGTTTTATTAAATATTATTTCTTATAGGACTTATTTAGAGACAAATTATGTGCAAACTTTACTAGTTAATTTTAGGGTTTGCTGGAATTTTTTGGAAGTTAGATTTTCTGGTTATGGCCCAGAATTATGATATTTATGTTCGTATTTCAAAATGTGAAGCTTTGGGTCGTCAGTACTATTGGTGTGGGCATTTCAACCGTTGAATTCCACTTTTTAGTAGAGCTTTAGTATCATGGTATTCAATCTATAAAAGGAGGAATGTTTGATATGAGAACCTTACTGCTGTTCCCATGAGCAAACTATGGAACATTGAGAAAAATGCTATACAGAATAAATGATACCTTACCAATACGTATCAGTTCAAGTAATTCTTGATAGTACAGTTGATTTTTTTTTTAAGTTTTTTTTTTTTTCTTGGCCACTTCTATTGACTTTTCATTCATTTATCTTTGTTCTTTGGCCTGTGTGGACCTCCCATCACAGTGACCTCTCTCATTGCAGAGCACCGGCTCTGGGCGCATGCACTCCAGAGCTCCGGCTTGGTAGTTGGACACATTGGTCCAGTTGCTCCGCGGCACATGGGATCTTCCCAGGCCAGGGATCGAACCAGTGCCCCTTGCACTGCAAGGCGGTGTCCTTACCCACTGGACCACCAGGGAAGCCCGAGTTGATATTTTTTTAAAAGTCAAATAAGATACATATTTCATTGCTGTGTGCTTGAATCTTCTGTACTATTCTTTCTCCAGACTGAATAGCTGATGAGATGTGAAAACAAGACTGAAAATGGCTGGTTATAAGTACTGCCTTAGCATCTTTTTTTTTAATTTTTATTGAAATATAGTTGGTTTATAGTGTGGTGTTAGCTTCAGGTGTACAACAAAATGATTGGGTCATATATACATTTATGTTCTATATGTATATAATATGTATACTTTTCAGATTTTTTCCTGTTTTATATATATAGGTTTTTATTAGATATTAAGTATAGTTTCCTGTGCTATACAGTAGGTCCTTGTCCAACACGGCTGGACCTCAGAATGATCACACTAAGTGAAGTTAAGTCAGAAAAAGACAATGAGTATCGTGCAATATCACTTAATATGTAGAATCTCAAATATTGACACAACTGAACTGATTTACACTACAGAAATAGACTCACAGACAGAAAACCAAAGGAGGCAAGGGGAGGGTGATAGGTTAGGAGGTCGGATTAAGAATTAAAACATACACGCTGCTACAGATAGGACCGGTGACCGGCCCCCATGCTTGATGAGGTGGTTTGGCCCACTGTGGACCCGCTCTCCAGGGCTGGCCGAAAGTGTCCAGGGAGGCACGACCACGCCAGGAAGCATGTCGTGAGCTCCGGAGCAGTCGGGGAGGTGCTCCGTGGGGTTCCACTTAGGAGAGCCAGGCCATATCTCGTATGTTCGGGAAGCATGAGCCAGAGGGGCAGGCTCCAAAGGCCCCTGACACGAGGGCTTCCCTTGAACATGAAATTAAAATAATAATTAACATGCCCTGCTGACGGGTGGTGACGTCCAATACGGAAGATGGATTTGTGCCCAGAGCTGAGGAAAACGACCCATAAAATCGTCAGCCACCGTCATGCCTTATCCTTCCCACGCGGGGTCTTCTGGCTGGTGGGAGATGCGGAAGCACGTGGAGGGAAGAAGCCGTGTCCTGCTTGGAGGTCTTCGCCTCACCCAGCGTGCGCCCGCCCCTGGGGTGGGGGTGGGCTGGGCAGGTGGCCAGCAGACACACCCAAGTCTGGAGGGAGCCTGGGGTGTGCTCTGCCCGTGGTAGATGAGAAGACTCCAGTGACCTTTAAATGGTAAAATTGGGGATTTAAAAGACAATCTGGGACTGGTCAAGTGGTTAAGAATATGCCTGCTCACACTGGGGACGTGGGTTCGATCGCTGGTCTGAGAAGATTCCACATGCTGTAGGGTAGCTGAGCCCGTGAGCCACAGCTGCTGAAGTCTGGGCAGCCTAGAGCCCAAGCTTTGCATCAGGAAAGAAGCCACCGCCATGAGAAGCCCTTGCACTCCAACCAGAGAGAAGCCCCCATGCGCCACAACTAGAAAAAGCCTGCACACAGCGACAAAGACCCAGCACAGAGAAACAAATGAATAACTACAGTCTTTAAAAGAAGAGAAAGAGAATCTGGCTCTACCCACTTTGCAAATGGAGAAAGCAAGACCCAGGATGATGAGGCACCTGTCCAAGGTCACGGACGATGCGGTCAGAGTGCAGGAAGGCTCCCTTCCAGGGCACCGGGTCTGTCTCTGTCTCACCCTTTCATACGTTGCAGAAGTCCTGCCCTTGATGCGTGACTGAAGGTGTCACGGAATGACAACGGGCCTCTGTTACAGATTTTCCTTGATTTCGGTTTGATCTTTGAAGGATCCATGGGCCAGGCTCCAAGTGTCCAGGGAGGCACGACCACGCCAGGAAGCATGTCGTGAGCTCCGGAGCAGTCGGGAGGTGCTCCGTGGGGTTCCACTTAGGAGAGCCAGGCCATATCTCGTATGTTCGGGAAGCATGAGCCAGAGGGGCAGGCTCCAAAGGCCCCTGACACGAGGGCTTCCCTTGAACATGAAATTAAAATAATAATTAACATGCCCTGCTGACGGGTGGTGACGTCCAATACGGAAGATGGATTTGTGCCCAGAGCTGAGGAAAACGACCCATAAAATCGTCAGCCACCGTCATGCCTTATCCTTCCCACGCGGGGTCTTCTGGCTGGTGGGAGATGCGGAAGCACGTGGAGGGAAGAAGCCGTGTCCTGCTTGGAGGTCTTCGCCTCACCCAGCGTGCGCCCGCCCCTGGGGTGGGGGTGGGCTGGGCAGGTGGCCAGCAGACACACCCAAGTCTGGAGGGAGCCTGGGGTGTGCTCTGCCCGTGGTAGATGAGAAGACTCCAGTGACCTTTAAATGGTAAAATTGGGGATTTAAAAGACAATCTGGGACTGGTCAAGTGGTTAAGAATATGCCTGCTCACACTGGGGACGTGGGTTCGATCGCTGGTCTGAGAAGATTCCACATGCTGTAGGGTAGCTGAGCCCGTGAGCCACAGCTGCTGAAGTCTGGGCAGCCTAGAGCCCAAGCTTTGCATCAGGAAAGAAGCCACCGCCATGAGAAGCCCTTGCACTCCAACCAGAGAGAAGCCCCCATGCGCCACAACTAGAAAAAGCCTGCACACAGCGACAAAGACCCAGCACAGAGAAACAAATGAATAACTACAGTCTTTAAAAGAAGAGAAAGAGAATCTGGCTCTACCCACTTTGCAAATGGAGAAAGCAAGACCCAGGATGATGAGGCACCTGTCCAAGGTCACGGACGATGCGGTCAGAGTGCAGGAAGGCTCCCTTCCAGGGCACCGGGTCTGTCTCTGTCTCACCCTTTCATACGTTGCAGAAGTCCTGCCCTTGATGCGTGACTGAAGGTGTCACGGAATGACAACGGGCCTCTGTTACAGATTTTCTGTCGGGTGAGGTGACCAGACCAGAAAGACTGTCACAGTTCTGACCATGAAAGTGTGTTCCATTCACGACCCTCCTTTAGTCCAGCACATCAGGTGTTCAGATCACTGAATTCTGTGTCATCTAGTTATCAACACTTCTCTAGTGGCTCAGTGGTTAAAGAATCCTCCTGCCAATGAAGAAGGCGTGGGTTCGATCCCTGGGTTGGGAAGATCCCCTGGAGAAGGAAATGACAGCCCACTCCAGTTTTCTTGCCTGGAGAACCCCATGGACAGAGGAGCCTGGTGGGCTGCAGCCCATAGTGTTGCAAAGAGTTGGACACGACTGAGCAGCTGAGCACGCACACACACACACACACACATGTCGAAGTATCACACTGCCTTTTGTGGGGGGGCGGGGGGGATGACTCAACAGAATTAAGGGCTGAATGCCCACAATTTAGTTTTAATGCTACAAGGAAGCTCTGATCTCTTGTCAATGTATTCTTGTGTGTCAAATCCTGAAAGTCAAATAGAGACAAAAGTTATCATCCCTTGTCGAGGGTTTATTTCCCTAGAGTATTTCATGTATGTTACTGCTTGTAGAACTTGGACCTATGTTTCTCACAGCAAAATACCTAGGATCTGAACAGGCTGCTCCCCCTGAAGTGGAATTCTGAATCCAGCAGCTCCCAGCCGAGCGGCCGGCGCACGGGCGGCAGGAAGCGCCCTCAGGCGAGGGGTGCGTGTGGAGACACAGTGGTAGGTCCACATCTCCTGTTCACACGGCAAGAGTCCTATCCTCTGTACGGATGACAGATCATAATTAAGGCCATCCTACAACCAGAAAAAGCCTGCACACAGCGACAAAGACCCAGCACAGAGAAACAAATGAATAACTACAGTCTTTAAAAGAAGAGAAAGAGAATCTGGCTCTACCCACTTTGCAAATGGAGAAAGCAAGACCCAGGATGATGAGGCACCTGTCCAAGGTCACGGACGATGCGGTCAGAGTGCAGGAAGGCTCCTTCCAGGGCACCGGGTCTGTCTCTGTCTCACCCTTTCATACGTTGCAGAAGTCCTGCCCTTGATGCGTGACTGAAGGTGTCACGGAATGACAACGGGCCTCTGTTACAGATTTTCTGTCTGGTGAGGTGACCAGACCAGAAAGACTGTCACAGTTCTGACCATGAAAGTGTGTTCCATTCACGACCCTCCTTTAGTCCAGCACATCAGGTGTTCAGATCACTGAATTCTGTGTCATCTAGTTATCAACACTTCTCTAGTGGCTCAGTGGTTAAAGAATCCTCCTGCCAATGAAGAAGGCGTGGGTTCGATCCCTGGGTTGGGAAGATCCCCTGGAGAAGGAAATGACAGCCCACTCCAGTTTTCTTGCCTGGAGAACCCCATGGACAGAGGAGCCTGGTGGGCTGCAGCCCATAGTGTTGCAAAGAGTTGGACACGACTGAGCAGCTGAGCACGCACACACACACACACACACACATGTCGAAGTATCACACTGCCTTTTGTGGGGGGGCGGGGGGGATGACTCAACAGAATTAAGGGCTGAATGCCCACAATTTAGTTTTAATGCTACAAGGAAGCTCTGATCTCTTGTCAATGTATTCTTGTGTGTCAAATCCTGAAAGTCAAATAGAGACAAAAGTTATCATCCCTTGTCGAGGGTTTATTTCCCTAGAGTATTTCATGTATGTTACTGCTTGTAGAACTTGGACCTATGTTTCTCACAGCAAAATACCTAGGATCTGAACAGGCTGCTCCCCCTGAAGTGGAATTCTGAATCCAGCAGCTCCCAGCCGAGCGGCCGACGCACGCACGGGCGGCAGGAAGCGCCCTCAGGCGAGGGGGTGCGTGTGGAGAGACACAGTGGTAGGTCCACATCTCCTGTTCACACGGCAAGAGTCCTATCCTCTGTACGGATGACAGATCATAATTAAGGCTCGGAAGCAAGCCCTTCAGAACCACACAACATTGAACATTCCTGTCTTTCTACATCATTTGTGTCTTCCTCGAACTCATGCATAACAAGCATAAACTTTCCACTTTACATGAACAAATCCTTTCCCAATAGAAACAGCTTCTCTTAACATTGAAAATCCCTCCGCTGAAGCAGCAGCAATGTCAAAGGCAATCTCACTGTGAAGGAAGCCTCGTTCCCCACCAGGCGACCGAAGCAACCGTAGGCTCTCAGTTGCTGTTGGAATTTACATTTGGAAATTGAATTGTCTCCTTGAGGGTTTTTTATCAAAGTAACTTTTGGAGAATGACTTGTACCCAGGTACGTGGAGTACGGGTGCCGAAGTTGAGCGGGCGGAGCCCTGGGGTCACCCCTGCTGTAGAAATAGAACTTCTGTCATTGTCCTGACTGGAGCAGGGTTTGTCGTTTCAGCTTTTGCACATGCTTCCTGTGACCTCTTTAGAACGTGCTTATGCTTTAGATTAGACTACAATGTCCTTGTCTTCTCTCTTCCCAGTCAGATTGATAAAGATGAATGATGCCCATTTTACAGATGGGAAAATGCAGCACAGAAAAGGGACTTTCGTGGTTCCGTCAGTCACTGCCTGAACAGAGGCGTGGGGTCCAAGGCCGTTCTGAACCTCTCAAGAGGGAGCATCCCCAGCTTCCCTGGACACACACTCACCTGTCACACGGGTCTGGACTCAACAGGGTGGGGCCTGGGAGCCTGCATCTCCCAGGTGCCGCGGACACCACGGCTGCACCATGAGCCACAAGATCCTGGATCCCACGACCTTTGAAGAGACTCCCGTTGTGTCCAAGGCTGTTTCATAGAGCCTTTCTGAGCAACCTGTAGGCCCCCTAGGAACGGATTACAGAGCAAGCGCTGAGCACAACTAGGAAAATGCCTTTTACCCTCAAGTGTTTGCTCCTTTAGGTAACCATCCGCTGTGACGCCCCTCGCGGGTCCGCCGCTGGAGCGCTCCGGGAGCGAGTGTTTCCGCCCTGCTCTAAGCGGGGCCGGAGAAGCGCAGGGAGGGCCCAGGAGCGCCCCGCGGCTGCAGCACCACGAGGCTCATGGCATCCGGCCCCATCACTTCATGGTCAGCGCTTGGGGAAAACGTGGAGACCCGGGATGATTTTATTTGGGGAGGGGCTCCAAAATCCCATAGATGGCGACTGCAGCCACAAAATTAAAGGACTCTTACTCCTGTGAAAAACCTGGACAGCATAATAAAAAGCAGAGACATCACGTTGTCAACAAAGTTCTGTATAGTCAAAGCTTTGATTCTTCCAGTAGTCATGTACAGATGTGGGAGCTGGACCGTAAAGCAGGCTGGGCGCCACAGAGCTGAACTGCGCTGGGTAAGACCCCCGGGGTCCCTTGGACAGCAGCGGGGCAGTCGGCCTGAGTGTCCACTGGAAGGGCTAATGTTGACGCCGAAGCGCCAATCCTTTGGCCGCCTGATGCGCAGAACCGACTCACTGGAAAAGTCCCCGATGCCGGGAAAGATGAGGGCAGGAGGGGAAGCGGGTGGCAGAGGATGAGATGGTGGGATGGCATCCCTGATTCAGTGGACCCGAGTTTGAGCAAACTCCAGGGATAGTGAGAGACAGGACAACCTGAGGTCCTGCAGTCCACCTGGTCGCAGAGTTGGACACAACTGCGTGACTAACACTTTCACTATCAAGAACCAAGAGGGGGCTTCCCTGGTGGTCCAGTGGGTAAGGACATCGCCTTGCAGTGCAAGGGGCGACAGTTCGATCCCTGGCCTGGGAAGATCCCACGTGCCGCGGAGCGGCTGGACCGATGTGTCCAATTACCGAGCCGGAGCTCTGGAGCGCATGCGCCCACAGCCGGCGCTCTGCGACAACAGAGGCCACCGCGATGGGAGGCCCACAGGAGGCAAGGAACAAAGACGGATGAACACAGAGAAACGAAAGACCAATAGAAGTGGCCCGCCCGCCCCCCCCCCCCCCCAACCCGACCCCCGCCCAAAAATAATTAAAAAAAAAAAAAAAAGAACCAAGGGGGCCTGGTGCCACCATCTGCAGGATGTCCCACCCGGCCACCACTCCCACCAAGCACTCCAGGCTCTTCCTCCAGGAAGCCAGCCCTCAGGGGAGAATCCATGCAGAGCCCCGATTGCCCAGCGAGGTCCCCCACTGGGAGCCCCCATCCTCTGCGAGGGAACCTTCGAAGGCACTGCTGGGCACCATAGTGAGTGTGGGAGAGGACTCAGGCTCCCAGGCTGCCCCCAGGCTGCTGCCCTGAGCTTCCTGGCTTCTGTGGTGAGCTCCCCGGAATTTCTGCGGCTCATCTAGAGGGTAGCCGCCCCCTGGTGGAGTCCTTGTCCCGATCCCCTGGACGTGGGATCAGCTGCACCCTTGCAGGGAAGGCGGCTGGGGGGCGGGGACCCCCTCCCTCTTCCTTTCCTCTCTGTTTCCCCTTTCTCTTCCCTCCCGCCTTCTTCACCCACTTCAGAAAAGACGGAAAGCAGGAAATCTCAGCGGCTGAGAGGGGCTAATGTTGGCCTGCGCCAATCCTTTGGCCGCCTGATGCGCAGAACCGACTCACTGGAAAAGTCCCCGATGCCGGGAAAGATGAGGGCAGGAGGGGAAGCGGGTGGCAGAGGATGAGATGGTGGGATGGCATCCCTGATTCAGTGGACCCGAGTTTGAGCAAACTCCAGGGATAGTGAGAGACAGGACAACCTGAGGTCCTGCAGTCCACCTGGTCGCAGAGTTGGACACAACTGCGTGACTAACACTTTCACTATCAAGAACCAAGAGGGGGCTTCCCTGGTGGTCCAGTGGGTAAGGACATCGCCTTGCAGTGCAAGGGGCGACAGTTCGATCCCTGGCCTGGGAAGATCCCACGTGCCGCGGAGCGGCTGGACCGATGTGTCCAATTACCGAGCCGGAGCTCTGGAGCGCATGCGCCCACAGCCGGCGCTCTGCGACAACAGAGGCCACCGCGATGGGAGGCCCACAGGAGGCAAGGAACAAAGACGGATGAACACAGAGAAACGAAAGACCAATAGAAGTGGCCCGCCCGCTCCCCTCCCTCCCCAACCCGACCCCCGCCCAAAAATAATTAAAAAAAAAAAAAAAAAGAACCAAGGGGGCCTGGTGCCACCATCTGCAGGATGTCCCACCCGGCCACCACTCCCACCAAGCACTCCAGGCTCTTCCTCCAGGAAGCCAGCCCTCAGGGGAGAATCCATGCAGAGCCCCGATTGCCCAGCGAGGTCCCCCACTGGGAGCCCCCATCCTCTGCGAGGGAACCTTCGAAGGCACTGCTGGGCACCATAGTGAGTGTGGGAGAGGACTCAGGCTCCCAGGCTGCCCCCAGGCTGCTGCCCTGAGCTTCCTGGCTTCTGTGGTGAGCTCCCCGGAATTTCTGCGGCTCATCTAGAGGGTAGCCGCCCCCTGGTGGAGTCCTTGTCCCGATCCCCTGGACGTGGGATCAGCTGCACCCTTGCAGGGAAGGCGGCTGGGGGGCGGGGACCCCCTCCCTCTTCCTTTCCTCTCTGTTTCCCCTTTCTCTTCCCCTCCCCGCCTTCTTCACCCACTTCAGAAAAGACGGAAAGCAGGAAATCTCACTCCCACTTCTCCTGTGCAATTTGGCTACTAGGTTGAAGATCTGCTAAAATATTCCCCCAGTCCTAGGATTCAGTTCATAATTGCATTATTTTTACGGGAAAGAGAAACTGTAGGTACATTTTCTGTTTATTAAAAAAGAGAGTCGTGTGTAAAACGGCACATTTTGGTTGCACAGCTCTCCTGGTATGTTATTTATTGCTAAGGAAAATTATCGTGCTGATAAGAAAATAGTGTCACTTAAAAATTAGGTGGTTCCCAATCAACTTATGACAGTAATTGCCGCAATGTCCTCTTTGATTTAGATATAGTAATATCAATGTAATTGCCACAGGGAAAAAATTAGAATGGCTGTTAATGATAACTAACACATAAATGGCAATGAACAGGAACATGTATTTTATATTGGATTCAGCCCTCGCGCAGCCGTAAGACACCCAGTGGTTTCCAATCTGGCACCGGTCTTTCCGGGAACCAAGCCCCAGAGCTTTCCCACGTAAATGGGGCGGTGGGTGAGTACGGGGAGCGCAGGGGTGTCCCCTGCTTCTCCCAGGCTCGATCATAGGGGTCTTCCAGGCCCCCATCCCCGAGGCAGAAGCAGGGCAGCACCAGAGGAGCCACTGGCCCCGAGCCCGCTCTGCACAGGACCGGAAAGCCACGAGAACATTCGCCCGGAGGCCGTTCTGTGTCCCTGCTCATTGCCTGCCTCTTTCAGCCGAGCACTCCTCTCTGGTCTAAGTGAGGGGGCAGACTCCTCAGGTGTGGTGTCTGTCTCCCTTTGTAGACTTCAGGGGAGCCGTCAGTAATGGCCGCCCACTCCAGTCGCCTTGCCTGGAGAATTCATGGACAGACGAGCCTGGCGGACCGCAGTCCATGGGGCTTCAGAGAGTCGGCCACGACTGAGCGACCGACGCCAGCCGTGCGCTGGTTTTGCATGAATAGCGTCTGATTGCCCCCATTCCAGCCCAGCGAGGCCTGCTGATTGAAGAGGTCCACCACGGAGAAGGTGATGAACCAGACGAGTGGCCCTCACCGTCCGCTGTCCCCTGGTGGACATGGTCACCTGGGACTCACACACACGTCCACTGTGGGACAGGCTCTATACCAGGAAGAAGAGGCTTTAATTTCGCTCTTAAAATGATGAATGACCTGGACGCCCTTTGGGCTTAGTCATTAACCTCTTTAACATGTTCATGCCTGTCCCTGGCTGATGGAGACGGAGCCCGGAGCGGGGAGGCTCCAGGTGGGAGACGGTGCAGAGAGACGAGGGGTAAAAAGGGACTCCCCAGACCAAGGTGGGCTTGGGTCATGGGGGCTCGTCCAGACGCTGCCCCACTGCCTGGACCCGGGCGAGTCACGTGGCCTCAAGAAACAGCAAAGGAGGGCTTGGGCTGTGCAGGTGGGCCCAGAACGCGCCACGGTCCAAGGCCCCATGCAGAGAGAGCCTCGTTCTACAGACCTGGGGGCTCAGAGAGAGGCTTCAGAAATTCCAGCAATGGTAATAATGTCCATAGTTCACTTCACACCGGGGCAAACACACACTGCAGGCGATTTCTAACATTCAGCCCCTTTTACAGAAGTGGGAAGCACAGAGGCTGGGGAACTTGCCCAAAGTTACGCCACAAGGGCCTACACCACGCCCGGGGCACACTTGCGTCACGGTGAAGGGTTTACTCGTTGTCATCGATCCAGCCTTTCATCAGTAGGCGGTTCTAGGACGGGTACTGAGAAGAGGATTTTGTCTCCAGTGAGGAACATAAAGAGCGGGTCCCCTACGAGTGGGGGCTCCTAAGCTCCTGCCCCAGACAGCTGTCCACCCTGCCAGGCCCTCCGAGAGCGCGTCATGCCTGCCTGACACTGTCAGAAGCTGTCTGCGGCCCGGAACTCAGCGACTCCTCAGAGCCATGCAGGAGGCAGGTGAGTGTGTTGTCCTCAGTCCACAGAGGAAGCGCGTGAGGCCGGGTACGTGATGGCCCACGGTGACCTTGAGGACGGCAGGTGGCTCGAGTCTGTGTCCTCGGACCACGGAACCTATGGCCGTTGCATCATTGGAATGTATGCCCCAATTTTTATATATGACAGAAAGAGGGCTGACTTCAGGCTGAGATGCTGACCACAGACGAGTGGCCCTCACCGTCCGCTGTCCCCTGGTGGACATGGTCACCTGGGACTCACACACACGTCCACTGTGGGACAGGCTCTATACCAGGAAGAAGAGGCTTTAATTTCGCTCTTAAAATGATGAATGACCTGGACGCCCTTTGGGCTTAGTCATTAACCTCTTTAACATGTTCATGCCTGTCCCTGGCTGATGGAGACGGAGCCCGGAGCGGGGAGGCTCCAGGTGGGAGACGGTGCAGAGAGACGAGGGGTAAAAAGGGACTCCCCAGACCAAGGTGGGCTTGGGTCATGGGGGCTCGTCCAGACGCTGCCCCACTGCCTGGACCCGGGCGAGTCACGTGGCCTCAAGAAACAGCAAAGGAGGGCTTGGGCTGTGCAGGTGGGCCCAGAACGCGCCACGGTCCAAGGCCCCATGCAGAGAGAGCCTCGTTCTACAGACCTGGGGGCTCAGAGAGAGGCTTCAGAAATTCCAGCAATGGTAATAATGTCCATAGTTCACTTCACACCGGGGCAAACACACACTGCAGGCGATTTCTAACATTCAGCCCCTTTTACAGAAGTGGGAAGCACAGAGGCTGGGGAACTTGCCCAAAGTTACGCCACAAGGGCCTACACCACGCCCGGGGCACACTTGCGTCACGGTGAAGGGTTTACTCGTTGTCATCGATCCAGCCTTTCATCAGTAGGCGGTTCTAGGACGGGTACTGAGAAGAGGATTTTGTCTCCAGTGAGGAACATAAAGAGCGGGTCCCCTACGAGTGGGGGCTCCTAAGCTCCTGCCCCAGACAGCTGTCCACCCTGCCAGGCCCTCCGAGAGCGCGTCATGCCTGCCTGACACTGTCAGAAGCTGTCTGCGGCCCGGAACTCAGCGACTCCTCAGAGCCATGCAGGAGGCAGGTGAGTGTGTTGTCCTCAGTCCACAGAGGAAGCGCGTGAGGCCGGGTACGTGATGGCCCACGGTGACCTTGAGGACGGCAGGTGGCTGCGGAGTCTGTGTCCTCGGACCACGGAACCTATGGCCGTTGCATCATTGGAATGTATGCCCCAATTTTTTATATATCATGACAGAAAGAGGGCTGACTTCAGGCTGAGATGCTGACCACAGCTTTTTTTAAAATTTTGGCCTCTTTTATTGATTTTTTTTATCCACTTATTTTCATCCATCTTTATTCTCTGGCCTCTGTGGGCCTTCCATTGCAGTGGCCTCTCTCATCGCAGAGTACCAGCTCTGGGCACATGCGCTCCGGAGCACTGGCTCATAATTGGACACATTGGTCCAGCCACTTCGCGGCACATGGGATCTTCCCAGGCCAGGGATCAAACCAGTGCCCCTTGCACTGCAAGGCGGACTCTTTACCCACTGGGCCACCAGGGAAGCCCCTGACCACATCTTAAACTACATCTCCATTATGCCAGGTCGTCCAGTAAATTCATTTAAAAAAATCATGCAACTTAATAAAAATAAGCAAGCAGTCTAGCAAAATCAGGAGACAGCCTGGTAAACGGTTCACATGTCTTGTGGTCGCTGGGCCTCGTGTGTGCACACGGAGTCACGGACTGAGGAGGGTGAGGTGCCTTCACCTGTACTCGGGGGCCGACGGCCAGCCAGACAGGCGGGGCTCGGTGAGTCGCTGGACGTCTCTGGGCTTCTCTGAGCGACAATTCCAAACGGCCCTCCTGGCTCTGACTGCCTGAGCCTCATGCAGACGTGGCGCTGTCCATTCCCACTCTCAGCAGGAGCACACGGTTTTCGGCCTCCCTTTCTTTCACTCTCTTTTCCCACCTTGCTCTCACTCAGATACTACTGAAGAAACAGTCCACGGCCAGTGTCTGTGGACCTAGGGATTTGGCGTGGAGATTCGAATTATCTAAGCACCATATGGTTCCTAAGGACTCTTCCGTCTGCCACAAGCTTCTGTGATGTGATTTATGAAGAGCAGTACAAAAGCCTTGTGCGGGCTTCCCTGGTGACTCAGACGGTAAAGAATTCGCCTGCACGGTGGGAGACCTGGGTTTGAACCCTAGGCTGGGAAGATTCCCTGGAGAAGGGCATGGCAGCCCTCCAGTGTACCTGCCTGAAGAATCCCAAAAGGGGGGGTGGGCGAAAAAAAAGCCTGTTCCTCGGACCACGACTTCTTGCATCATTTTCCCTTTTTTCATGACAGAAAGAGGGCTGACTTCAGGCTGAGATGCTGACCACAGCTTTTTTTAAAATTTTGGCCTCTTTTATTGATTTTTTTTATCCACTTATTTTCATCCATCTTTATTCTCTGGCCTCTGTGGGCCTTCCATTGCAGTGGCCTCTCTCATCGCAGAGTACCAGCTCTGGGCACATGCGCTCCGGAGCACTGGCTCATAATTGGACACATTGGTCCAGCCACTTCGCGGCACATGGGATCTTCCCAGGCCAGGGATCAAACCAGTGCCCCTTGCACTGCAAGGCGGACTCTTTACCCACTGGGCCACCAGGGAAGCCCCTGACCACATCTTAAACTACATCTCCATTATGCCAGGTCGTCCAGTAAATTCATTTAAAAAAATCATGCAACTTAATAAAAATAAGCAAGCAGTCTAGCAAAATCAGGAGACAGCCTGGTAAACGGTTCACATGTCTTGTGGTCGCTGGGCCTCGTGTGTGCACACGGAGTCACGGACTGAGGAGGGTGAGGTGCCTTCACCTGTACTCGGGGGCCGACGGCCAGCCAGACAGGCGGGGCTCGGTGAGTCGCTGGACGTCTCTGGGCTTCTCTGAGCGACAATTCCAAACGGCCCTCCTGGCTCTGACTGCCTGAGCCTCATGCAGACGTGGCGCTGTCCATTCCCACTCTCAGCAGGAGCACACGGTTTTCGGCCTCCCTTTCTTTCACTCTCTTTTCCCACCTTGCTCTCACTCAGATACTACTGAAGAAACAGTCCACGGCCAGTGTCTGTGGACCTAGGGATTTGGCGTGGAGATTCGAATTATCTAAGCACCATATGGTTCCTAAGGACTCTTCCCGTCTGCCACAAGCTTCTGTGATGTGATTTATGAAGAGCAGTACAAAAGCCTTGTGCGGGCTTCCCTGGTGACTCAGACGGTAAAGAATTCGCCTGCACGGTGGGAGACCTGGGTTTGAACCCTAGGCTGGGAAGATTCCCTGGAGAAGGGCATGGCAGCCCTCTCCAGTGTACCTGCCTGAAGAATCCCATGGACAAAGTCTGCCGGGCTGTGGTCTGTGGGGTCGCAAAGAGTTGGACACGACTGAGCCACTAGGCACACAAAAGCCTTGCACACACCTTCACGCTCTTGTCACACACAAGTTGTCTGTTGAACATTCTGGGCCAAGACCGGGCTCTTGAGTGGAGCCCTTGACTTTCCTCAGAGACGTGTCTCTGGTTCGGTAGGGGTGACACCACATTCTGCAGCGGGTAGTAGGCAGCAAACAGTTTTAAAGCACTGAGAGTTTTCAACACATGAATGCCGTTCCTAGAACCCCAGCCAAGAGAAATCACCAGCAATGAGCAGAAATATTTGTGTAGGAAGCTTTTCATCATCGTGTAATTCATAGCACATCCCTGGGAAGGACTATCACATATCCATTAAAATCATTAAAGAAATTTCATGATGCGCGATCAAACAGGAACCTCAGATGATGAAGCTGTACACACTTGTACAGCATGGTGGTGATTTTTGTAAATCACATACGCATTAAAAAAGCCCCAAAGGAAATTGGCTAACATGGTAACAATGGTTATTTCTCAACATCAGGAGCAGGAACATATGGATTTATATGATTTTCTGTATTTTCTGAATAGCCTATATGAACCAGATGTGTCTTATTTTAAAAAACAATAGCTTTTTAGTCATTTCTAAGCTAATAACCAACTCGTTGGAAAAGACCGCGGTGCTGGGAAGGGCTGAAGGCCGAAGGAGAAGGGGTGGCCGAGGGTGAGATGGCTGGACGGCCTCGCCGACCCGACAGACGTGAGGCTGAGCAGACTCTGGAGGCGGGGAAGGACGGGGCAGCCTGACGAGCTGCGGTCCCCGCAACAGCCGCATTGCTGAACGCACTCGACGCGGCTTCAGGTCTTTCCCATCCCCCAAGCGGTGCGGGCGGCCAGGCTCGGAGAGACCGGCTCCCCTCCCCGCCGGCCCCACGCGCGCCTGAGAGCACCAGCGGGGCCGGAGTGCCTTCTTTGGTGGGAGATCTTAGACTCTGCCACCTCCTCTGCCAGCACCTCAGGTGAGCCCTGATCGCATCCTCCAGTGTACCTGCCTGAAGAATCCCATGGACAAAGTCTGCCGGGCTGTGGTCTGTGGGGTCGCAAAGAGTTGGACACGACTGAGCCACTAGGCACACAAAAGCCTTGCACACACCTTCACGCTCTTGTCACACACAAGTTGTCTGTTGAACATTCTGGGCCAAGACCGGGCTCTTGAGTGGAGCCCTTGACTTTCCTCAGAGACGTGTCTCTGGTTCGGTAGGGGTGACACCACATTCTGCAGCGGGTAGTAGGCAGCAAACAGTTTTAAAGCACTGAGAGTTTTCAACACATGAATGCCGTTCCTAGAACCCCAGCCAAGAGAAATCACCAGCAATGAGCAGAAATATTTGTGTAGGAAGCTTTTCATCATCGTGTAATTCATAGCACATCCCTGGGAAGGACTATCACATATCCATTAAAATCATTAAAGAAATTTCATGATGCGCGATCAAACAGGAACCTCAGATGATGAAGCTGTACACACTTGTACAGCATGGTGGTGATTTTTGTAAATCACATACGCATTAAAAAAGCCCCAAAGGAAATTGGCTAACATGGTAACAATGGTTATTTCTCAACATCAGGAGCAGGAACATATGGATTTATATGATTTTCTGTATTTTCTGAATAGCCTATATGAACCAGATGTGTCTTATTTTAAAAAACAATAGCTTTTTAGTCATTTCTAAGCTAATAACCAACTCGTTGGAAAAGACCGCGGTGCTGGGAAGGGCTGAAGGCCGAAGGAGAAGGGGTGGCCGAGGGTGAGATGGCTGGACGGCCTCGCCGACCCGACAGACGTGAGGCTGAGCAGACTCTGGAGGCGGGGAAGGACGGGGCAGCCTGACGAGCTGCGGTCCCCGCAACAGCCGCATTGCTGAACGCACTCGACGCGGCTTCAGGTCTTTCCCATCCCCCAAGCGGTGCGGGCGGCCAGGCTCGGAGAGACCGGCTCCCCTCCCCGCCGGCCCCACGCGCGCCTGAGAGCACCAGCGGGGCCGGAGTGCCTTCTTTGGTGGGAGATCTTAGACTCTGCCACCTCCTCTGCCAGCACCTCAGGTGAGCCCTGATCGCATCCTCCGTGGCGTTCTGAGACCGTGCGCCCGCAGCACGCACCCCACCCCGACGTGAGGTGCCCAACAGACACAGGAGAAAAGAAACACGAGGCGTGTCGGGAACAAGGGGACCTTCTCACCGTCAGAGCGTCGCACACTGTTAGCGGTCGGGAGGTCACACTGAAAACCCAACACTTGCTCAGTAAAGATCAAAGGGCCAAGCGAGGAACATGCATTCACCACGTGTGACCAGACACGAGTTGGAAGCTAGTTCTGGATGGAAACGTTGAGAATCCCTGGGAGCAACCTAGATGTCCATCGGCAGGTGAGTGAAAAAGGAAGCAGTGGTACATATATACCTGGGAACATAACTCGGCTATAAAAAGGAACACACTTGAGTCCGTCCTGATAAGGCAGATGAACGTAGAGTCTATTACACAGGGTGAAGTCAGAAAGAGAAAGACGATATCGTATGTTAAGCATATATATGGAATCTTGAAAGATGGTACCAACAATCCTACGTGAAGGGCGGTGAAGGAGACATAGTCGTAAAGAACAGACGTTGGGCTCAGCGGTAGAAAGAGACAACCGTTAAATTCAGACAGCCAGCTGAACGCCTCTGGTTCAAAAGCACCTGCTGCATCACTGGTTTCTAGCCCGGGACGGGACGCGGGGTCAGCGGGACGCGGGCTGCTCGCCAGCCCATCTCCTCCTCTGGCTGAGATGAGAGCACGGCTGGGGCCCGCCCTCGTGGCCAGGGGGCTGAGCGAGCAGGAGGCCTGCGGGCCGTGTCCAGGCCCGGCTACGGCCACTCTCCCCTGGGGGTCTCCCTCTCGCCCAGCACGACGCGCAGGCCTCTCATCTCCTCAGATGACCTAGAAAACACCCCAAGACCCAGACGAGGCTGTGTCAGGCCCCATCAGGAACACCCCTGTCTTGCCTGCTGTGGGAAGGGCAGAGCCACATCGGCCGGGTCCAGCCCGCCACACGCGGGTTTATCTGCTTCCATGGCTGGCAGCGCCCTAAGGAGCCCGGACAGACCTCCAGCTTCGAGCCCTTTGCCCACAGCTGCTCGCGCGTTTGGAACCGGTGTGCTCAGTTTCACGTGTGGATTTCCCTTCCAAACCAATTGGTGCTGAAGGGAAGAAGGAGGCATCTCAGCTCGTGGGACCTGAGCAAGGATCTCTGGTTGAGAGCCCGAAACTTCGCTCAAAGCCTCGGCTGGAACCGTCGCCCCACGAGCTGCCCTGTGGCAGGGAGGCTGTCTGTCATCACGACGAGGCTGCGGAGGCCCGCGCCCGGGTCACGTCGCTCGCCTCCCTACGGCCCTTGCGAAGGAACTGAATGTCCTTGACCGCGCTTAACGACGACGGTGTTTCTTTGCGTCCTCATTTTCACTTCTCTGATTAAACCTTCCTCTTTGACTGAAGTTCTCCACTGACCGAAGGCAGGCGGAGGGCGCGGTGGGCGAGGGCCGTGAGCTCCTGCTCTGGCTCCCCGTCGCCGCGGGCCCCTCTCTCCCTCGCCTCCGGGACGCGCCTCCTTCCCAGCGGCACCGCCTCTCCCCGGCCACGGGCGCCCTCCCCTCGGCGGAGACACGTGCCGGCGCCGCTGCTCATCGGCCCTTCTTCCGCGAAGGCCGGCGGCCACGGCTGCCGAGACCGTGCGGGACACAGAGCCCCAGCCGTGGATGAGCCCCGGCCGCGGGGGGGTCCCTGGAGCCGAGACCCTCAGAGACCCAGCAGCCGGGGGGCCTCGGCCAGGAGCGCCTTCCCCACTCAGACCAGAGTCGGTGGAAACCGCAGGCGAGGCGGGCTGTGTGCGGTGACCGCTTGGGACGTCTGAGAGCCAGGGCCAGGAGATCGAAGGATTGTGTAACTGCTGGAACGTGTTGGCTCTGTAACAAGATAAATGGCAGAACCCAATGTCATTTTCAGTGTGATAGAGCCAAAACTTTTATCTAGAGGGAAGTAAGTTCTTGAATTTATCATTAAAATCCAACAGGAAGATAAGACTTTATGTACAAAAGTGCATTTACTCCTAGCTTTCTGGTTATATATTCAGTATATAATACAAAGGCCCTTGGGCTTCCCAGGCGGCACTAGTCGTAAGAACCCGCCTGCCAGCGCAGGAGATGTATGAGACCTGGGTTCGATGCTTCGAGCCCTTTGCCCACAGCTGCTCGCGCGTTTGGAACCGGTGTGCTCAGTTTCACGTGTGGATTTCCCTTCCAAACCAATTGGTGCTGAAGGGAAGAAGGAGGCATCTCAGCTCGTGGGACCTGAGCAAGGATCTCTGGTTGAGAGCCCGAAACTTCGCTCAAAGCCTCGGCTGGAACCGTCGCCCCACGAGCTGCCCTGTGGCAGGGAGGCTGTCTGTCATCACGACGAGGCTGCGGAGGCCCGCGCCCGGGTCACGTCGCTCGCCTCCCTACGGCCCTTGCGAAGGAACTGAATGTCCTTGACCGCGCTTAACGACGACGGTGTTTCTTTGCGTCCTCATTTTCACTTCTCTGATTAAACCTTCCTCTTTGACTGAAGTTCTCCACTGACCGAAGGCAGGCGGAGGGCGCGGTGGGCGAGGGCCGTGAGCTCCTGCTCTGGCTCCCCGTCGCCGCGGGCCCCTCTCTCCCTCGCCTCCGGGACGCGCCTCCTTCCCAGCGGCACCGCCTCTCCCCGGCCACGGGCGCCCTCCCCTCGGCGGAGACACGTGCCGGCGCCGCTGCTCATCGGCCCTTCTTCCGCGAAGGCCGGCGGCCACGGCTGCCGAGACCGTGCGGGACACAGAGCCCCAGCCGTGGATGAGCCCCGGCCGCGGGGGGGTCCCTGGAGCCGAGACCCTCAGAGACCCAGCAGCCGGGGGGCCTCGGCCAGGAGCGCCTTCCCCACTCAGACCAGAGTCGGTGGAAACCGCAGGCGAGGCGGGCTGTGTGCGGTGACCGCTTGGGACGTCTGAGAGCCAGGGCCAGGAGATCGAAGGATTGTGTAACTGCTGGAACGTGTTGGCTCTGTAACAAGATAAATGGCAGAACCCAATGTCATTTTCAGTGTGATAGAGCCAAAACTTTTATCTAGAGGGAAGTAAGTTCTTGAATTTATCATTAAAATCCAACAGGAAGATAAGACTTTATGTACAAAAGTGCATTTACTCCTAGCTTTCTGGTTATATATTCAGTATATAATACAAAGGCCCTTGGGCTTCCCAGGCGGCACTAGTCGTAAAGAACCCGCCTGCCAGCGCAGGAGATGTATGAGACCTGGGTTCGATGCCGGGGTCAAGAAGATTCCCTGGAATCAACCCACTTCAGGATTCTTGTCTGGAGACTCCGTTGGACAGAGGAGCTGGACTAAAGAGACACAGCATGCAGGCATGCACTATAAACGTCCTTGTTCTCAAGCTGATCATTTCCTGGGTGATATTATTATGAATTTAGTTCTTAACTTAAATTTTTGCCTTTATTTAGAAATACCAAGGCAATTTTAGAAAAGGCAATCCAAATCAGTACACTGAGCACTGAAGAACTGATGCCTTTGAACTGTGGTGCTAAAGAAGACTCTTGAGAGTCCTTGGACAGCAAAGAGACCAAACCAGTCAATCCTGAAGGAAATCAACCCAGAATATTCACTGGAAGGACTGATGCTGAAGCTGCAATACTTTGGGCACCTGATGGGAAGAGTTGACTCACTGGAAAAGACCCTGACGCTGGGAAACACTGAGGGCAGGAGGAGGAGACGGCAGCAGAGGAGGAGATGGTCGGATGGCATCACTGACTCAATGGACATGAGTTTGAGCAAGCTCCAGGAGATAGTGACAGACAGGGGAGCCTGGCGTGCTGCAGTCCTTGGGGTCAAAAGGCAATGGATGTGACTGAGCAGCTAACACACACACACACACACACACACACACACACACACTCTCTATTCTGACCTCATTTAACTGGATTATATCAGTCAAGACCCAGTAAAGCTGCGAATACCAGGTTGAGGGCGTCGGCATACCTGGTGGGCACGATTCAACCCAGCTCCGAGCACTTCTTATTTGCCAGACACTTTGCCATGTTTTTCCCTCGAGTTGTTTTCCTTAACTCCTGTAGCAGTCCCATGAGGTCAGAACCCCCATTCTACAGATGAGAAGACTGAGACATAGACAGTCAGGGTCCACTGCCCCATGTTACATTGCTCACATCCTGCAGACCGCGATCTCAAACCCAGTCTCCCAGCTCGGGCTCGCTGAAGCCCCAACCCAGCGCCTTCCAGCGTACCCAGGAAAAACTGGGTTTTTTTTATATATTCAGTATATAATACAAAGGCCCTTGGGCTTCCCAGGCGGCACTAGTCGAAGAACCCGCCTGCCAGCGCAGGAGATGTATGAGACCTGGGTTCGATGCCGGGGTCAAGAAGATTCCCTGGAATCAACCCACTTCAGGATTCTTGTCTGGAGACTCCGTTGGACAGAGGAGCTGGACTAAAGAGACACAGCATGCAGGCATGCACTATAAACGTCCTTGTTCTCAAGCTGATCATTTCCTGGGTGATATTATTATGAATTTAGTTCTTAACTTAAATTTTTGCCTTTATTTAGAAATACCAAGGCAATTTTAGAAAAGGCAATCCAAATCAGTACACTGAGCACTGAAGAACTGATGCCTTTGAACTGTGGTGCTAAAGAAGACTCTTGAGAGTCCTTGGACAGCAAAGAGACCAAACCAGTCAATCCTGAAGGAAATCAACCCAGAATATTCACTGGAAGGACTGATGCTGAAGCTGCAATACTTTGGGCACCTGATGGGAAGAGTTGACTCACTGGAAAAGACCCTGACGCTGGGAAACACTGAGGGCAGGAGGAGACGGCAGCAGAGGAGGAGATGGTCGGATGGCATCACTGACTCAATGGACATGAGTTTGAGCAAGCTCCAGGAGATAGTGACAGACAGGGGAGCCTGGCGTGCTGCAGTCCTTGGGGTCAAAAGGCAATGGATGTGACTGAGCAGCTAACACACACACACACACACACACACACACACACACACACACTCTCTATTCTGACCTCATTTAACTGGATTATATCAGTCAAGACCCAGTAAAGCTGCGAATACCAGGTTGAGGGCGTCGGCATACCTGGTGGGCACGATTCAACCCAGCTCCGAGCACTTCTTATTTGCCAGACACTTTGCCATGTTTTTCCCTCGAGTTGTTTTCCTTAACTCCTGTAGCAGTCCCATGAGGTCAGAACCCCCATTCTACAGATGAGAAGACTGAGACATAGACAGTCAGGGTCCACTGCCCCATGTTACATTGCTCACATCCTGCAGACCGCGATCTCAAACCCAGTCTCCCCCCACAACGCAGCTCCCAGCTCGGGGCTCGTCGCTGAAGCCCCAACCCGCAGCGCCTTCCAGCCTGGTTAGAGCCCAGGTTCTGCATCAGCTGGTGAGTCACATCCGGGACCAGGACCCCGGGGGCGCAGCAAAGCCTCAAGGCTGGTGAGGCAGGAGCTCAGCCTGGGAAAGCCAGGGGCCTTCAGTGGGAGAGCCCACATGAGGAAGACCTTCACAGGAGCGATGGCGCTCCCCGCCGCCCCCAGGCTCCCGCTCCGTAACCCAGGGTCCACGACGGGCCTCGCTCGTCACCAGGCCCCAGACCAGGTGGGCGCAAGCCCTCCCTCAGCCCTCCTGCTCACCGTTGGTGCTCCCCGCACAGACCAAAGGGGGCCAGGCCAACCGGCCGGGACGTGGCCGGCCTGATGACAAAGCTAACTCAACTAATTAATCACGACAGGTTAACAAGAGTGACAAGGTGAGAGAGGTGACATTCCCCCAAATCTCCCATTTGGTATGAGTGTGCTTGTTTTTTTTTTTTTTTAATCCCCACAGCAATTTATTTCCTGTAAAGCAAAGTTTCTCCAAGAATGTCCCAAAATGTAGTCAAGGTTAACGGTGCTGTGAGCTTATTCAATATTTATGATTCTTTTTATTTGTATTACTAGGACTTTTTGGGGACTCCAAAAGGTCCATTAATCAAACAGAGTGACAAAATGAGCCATTTGACAATTGGAACAAGGACTGAATATTATTATGATTCTGTGTCTGTGTCTGTGTCTGTGTCTGTGTCTGTGTCTGTGTGTGTGTCTGTGTGTGTGTCTGTGTGTGTGTGTGTGTGTGTGTGTGTGTGTGTGTGTGGTCCAGGAGTGAAAGAACCAACTTAACTTCATCAGCAGTGCCTGATGAATTGTTACAAAGTGTCATCCCTGAAACCCCTTCTATCTAAAAATCCTCTCCGACCATGTAACAATATCCCCATCGAGCTGGTCCTGCCGAGGCCGAGTTCCGAGGTGGGAAGAGCTGAACAGAGAGCGCCCGCGACTGCAGACCGGCCGTGGACGGTGTTCGGGGAGCTGACAGTTCTGAAATACAATTATCAGTGTGATCTGCTTAAGAATTCATCAGCAGCTCCTGCCTTCTGAAGACTTAAAAAAATACCGAGACATACAAAGAGAAAGAGGTGATAAGAAGGCATCATTTTCCTCCAGCCTCATAACTGTAAATTGAAGAAAATTATTTTCTTTGCCTCCAGCTCATTGGCATATAGGCAGCATTATATTATAATTTCATAAGCATAAATCCTTTGAATAAATTTCAGAAGAATAACTGAATTAGAAATGCAAGTAAAGTATCTAAAAAACTTAACTCTCCTAGGCAGGGGAGAAGGCAACGTGAGAGACACAAGGAAGCAGAAAACCCCTTTCTGGGGCCTTTCTTTGAGGGTTTTCGAAGCTCCGTCTCAGGGAAAGGCGGTTTTTAACCCCGTTCTGTGCCTGATGGCGAATAAAATCCTCATCTCTCCTCTCCCCACTCTCATGTTCCAAGGAATCTGAGTCGTAATTTATCATAAATTAATTTTGGAGAAACAACAGGCTTGGGGCATGTTATAATTATTGTTATTTGTTTATTTATTATCATGTTAACCATTATTTATTATTATGTTAAGCATATGTGAGATCACAAAGGTTGGTCCCTGTGGTTTCCTAGCAACAAGCCCTGGATTCTCGCACACAAGTTTCCAAACACCCTGCTCCCCTGCGGTGGAGGTGGGTGTGGCTGCCCGCCAGGTTGGAACCCTGCTCTGTCCTTTCCTAAGGGGACCAGAGGGACGGGCCCGGGAGAGGAAGGGTCTGTCTGGCCCCGGGGTGATGGTTCATTAGCCACAGAGCAGATTGTTTCAAACAAAGAATGTTTACAGGCACGACCCTGGACCCAGGGAAGACCCTGGTGGCTGGCTTCAGTTGGACGAGGGTGTCCTTCCCAAAGGCTGCGTTGCGAGGCCACCCGCCGCGCACCCTCCACGGTCAAGGGACACCTGGGAGGCGCAGGGCAGACTCCCGCGGGCCTCGGCACCCCACTCCGGCCTGCTGCCCGGCGCCCCTCCTTGCTTCCCCTGCATCCCTGGCTGGCTTCCTGAGCCCGGCACGGTGATGGGAGCTGTGGGACAGGGCCCCTGAGTGTCCACTGCACTTAAACAGCCTCCCGAGAAGGTGAACGTGCGCCTCAAGAGCTCTGTGTTAGGGCAGAAATCCATAAAGGGGTAGGCGTTCATTCTTTTCTACACGGAACCCCAAAAGCAAAGGAAGCCTTCCTTGGGGGCCCACCTGGACCAGAGCGGCCAGACCAGAGTGGCTGGGCTGGGCTCCTTTCCTGGCAGCCTCGGGAGGGTCCCACAGCCCTCGTGGGTCGCTTCCTGTTCTGGTCAAGCAGCTGCTGGAGGCGGCCCTGGTGGCCCGGGGGTTAACACTTGCCCTCCCATCACCGCGGGTGGGGGTGCAAGCCTCGGTGGAGGAAGTAAGACTTGCGGTATAGCTACAGCAACAGTGCAACAACGTAAACAAAGACTTCAGAAAAAGAGAAACTTGTGGCCAAGGGGCCCAGTGGTAGGCACATTCTCGTAACAGGTGGACCACTCCACTCCGTCTCCGACGCCATGTGCTCCCCAAGCCACCTGGCGGCCCCGCCTGGGAGTGGTATTTTTCCAATAAACTTGTCATCTTCAACTATTAAATTTATAGAAACATTGCAGAGATCACAGCGTTTCCAGTGTGCCCCTTTTCCAACATCTTTTGTTACTCTGGGACATTCGTTACAATTAATGAACCTGGACTGATGTATTGTTATTAGGTATTATTATTAACTGAAGCTACGCTCTTCGGGGCTTTAGCGCCCTTGAGCCCACTTTCTGCTCTGGGCTCCCGTCCAAACACCACTTGGGGTGTGGCTGCCCGCCAGGTTGGAACCCTGCTCTGTCCTTTCCTAAGGGGACCAGAGGGACGGGCCCGGGAGAGGAAGGGTCTGTCTGGCCCCGGGGTGATGGTTCATTAGCCACAGAGCAGATTGTTTCAAACAAAGAATGTTTACAGGCACGACCCTGGACCCAGGGAAGACCCTGGTGGCTGGCTTCAGTTGGACGAGGGTGTCCTTCCCAAAGGCTGCGTTGCGAGGCCACCCGCCGCGCACCCTCCACGGTCAAGGGACACCTGGGAGGCGCAGGGCAGACTCCCGCGGGCCTCGGCACCCCACTCCGGCCTGCTGCCCGGCGCCCCTCCTTGCTTCCCCTGCATCCCTGGCTGGCTTCCTGAGCCCGGCACGGTGATGGGAGCTGTGGGACAGGGCCCCTGAGTGTCCACTGCACTTAAACAGCCTCCCGAGAAGGTGAACGTGCGCCTCAAGAGCTCTGTGTTAGGGCAGAAATCCATAAAGGGGTAGGCGTTCATTCTTTTCTACACGGAACCCCAAAAGCAAAGGAAGCCTTCCTTGGGGGCCCACCTGGACCAGAGCGGCCAGACCAGAGTGGCTGGGCTGGGCTCCTTTCCTGGCAGCCTCGGGAGGGTCCCACAGCCCTCGTGGGTCGCTTCCTGTTCTGGTCAAGCAGCTGCTGGAGGCGGCCCTGGTGGCCCGGGGGTTAACACTTGCCCTCCCATCACCGCGGGTGGGGGTGCAAGCCTCGGTGGAGGAACTAAGACTCCTGGTATAGCTACAGCAACAGTGCAACAACGTAAACAAAGACTTCAGAAAAAGAGAAACTTGTGGCCAAGGGGCCCAGTGGTAGGCACATTCTCGTAACAGGTGGACCACTCCACTCCGTCTCCGACGCCATGTGCTCCCCAAGCCACCTGGCGGCCCCGCCTGGGAGTGGTATTTTTCCAATAAACTTGTCATCTTCAACTATTAAATTTATAGAAACATTGCAGAGATCACAGCGTTTCCAGTGTGCCCCTTTTCCAACATCTTTTGTTACTCTGGGACATTCGTTACAATTAATGAACCTGGACTGATGTATTGTTATTAGGTATTATTATTAACTGAAGCTACGCTCTTCGGGGCTTTAGCGCTCCCTTGAGCCCACTTTCTGCTCTGGGCTCCCGTCCAGGACACCACACCGCACTTGGCCACCGCGCCTCCTCGGCTCTTCTCGGCGGGGACAGTTCCTGAGGCTTCTCTGAGATGGGTGACCTCGGCGGTGGACGGGAGGCTGGCCAGGCGTTTCATAGACTGTCCCTCGGCCTGCGTGTGTCCCGTGTTTTTCTTATGAGTCGTATGCAGATGGCACACAGGTGCTCCCTGAAACGCACAGACTGAAATCAAATGCCCAATAACAGAAATTGAATGCCTGATAGTGAAATAATAAAATAATTGATTTTATGAGAAAGTAGGGCCCCAGGAGAAGATCAGGTCCTGAGAGAGGGGCCTTCTTGAATGAGATTCATCCCCTTGTAAGTAAGGGCAGAGAGGGCTTCCCTGGTGGTCCAGTGGGTGAAGAGTCCACCTTGCAGTGCAAGGGGCACCAGTTCCATCCCTGGCTCGGGAAGACCCCACGTGCCGCGGAGCGGCTGGACTGGTGTGTCCAATTATGAGCCAGCGCTCTGGAGGGCATGTGCCCAGAGCCAGTGGTCTGCAGCAAGAGAGGCCACTGCGATGAGAGACCCACATAAATGATGACTTAGAGGCCAATAGGAAAAAAGAAAGGTCAAAGAACATGGAGCTCCTTTCCCATCCCATGGGGACGCAGTGAGTAGCCTGACACCTTCAACTTAGAAGGGAGCCCCCCTCAGACCCGGCCGGACGCCCTGACCTCCGATGTCCCGCCTCCAGATCTGGGAGCCACGTGTGTGGCTTTCAGGCCACCCGCCTGTGGTGCTTTGTGACAACAGCCCAGATGGGCTGAGGTGGCCACACTGCACGGCTGGGCTTGGGGAAGGAGACTGCGGAAGGAATTCTCATTCCCATCACATTATTCAGGGTATGTGCGGGCATCAGGGCCCACGATTCCTGACGAAAGACGCGATCGCTGGGCTCAGCGCATGTCTGTGAGGCTGTTGCTCCCCCCAGCTCTGTGTGCTCCTTTGGAGCCGGAAGCCCTGGGAGTGGCCAGCCCTCGCATGGGGCCTGTGTCCCACCTCCTCGAGGATGGAGTGTCTCTGTTGGTTATTTGGAATTTGCAGGGGAGACTATTCTCTCCATTCGTTTATTAGTTCTTTGTATCAGGTTGGACCCATTATTTATTAGCGTTGGATCCAGTGCACCAGCCTTCCCTGGTGGCTCAGGCAGGAAAGAGTCTGCCTGCCATGCAGGAGAGCCTGCGTTGAGAAGACCCCCTGGAAAAGGAAATGGTGACCCACAATGCTTGCCTGGGAAACCCCATGAACAGAGGAGCCTGAGGGCTACAGTCCCCGGGGCCACAGAGAGTCAGACACGACTGAGCAATGTCCTCACCACCACCACCCACCACATACACACACACACGAGGTGAAGGCGAGTGTGTGTCATCACCAGTCCTTGCAGTGGTGGAGAGGTCAGGAAGCAGTCCAAACACCGTGACACCGGCCTTGGATGGCGCCACCGATAGTCTCTGGGTCCTCCCACGGCCCCCAAAGGTGGCACAGCCACGCCAGCTGCTCTGACCCGTGAGGTGGGCGACAGTGTCTTCCCGGTGGAGGGTAGGAGCCCACATGCTCACCCAGCTCCCACGTCCCCTTCGTCCTGCTTGGCTTTAGGGGTGGAAGCCGCCTGTCTGGATGGACTGGGCTCAGCTGGGTCCCCTTGTGACCACTGTGGGCAGAGCCCTTCTGCTGGGCCTGCTCATACACCTGGGAGAAAGCACACCGCGTGCGGGTGAAGCCACTGACACCCGGGTCATGGGTTGCCAAGGCGTAGCCTAGCTTTTGTGATGAGCCGAGTCTCATACCGTACCTTCTCAGAATAACCAGGCTCCTGTCTTTTGCTAGAAAGAAAATCCTAACGATGAAGCTCAACATCTGAGTGTGGTAACCCAACGCGCATAACAGAGCCCCCTCTCTGCAGTGCTGTGGAATTCCGAGCAAACGCGCGTGCATGCACACCACGACAGACAGCATGGACGCTCCTCAGAAGCAATTTTTCATGCTCCTGTGAAAGCTGCTAATTTCTCCTCATTGGATGGAGGCCAATTCAGCTCAGTTCACTAAGGCGTCACTGCAGAATTCATCGCGCCCTGCTTCCTAAAGCTACCCAAGGTGCAATCTGGAAGAGGAGGTCCTCCCCTCATGAAAAGGTAGACAACGGAGAAGACGCCTTTCCCTTCTGTCTTCCTTTCTCTTTCTCCCCTTAAAGAACTTGCAGTGATGTTGTGATTAACTTGTATTTTGCAGCATAGTGGATATGACAGTCAACCAAATTAATCCCATTATGCAAAACCCAGTTCACAAATGGTTTTGCATTTTTGCGAAATTATGTCAATTTCCCCATAAATTGGAGAGACTGTGTCAGTTTTCTGAACGGCACAGAGACACCACCCAGACCTGAGTCTATATTCCTCCAATGTATAAAGAAAGACACAGATTTTCGTTTTGCGGCACAAATTAAGATCCATAATTTTAATGCTGATATTTTTGTTTACATGAGACTCGCCTGAGAATTACCATTCATCTTCACATATGTTTAAAATCCTCGGCCTCCTACTTATCATAGGGGGGCAGAAGAAGAGATCACTGAGAGTTGAAAATGGTTACTGTGAAATCCATTATTATCTGGATGTTCAGGACGTGATTCATTTTTTCCACTTCTGAAGCTCTGGGCTCCTCCCTCCCGGCACCTGCCTCTCTCTCTCTGCTTTCGGGTGGTCGGTCAGAGCGGAGGCGGCCTCCCAACTGCCGTCCACTTGGCCAGCGGCAGACGTGCTGGTGGTGGCCAAGTGTGCTTGGCATTGACTCTGATCTGTGAATTCCCTGTAACTGGACCAACTTGTCAAATTACACCCATTCCTGCTCGGAGCTGCAGAGCAGCCAGGATGCGGATGGCTCCCTCCCTGACCCCTGTCACCGGCCCTCGAAGCCGCCGCATCTGCTCCCTGGCCTCTGCCTTCTCACCTGGCTCATTTCAGATGCAGCCCGCCCTCTCTCTTAAAGGGAGAAAGAAAAAGCTTCCTTGTTTTGAAGACGGGCGCTGGGAGGGCTAAATTACTTACTGAACTCAGAAAATCTATTTTTTAATGGTGGTTCTTTCTCCGCGTAGCACTGTTTATTCCAGTAACGCGTTCCCGAACGGTGAGCTGTTGACTTTTTAGGCTCCGGATTTATTAGACATGTGTCAACTTGTCAGCCTCCTACTGCTTGCATTTGTGTCCACCTTGCAAACAGCAGGGAAAAATACTTTTTTTTCCCTGAACGTTCACTTCTTGGCAGTTCTGAAACAAATTTTTGAACAGTTGCTGTTCCTATTGATAGCAATAGTTTGATGTTTCAAAAAAAAAAAAAGCCCAGGGTTTTATTTTCCCCTAAATTTTTGACATGTTCTGTCATATCATACCATATCATACCGTGATGCATCAAAAACAAAAAGAAGGGAGGGCCCAGCCCGCGCCATTCACGTAGATCGTGAGCCTTCACTCAACACCCACCCATCTGTTCACTGCTTCCGTCCCTTTGTTCTGCCTCGAGTGCTGGTTTTCTGCAGCAAAACCCACCCTGGTTTCTTCCAAGACGCTGCAGCCTCCCCTGCCAAGGCGCCCTCGACTCGGTGAGAAATCGTTTCAAGGAATTAGTAGGACATTTTCCTACTGTGGTGACTGGAATTTAGATGCCACAAATCCAAACACTCAAAAGGGAAGAATATACAAACGAAGTGAACACCCAACAGCCTCAGGCAAATGTCACTTAAAATTGCTGAAACTATGAAAAGAAAAAGAAAAGAAAAAAAAAAAAACAGTCAACAATCAACTGTTTCTCCATGAACCTTCCTTGGCCTCAGACAGGGCCGCCTGGACCTCCAGGCTGTGACTTTGAAATGAGGGGTCCCATGTGACCTGTGGTCCCCCCCTCTGCCTGGGAAGCTTGTCCTCCTAGATAGGGAAGGTGGAGGTCCCAGGCAGGGCCCTGCCCCACACCGTCTGCCCGGCCGCTCCCTACCGTCCTTGAGTCTGCCTCCTGGGACCTGCCTCGCCTCCTCCAACCCCGAGAAAGTGCTCGCCTTCCTGGACAGGACGCTGGGGAGGTCGGGATGCTCTAAGTCCCATGAGCGCTCAGGACAAGGATACTAGACTCAGGATCCTGGGCACATCGTTTCACTGGGTCAGGCATCAGTGTTCCCCCCAGTGAAAAGGGTTGGGGCCCACCCCGGAACCTCAGCCTATTGCAAACCATAGGTTGTGTAATATTTTGTGCCAAAGATTCAGCACAACACCTTGCCACCTTTCCCCCCGTGGTCGCTCTTTCTGTCTCTGTGAAGGTGGAGAGTGAGACGGTGGCCCAGCTCCACCTTCTCTGAGGCAGGTCTGAGCACCTGGGCTCAGGCTGGAGGAGCGGGGCCCGTCTCCCCAAGGGGAGAAGGGGCTTTGGGAAGCAAGGTCAAAGGCGTAGAAAAGCTCTATCACCCGCTACTCTTGAGTCACCCTGGCAACAAAAACCGGGGGGACGAGTCAGGTTTAACAGGTGTGTGTGTGTGTGTGCGCGCGCGCACGCACGTGCACAGAGCGAGAGAGAGCGAGGGAGATTACGAGCTCATCCCAAGCTAATGAGACCCGTAAGTATGAGGCGAAGCCACTCTGGACCCTTTCGCTGCAGAGCCGCACATAATTAATTTGCTGTCTGACATCACCCACAGGCCTTTCTTGAGCTTTCTACCTCCTGACTGTTCCTGCCCACTGAATTCCCGGGCTTTGTATTAGTTGCCTCCGCTCCGTCCCTCAGTGCTCCACGCCCAGTCCCCTTCTGTTTCTCGTCCATATTTCGGGGCTTTTTGAATGATTCTCTGTCTTCGCTGGTCTTCTCCATCCCTCCCCGTTTGATCTCATCTGTGAATTTAATTAACAAGTCTTTATCTTGTCCTCAGATAATTAACGAAGATGTTAAATAAAGCTGCGCTTGGCGCTGACCCCAAGAGCGCCCGGCGAGGCCCCTCCACGGACGTGCAGCTATTAGCCGGGTGCAGAGCGCTTCCGCCAGTCCCGGCTCAGGGGGCGGAGCGCACCTGCCGGCCCGCGGGAGCTTGGTGGGCGGCGCTGCTCGCCGCAGACCCGGCGCAGTGCGGCAGCCGGTGTGGCAGCTGCTCAGGCGCCCACCGACCTCAGCCTTGGGGTGTCCCGGTCCACGTCTCCAACGGGGCTCTCTTCCTCCACCTGTGCTGGATGTGCCCACTCCTCTCCTCCTCTGGCTTTCCAGCATTCCCACGCACGCAGTCCTTTCCTCTCAGACTGCACCACCCAGCCTCATGGTCCCACCTAGGAGTATGGGTGCTCAGTCTCTTCAGTCCTGTCCGACGCTTTGCGACCCCATGGACTGTAGCCCACCAGGCTCCTCTGTCCGTGGGATTTTCCAGGCAAGAGCACTGCAGTGGGCTGCCATGTCCTCCTTCAGGGGATTTTCCCCACCCAGGGATAGAACCCGGGTCTCCTGCATCTTCTGTATCGCAAGCACAGTCTCATGGCCTTCCTTCCTCAGCAAAAGCCTCTCTTGGGGCTCAGGACACCTTGGCCACGCGCTTCCCCGCCCTCCCGGCAGGCACATGGTCAGCAGCGCACCAGGCGCTGCCTCCAGGGCCGTCTCCCGCCGACCTGCCAGCTGCCCTCCTCACCTTGTTGCAGCACGGTAGCAGGTGCCCGTGCCTCGCAGCGTCCCCACCCCGCCAGGCCCTCCCACCACCCCCGGAAAGGCCCAAGTCCTCATACTGACGCGCCCTCCCGCCCACTGCAACAGGGTCCCTGGAGGCCCCAGGTTGGACAGAGAAACACCAATAATCATTGGGAACTAAAATGATACTGAACGTTCACCGGTTGCTGATTAACTGCTGCTGCTGGGCTCGGTGCTGTCGCTCAGGCCCTCAGTCGTGTCTGGCTCTTCGTGCCCCCGTGGACGGCAGCGCACCGCGCTTCCCTCTTCTTCCCTACTTCCTCGATTTTGCTCAAACTCATATGCTCATGTGGCTTTTTCATAAGATGTTACAGGAAAATCCAAAGAAATTTTTCGGCCAACCCATACCTTCTCTGTGTTGCCTCAGAACCGAGGCTGGGCGTCTGCTCGGAGGCCGCCAGTGAGCCCTACGGGGAGCGGAATGAGTGTAATCACAGCCACAATGCATCCAAAGCTCAAGCTTCTGGACTCGACCACATCCGTGTGCAGGCGCTTCCGCCAGTCCCGGCTCAGGGGCGGAGCGCACCTGCCGGCCCGGGGAGCTTGGTGGGCGGCGCTCCCCCAGACCCGGCGCAGTGCGGCAGCGGTGTGGCAGCTGCTCAGGCGCCCACCGACCTCAGCCTTGGGGTGTCCCGGTCCACGTCTCCAACGGGCTCTCTTCCTCCACCTGTGCTGGATGTGCCTCCTCTCCTCCTCTGGCTTTCCAGCATTCCCACGCACGCAGTCCTTTCCTCTCAGACTGCACCACCCAGCCTCATGGTCCCACCTAGGAGTATGGGTGCTCAGTCTCTTCAGTCCTGTCCGACGCTTTGCGACCCCATGGACTGTAGCCCACCAGGCTCCTCTGTCCGTGGGATTTTCCAGGCAAGAGCACTGCAGTGGGCTGCCATGTCCTCCTTCAGGGGATTTTCCCCACCCAGGGATAGAACCCGGGTCTCCTGCATCTTCTGTATCGCAAGCACAGTCTCATGGCCTTCCTTCCTCAGCAAAAGCCTCTCTTGGGGCTCAGGACACCTTGGCCACGCGCTTCCCCGCCCTCCCGGCAGGCACATGGTCAGCAGCGCACCAGGCGCTGCCTCCAGGGCCGTCTCCCGCCGACCTGCCAGCTGCCCTCCTCACCTTGTTGCAGCACGGTAGCAGGTGCCCGTGCCTCGCAGCGTCCCCACCCCGCCAGGCCCTCCCACCACCCCCGGAAAGGCCCAAGTCCTCATACTGACGCGCCCTCCCGCCCACTGCAACAGGGTCCCTGGAGGCCCCAGGTTGGACAGAGAAACACCAATAATCATTGGGAACTAAAATGATACTGAACGTTCACCGGTTGCTGATTAACTGCTGCTGCTGGGCTCGGTGCTGTCGCTCAGGCCCTCAGTCGTGTCTGGCTCTTCGTGCCCCCGTGGACGGCAGCGCACCGCGCTTCCCTCTTCTTCCCTACTTCCTCGATTTTGCTCAAACTCATATGCTCATGTGGCTTTTTCATAAGATGTTACAGGAAAATCCAAAGAAATTTTTCGGCCAACCCATACCTTCTCTGTGTTGCCTCAGAACCGAGGCTGGGCGTCTGCTCGGAGGCCGCCAGTGAGCCCTACGGGGAGCGGAATGAGTGTAATCACAGCCAGCAATGGCTCCGCTCACGGTGCAGAGCCAGAAGGGATCCGTGTGTTGCTCAAGCTTCTGGACTCGACCACACCGTGTCCTGTGACCTCTCTCCTCGCGCTGACTCCAGACTGACCCAGGCTGCTCATCGGCTGGCGCTGTCCCCTCTCAGCTCGCCCCGAGGGCCCTGATTTTGTAGCTATTAGTAAAGGGTGCCCACCTTCCAGGTTTCCTCAGGATTTCAGTCAGCTGGGATGTTCATCGTCTTTCTCAAAGTGGGTTTAGGAGGCTATTGGCTGCTTTGAGAAAGAAGAGCTCCATAAAGGAATAGAATTGGGAAATGTAGGTTTAAAAAGTATTCATCCAGGGCTTCCCCTGGTGGTCCAATGGGTAAGGACACCGCCTTGCAGTGCAGGGGGCGCCAGTTCGAGCCCTGGCCTGGGAAGATCCCACGTGCCGCGGAGCGGCTGGACCGATGTGTCCAATCACCGAGCCAGAGCTCTGGAGCGCATGCGCCCAGAGCCGGCACTCTGCAGTGACAGACGCCACCGCGATGGGAGGCCCACAGGAGCCAAAGAATGAAGACGAATGAAAATAGAGAAATGAAAGACCAATAGAAGTGGCCCGCCCACTTCCCTCCCTCCCCAGCCCGACCCCCGCCCAAAAAGTAAATAAATAAATAAATCTTAAAAAAAAAAAAAAAAGTATTCATCCAGTCTCTTTCCCACATGATACCTAGTAACTGACACAGCTGTGTGAAATCAGTCTTCAAGAGAAGAGTATGGGGCTTCCCTGGTGGTCCAGTGGGTAAGAACACCGCTTTGCAGTGCGAGGGGCTCTGGTTCGATCCCTGGCCTGGGAAGATCCCACGTGCCGCAGAGCGGCGGGACCGATGCGTCCAACTACCCAGCTGGAGCTCTGGAGCGCATGTGCCCAGAGCCAGTGCTCTGCAGCGACAGAGGCCACTGCAATGGGAGGCCCGCACGAGCCAAAAGAACAAAGATGGAAATAAATGAAAGACCAATAGAAGTGCCCCCCACCCCAAAAAAGAGAAGAGTATGATCTATGAAGTTTCCCAAACATATCTGAGCATCTTTCTGCTTGTTGAGCAATGTCAGAGAAGTTCTGGTCTCTGGGAAGCCCTTGAGAAGCTCTTTTTTAACACATACTGTTGGATTTCTTCCATCTCCAACCAAGCCCAATGCTCAGTTGACCATCTGATGGGAGTAAGAGAGGGACGAGTTCAGCAGCTATTGGGTGAAGAGCCTTAGTGTGGGCAGAACAATGGTCCTGCTGAGAACAGTTAGAAAGCTTAGATGCATAGACGGATGAGAGAGAGACGTCACAGCTGTGTATTGTCACTCTGCTTTTTTAACTTCTGTGTAGAGTGTATCACACAAAATGCTGGTCTGGATGAAGCACGAGCTGGAATCAAAATTGCCAGGAGAAATATCAATAACCTCAGATATGCAGATGACACCCCCCTATGGCAGAAAGCAAAGAAGAACCAAGGAGCCTCTTGATGAAGGCGAAAGAGGAGAGTGAGAAAGCTGGCCCAAAACTCAGCACTCACAAAATGAAGATCATGGTATCTGGTCCCATCCCTTCATGGCAAATAGATGGGCAAACACCTTTTATTTTCTTGGGCTCCAAAATCACTGTGGCAGTGACGGCAGTCATGAAGTTAAAAGACGCTTGCTCCTTGGAATAAAAGCTATGGCAGACCTAGACGGCATATTCACAAGCAGAGACACCAGCTTGCTGAGGAAGACCCATATAGTCAAAGTTACGGTTTTTCCAGTGGGCATGTGTGGACATGAGAGCTGGACCATAAAGAAGGCTGAGCGCCCAAGAAGACAGTCCATGGGGTCGCAGAAAGTCGAGCGTGACTGAGCGACTGAACAGCAACTGATTTAAAGTTCAAACAGACAAGGATCTGTGGCATGTAAAGTCAACTGTGGTTGCTTTTCTGGGAGCGGACGTGCCCTTGGGAAGGTAGGGGGACCTCTGGGGACCCTGGTCATGCGCCATTTCTCGATCTGGTGCTGGTTATGAAAGTGTGCTTGCTTGGAAAATTCTTTAAAAATGCACTGAAACGCCTACGAGCACGGCCCTAATTAAGAACATGAGCACACCAAAAGCCATCAACATGAGGAGCAACGGGAGTCCTCATTCCCAGCCGGCGAGAGCGCCCAGCCGTGCCGCCACCTGGGAAGAGAGCGCGGCGGTTCCCGCGCACAGCGAAGCCTCCTCCCACCCCGGACGGGGCGGTCACAGGCTCTGTCGACCCATCTCCGTCTCCAGTGGCTGGGGCAGAGCTCAATTGGGTCATTTGAAGGCTTCTGGCAGTTTGGAAACGCCACAGTTCTCTCCCTTTGGTTCATTAATTCAGCTCCTCTGGCCAAGGGTCCACCAAGTCCCGGGCAGAGGGCTAGCCCGGCAAAGGAGAGGCAGCCGGTGGGCGGTCAGGAGTGAAAGCCTGAGGAACTCATTTTGGAGTGAACGGAGGTGCGGGGATGCGGGGCCCAGATGCTTCTGCAGGGGCCCCTGCCCGCTTCTGCTGGGCGGCCCGCTGTGAGCACTGCCACATCCAGTGGCGGGTCTGGAGGCCCGGGTGCTGGGGGGGGAGGAGCCTCTTGATGAAGGCGAAAGAGGAGAGTGAGAAAGCTGGCCCAAAACTCAGCACTCACAAAATGAAGATCATGGTATCTGGTCCCATCCCTTCATGGCAAATAGATGGGCAAACACCTTTTATTTTCTTGGGCTCCAAAATCACTGTGGCAGTGACGGCAGTCATGAAGTTAAAAGACGCTTGCTCCTTGGAATAAAAGCTATGGCAGACCTAGACGGCATATTCACAAGCAGAGACACCAGCTTGCTGAGGAAGACCCATATAGTCAAAGTTACGGTTTTTCCAGTGGGCATGTGTGGACATGAGAGCTGGACCATAAAGAAGGCTGAGCGCCCAAGAAGACAGTCCATGGGGTCGCAGAAAGTCGAGCGTGACTGAGCGACTGAACAGCAACTGATTTAAAGTTCAAACAGACAAGGATCTGTGGCATGTAAAGTCAACTGTGGTTGCTTTTCTGGGAGCGGACGTGCCCTTGGGAAGGTAGGGGGACCTCTGGGGACCCTGGTCATGCGCCATTTCTCGATCTGGTGCTGGTTATGAAAGTGTGCTTGCTTGGAAAATTCTTTAAAAATGCACTGAAACGCCTACGAGCACGGCCCTAATTAAGAACATGAGCACACCAAAAGCCATCAACATGAGGAGCAACGGGAGTCCTCATTCCCAGCCGGCGAGAGCGCCCAGCCGTGCCGCCACCTGGGAAGAGAGCGCGGCGGTTCCCGCGCACAGCGAAGCCTCCTCCCACCCCGGACGGGGCGGTCACAGGCTCTGTCGACCCATCTCCGTCTCCAGTGGCTGGGGCAGAGCTCAATTGGGTCATTTGAAGGCTTCTGGCAGTTTGGAAACGCCACAGTTCTCTCCCTTTGGTTCATTAATTCAGCTCCTCTGGCCAAGGGTCCACCAAGTCCCGGGCAGAGGGCTAGCCCGGCAAAGGAGAGGCAGCCGGTGGGCGGTCAGGAGTGAAAGCCTGAGGAACTCATTTTTGAGTGAACGGAGGAGCGGGGATGCGGGGCCCAGATGCTTCTCCAGGGACCCCTGCCCGCCGCTTCTGCTGGGCGGCCCCGCTGTGAGCACTGCCACATCCAGTGACGCGGGGTCTGGAGGCCCGGGTGCTGGGAGCGGGCAGAGAGGGGCAGCGGCCTCCGGGCGGGAGCTCTCAGGGGTCGCTCTGTGAGCAGCTCTGGCTGGAAGGTCCACAGCGGCTCGCCTGTCCGGGTGGAGGAGCAGGGGGCCGGGAGGGAGCCCCTCTTCCCAGGGAGCTGTAATGAGACGGTCGTTGGTGTCGCCTGTTTAGGCTGAATGTCCAAGACGGAGAGGCGCGGTTCCCTGCGCTCACTGTGCAGAGTGTCGATGCGTGCGCCCCTGAGCGTGGCGTGCAGACTCTGAGACCATTCAGGGGAAGAGATTTCCATACAAGCCTCAGATCCAGTCACGCCACTGGCTGCCGGCCCCGCGATCGCACCCGGATGGCTGGGGCCAGGAGCACGCGCGGCCGCGGGGGCCCCCGGCAGGCTCCAACAGCGCCCCTCGCTGACCGCCGGGTGAGACCCAGAATGTAGATGCACCTGCCCCGAAGGTGTGTCCGCCAAGGGGCCTCCTGCAGACGGGTCGCGCCCCTGCATCTCTTGTTCACTTTAGGAGTAGCGAGCAAACACCTTTTAAAAAATGCAAACAGAAGTCCTCCGAGATGAACACCGACTCCATGGGGGAGGTGAGGGGGTGGGTCCCACTGGGTCCCACCCATGGCCTACAGTTTACTTCTCCCTCCGTCCAGGTGTGCCTGGCTCGGGCATCTGATGTCGCTACTCGGTGAAGAAGGCACGCGAGACGCCCAGTGGCTGGGCGGTCAGTAGTCCTCCTGCAGGGCAGGAGACGCGAGAGATGCGGGGTCAGTCCCAGGATCAGGAGGGTCCCCTGGAGGAGGAAAGGGCAGCCCACTGCAGTGCTCTTGCCTGGACAGTCCCTTGGGCAGAGGAGCCCGGGGGCGACAGTCCCTGGGGCTGCACAACTGAGCACGCGCGCACGGACACACACAAAGAAGACGAGCAGGAAAGGAAAGAGGATCTAGATTTCTTCAGTTCCACCGGGATGGACACAGTTTACTCATTTCCCCAATGAACATAAGGCTTTGCAAAAAAAGAAAAAAAATTCTCGAAGAAAAGAAGAAAAAAATAAATAAAAGCCATAGTATTGATTCAGCCAAAACAACCAGGAGAAGCCACAGCATCTCCCCACAGGAGCGCCCGCACCCCTTGGGGGCACCTCCGCCGGGGAGGGGAGCCCAGTTCCTGCGCCAGAAGGAACAGAAGAGCAGCGAGCAAAAGAATCTGTCGACGAGGCAGTGTTTTCCCGGGAAACGCGGGGGTCGTGGTCGTGATAGACGGTAATTATCCCCACGCTCGCCCGGGCCCAGCCCGAGCCTCCGAGGGGGGCGCCCGCCTCTTGGGAAAGGGCCGTGTGTTCCCAACAAGAGAACACCCTCCACACAACAGGTGACCCCCGCCGTGCGTCCCCGGGCCTCCCAGAGGGGAGCTGAGCGCCCTCGCAGCACTATTTGAAAAACAAGCCAGACATATCTCAGACTCGGGAGATAGGCTTGAATAGGAAAAATTGATTCTCGTTTCCATATTCCCTGCCAGATATTGCTGCGCTACATGGCTCTATGCAGATAGAGGCTTCGCTGCGGCTTATCAGGGCCTTGATGGATCCCACGCTGTCTTTAGAGGAATAAATCATTAATTTAAATCGTGTGGGCTTCTCCTGCTTAGAGCAGAGCTGTTAGCGTTTAACTCATCTTCTCCCCTTCGGAAAGAAATCGCGTGACATGTGCGTGGGCCTGGAATTCAGGCTAATTATTTTTTTAAAGGCCACTGTAATCTGCTGTGTAAGGCTTCCTGTCTCCTTGGTCATCTTTTTAAGTTTTTATTCAGAAAATTAAGATGACCGAAGTCATATATGCCTGTGGGAAAGTCCAGGAATTCCAGAAACGTGGGCAGTAGACACGTGCCCATCCTTGCAGGCGGGGCGCGTCGTCAGCCCTCAGGCTGCCGTCTCCCCTGGGGACCGTCACTCTCTCCTCGTCCCTCCGCTCTCCAGGGAAAGCTGCCGAGTGCCTCCCTCCCGCGCCCGACCTAGGGTCCCTGGAGTGGACCGCTCGTCCACCAGCTAGTCACCACTCGTACGCGAGGTCGTGTTACCGGAAGTCTTCCTTTAACCCCCGCTGCGCACCAGGCACACAGCTGGGCCTGATGTGGACGTGGCTCTGGGGAGCCTGGAGGCAGAGCCCGGGGCCCTCCCGTCCCGGCGCCTGGAGGGGAGACAGATCGTCTTGCGCACCACGTGGCCCGGGAGACGGCATTTGCCTCCGTCTGGAAAGGTTAGGGCAGAGTCCCAGAGGGGGAGACATTTGAAGGTGAAGGATGAGGAGGAGTTTATCATGTGCTTGAGCCTTGGGCTGGGAGGGAGGAGAGAGCCTCCAGGCAGAGAATCGCCTTTGCAAGAAATGCGTGGGTGAGAGAGGATGGCGAGACAGAGAGAGAGAGATGGAGAGACCGAGCCGGAGAGAACCCGAGACAGGGACGGAGAGACACCCAGAGACAGGGGAGCGGTGCGCAGGGCTGAGGGGGAGAGAGGCAGGAGGGAGGCCAGTGTCCAGAGGGAGGGCGCCCATGACCCCGAGGAGGACGAGAGGGCGGGTCCCCAGGAAGCCCTGGGCGGAAAGAGAGCCCCCTTCCTGGGGAGCCAGTGCGCTGAGCTGAGACCAGCCGTCCAGGACGCCCGTGTCAAGAGACAGGGCCACCGTCGGGAGCCCTCACGGCCCGCCGCCGCCAGCCCGCCGGGCGAGCTTGGGCATGCTGCTCGCCGCTCGGGGCTTCCGACTCCCACATCCACGTGGTCTGGGTTCAACAGACGCCAAGCTTTCTATGAGCACCGAGGCCTGGGGTGGGGCTGGGGGCTGAGCTGCCCCCAGGGCGCCGGCCGGTACCGCCACTACCCGCCCCGCCCCAGACCCCCGAGGGGCATTCGTGCAGGAGGAAGCGCCAGCCTGAGACGCCCCTGTCTGAGAAGCGAGGAGCACGCACCGCCGGGGCGACCTGCTCCCTCCGCGCGGAGGGAAGGCTCTGTCCCTCCTGCGCTGTCATACGTCCGTACGCAGGCGCTGCATTTTGGAGCCGTGAAGAAACACGTGGAAGAAACGTTAATGGCCTGGGAAATGCTCACCACACAGGCTAGGGCGAAAAACCAGTGTCTATTTTCTGATTTTTGAATTATGAATACAAGTGAACCACTTTAAATTGAATTTAAAAGGTAAAGAAAAGTCTGAGTGGGTTTGAGAACAGCCATGCACATGTGTCTGTGTGTAGCGACATGCACATGTGTCCAGATGAAGGAAAACACACAAGAATAGTAACATGTTAAGGAATGTGGTCTCCAGGAAGGGGAATTTTGGAAGTTCATTATTTTGTTCCTTCTACATTTATTTGTATTTCCAAATTTTTTTTTCTCTCTTTTTTTTGGGGGGGGGGGTGGGCACTTCTGTGGCCTTTCATTCATCTATTTTCATCCATCTTTGTTCTTTGGTCTGTGTGGGCCTCCCATCGCAGTGGCCTCTCTCAGTGCAGAGCACGGGCTCTAGGCGCATGCGCTCCAGAGCTTTGGCTCATAATTGGACACATCGGTCCAGCCGCTCCGCGGCACATGGGATCTTCCCAGGCCAGGGATTGAACCGGCGCCTCTTGCACTGCAAGGCGGTGTCCTTACCCACTGGACCACCAGGGAAGCCCTATTTCCAGATTCTTATACGAAGTATGCATTAAAATTTTGGTTCTGGGAAAGAGGGGGAAACTTTTTAAAAATGGAGGTTTGCATGACTGGTGGGATGGGTTTGGGTCCAGTGCTGGCATCTTTGGCTTCAAGCATGCTTCCCTGCAACCTGAGTGTCCATCGACAGAGGAGTGGATGAAGAAGATCTGGTACATTTGTGTAGCGGAATATTACTCAACCGTGGAAATGAATGAAATACTGTCACTTGCAGCAGCATGGATGGACCTAGGGATTGTCATACTGAGTGAGGTACATCAGACAGAAAGGAATAAATACTGTAGGACTCTCCTTCTGTGTGGAATCTTAAAGGATACAAGTAAACTTACAAAACAGAAACAGACTCACAGACTTAGACAGCAAACTGTGGATTGCTGGAGGGGAAGGAGAGGATAGGTAGGGAGTTTGGGATGGACATGTACACACAGCTATGTTTAAAATAGGTCACCAACAAGGAGCTTCTGTACAGCACAGGGAACTCTGCTCGATATAATGTGGCAGTCTGGACAGGAGAGGAGCATGGGGGAGAACGGATACATGTGTACGTATGGCCGCGTCCCTCTGCTGTTCTCCTGAAACATTGTGACATTATCGGATCAGCTATACTCCACCACAAAACAGAAAGCTCAGAAAAATAAAAATAAAGTATGCTTGCTCCCCTGGTATGACCACAGGCATTCTGGGACCTAACTTTCTGGATAGTTTCAGTGCTCCAGACCCTCCCAATCAATTAGAGACTATTTCAAGTGGAATCCACCTGCCCAGAGCTGGCAAATGCGACAGCAGGTGCAGACCGCAGCTCAGAAATGCACGCTGGAGAATCCGCAGAGGGGGTTTGCTCCCCAGTGAACGTGTCTGGGTCTGGGGGCGAGGCAAGGCCATCCTACCTAGATGTGGAGACAGAGCAGCATCAGGGATGCCTCGCTGAGGAGCTAACGGGAAGCATCCCACCCGTGATCTTTTGGGGGTTCTGTTCCGGAAAACGGCTGGCTGAGAAATGTGTGACGACCCTTTGTGCTCCGAAGGCCGCCCCGCCCTGTGCTCGTGTCCCCGGAGCCCCAACCCTGCCCTCCAGCCTCAAGGGCTTCGCATCCCGAAGGCCGAGCTGCACGGTGCTCGGGCTGAGTTCTCCCTTGACAGTCTGCCTCCGGTTTATGATGATTCAAACAAGACTTCAGAGAAATACGGCCTCCCGTGAAAAAGTCTCAGTAAATACACTCCTCAAAATTTTCATTCTTAATATATCAGTGGCTTTTCAGTTCATTACAGTGCTATTAGTCAGTCTTCATAAAAGTGCTGTGCATCTTTATTAAAAATGGAAGTTCACATCATTTTATGTTCCCATAAAAATGGGTGGTGGTAGCTTTGATTAATTTCTTCACATACAGTGAACTTTACAGCAAATTGGACAGTGTAATTCAATTCCTATTTCTGCAGATTTTTTTGTTGGTAGAAAATTGATATCATTCATATGTAATCATATTGCCTTTGCAAGAGATATTTAAGAAATAATATCCTGAGGTAATGATCGCACGGCTTAATTATTAATACGTACTTTCACACATGGCCGTGTGCACTCCTTCTGTCAAGGCTGACTTCTATCAGAACATATTTCTTCAGTCTAAACTCCGCCGTGTGCCACCAGCGTGCGTACGGGTGTGCACATGTGAATTAGCTTTTTAAAACTGTTTCTTCCTTTCACGGCGTGGCGTCGTTTCTGGGGTAATCACTGGCTTTAGGTGGGGGAGCCATCAAACCCTGGAAGTCCAGACCGGACCGAAGCTTGAAAAGCAAGGTTTACCATTCAAAGGGGCTCCAGCTCCCTCATACAAATGCCAAGAAAATCTGTGGGGTTCCCTTTTGCTTCAAACACCTGCCGACCCAGTCCGGGCTTTCTGGCTCTGGGTGCTGCGTTGGTTCGGAGTCTCCAAAAAAGCCGCAGGAGGCAGGGAGGTCTGTTTCCAGGGGTCGGTTCATGCAATCGTGGAGGCTGGTGGGTGAGAAATCCGTGGGGCAGGTGGGCCGCCGAGAGCCGGGGGGCAGGCCTGCAGACCCTCCTCACTCACTAGACATTAATGCGCGTGGCATCCGCCCAGAGACCCCCGGCGGGGGCAGCGGACAGGATGGTCCCGAGTTGAGAGCACGGCTGATTCCTCTCCGGGAAAGCTGTCTGTGCATGGAAGGCCTCCCCGGGCTGCATGAGGAGCAACCCCGACACCGGGGAGCGTGGCCGGCTTCCCCGACAGCTCAGGCAGTCAAGAATCTGCCTGCGATGCAAGAGACCCGGGTTGGATCCCTGGGTCGGGAAGATCGCCTTGGGATCTTGGCAGGGCGCCCCGCTCCGGTATTCCTGCCTGGAGAGCCCCATGGACAGAGGAGCCCGGAACACTCTGGTCACCAAGCGTCTGACACTTCTGAGCGACTTACACGCACAGGGAGCTCTACCAGCACTCCTGACTGAGTGTTGGTCACGTCTAAGAAACACCGCCACGGGGACGTCTCAGCTGGTGCTTGACAAAACCTGGGCATCCCAGCCACGCCCAGCTGACCCGGAAAACGGACCACACGGGCGCTCCCCTCAGCACCTCTGTGGCTCATCTTTGTCACCTTCTCAAGGGACAGGCCCGTGGGCATCTGTGGCGGAAGTGGGTCTCCCCAGGGCGCTGTGCCCCCAGCTCCCAGCCTCACGGGTCTGCCTCCTCGTGGGTGATGTCACTTTACTCCTGGCATTCCCATCTCCAGCCCACCTTCCAGCCACCCCCCTTCCAGGATGCCCCATTCTTCCAGTTGTCCTGCTGGACACAGAGCCCAGGCTGGAGGCGGCACAGGACGAAGGCGGCTGGAGCTGAGTCTGGGGCCCGGGAGGGGACGTGGAGGACCCTCTCCCCGAGGCGGCGTGAGGTCTGCCCTCGAGGGCCAGCTGGCGGCAGGAGGCCCGGGCCCAGGGAGTCGGGGACCGTGGGTGGCTGGGGCCTATGTCCAGGAGGAAACGGGCCTCGAGGGTTAGGGGTATGTGGTGGCGGGGGAGGCAGGCACCGCGCAGGTCCGTGGAGCCCCCGCTCCCAGGAGACCCAGGCCCAGCTTCCCGTCTAGGAGCTTGCGCGTGGGTGTGCGTGTGCGTGTGCGTGTGCGTGGGTATCGACTGCCTGGAGAACCCATGGTGGGCGCTGCTGTACCGCTGACAGGGCAGCAGTGACCCCAGAGAGCCTGGGTGCCCGGGGAGGCCAGACAGCTCAGCGGCAGAGCGGGGGTCTGCTCAGAGCGGCAGGACTCCCGGAGAAGACCGCCTGGAAGAGGCAAGACGGCATGAGGAGCTGTGGACCCTGGAGTCCCTTAGCTAGATCTAGAGGTCCAAAGTATGCAAACACGCGTCCCCCGGCCGTGTGAAAGCAAACAGCCTCCCGGTCGCACTGAAATGAAGAAAGCAGGGTGGTCAGGGCCCCGAGGGCAGCCCAGGGCCAGGCGGGCTCCTGTGGGACTGTCTGCTTTGGGGCAGACAGGACACAAGTGGTCCAGGACGGGGTCCCTGGCCCCCAGCAAGGTCCCCGGGGCCATCAGCAGTCAGACTCTCAAGGGGGAAGATAAAGACCACCGGGGGCACCATGGAAGCAGCCCTGGGGCCATCACAAGCCAGCCGCATCCCCTGAGCAGAGGGAGTGGCTTCCCCTTGGGGCGTGTTTACCGCTTCCACGCCGGAAATCACAGAACTGAATCCATCACAGCCGAAAAACAGACAGCTCTGAGTTACAGTGTAACTCACCGCGGGAGACTTACGGATGAGATTCACGTGGAAAATCCGGCCGTTTTCTCTCCGCCACTCCTGACCGTGAGGGGCACGGAGCTGTGGACCCGGCAGGCGCCCCCGCCCCGGCCGCCGCACCCCCGCGGGCGCACAGCCCCGCACCCCGCGCCTCCGGGCCTGCTTGTCTGAGCAGCCGCCACATCAAGGCTGCCTAAGCGGCTGCTTCTCATTTACACGTCCAGCAAAACTGCAATTACTATGGCTGTAGGATGCCTGGTTTCAAAACGCGCATTAAATGGGTTTATAGATGTGGCTGGGAACCCTTGTGTGGCTGTGTTTACGAAAGCGCATGACTTCATTAATGACGGACCCCGAGACAGAGACGCACGGGGGGTCGCTGGAACCACCGGGGCCTGACGCTCAGGGACGAGAGGGAGGGGAGGCGCTCCTCACTCAGCTCTTTGCGGCCCCCGGGACCGGAGCCCCGCTAGACACTCGGGTGGGTGGCCATTCCCTTCTCCGGGAGAGCTTTCTGACCCGGGGATCCGACCCAGGATCACACCCAGGTCTCCTGTGCTGCAGGCAGATGCACTGTCGTCCGAGACACAGGAAGCCTGTTTGAAGTTCAAATACTTGGATTTAATTTCTCAAGTGGGGGCAATTGGTTCTACTTCATTAAACACTGAGGTGTGACTTTAATCGGTGTAAGATATCAGCAACATGGAAACATTTGGAGCAAAAACCTGGACAGCAAGGAAGGCGGAGGTCGCTTTGTAGACAAGGAGCTCATCGCCGCTCTGCTGGGCCAGGTGGGGACAGTCTGCTTTGGGGCAGACAGGACACAAGTGGTCAGGACGGTCCCTGGCCCCCAGCAAGGTCCCCGGGGCCATCAGCAGTCAGACTCTCAAGGGGGAAGATAAAGACCACCGGGGGCACCATGGAAGCAGCCCTGGGGCCATCACAAGCCAGCCGCATCCCCTGAGCAGAGGGAGTGGCTTCCCCTTGGGGCGTGTTTACCGCTTCCACGCCGGAAATCACAGAACTGAATCCATCACAGCCTAAAAACAGACAGCTCTGAGTTACAGTGTAACTCACCGCGGGAGACTTACGGATGAGATTCACGTGGAAAATCCGGCCGTTTTCTCTCCGCCACTCCTGACCGTGAGGGGCACGGAGCTGTGGACCCGGCAGGCGCCCCCGCCCCGGCCGCCGCACCCCCGCGGGCGCACAGCCCCGCACCCCGCGCCTCCGGGCCTGCTTGTCTGAGCAGCCGCCACATCAAGGCTGCCTAAGCGGCTGCTTCTCATTTACACGTCCAGCAAAACTGCAATTACTATGGCTGTAGGATGCCTGGTTTCAAAACGCGCATTAAATGGGTTTATAGATGTGGCTGGGAACCCTTGTGTGGCTGTGTTTACGAAAGCGCATGACTTCATTAATGACGGACCCCGAGACAGAGACGCACGGGGGGTCGCTGGAACCACCGGGGCCTGACGCTCAGGGACGAGAGGGAGGGGAGGCGCTCCTCACTCAGCTCTTTGCGGCCCCCGGGACCGGAGCCCCGCTAGACACTCGGGTGGGTGGCCATTCCCTTCTCCGGGAGAGCTTTCTGACCCGGGGATCCGACCCAGGATCACACCCAGGTCTCCTGTGCTGCAGGCAGATGCACTGTCGTCCGAGACACAGGGAAGCCTGTTTGAAGTTCAAATACTTGGATTTAATTTCTCAAGTGGGGGCAATTGGTTCTACTTCATTAAACACTGAGGTGTGACTTTAATCGGTGTAAGATATCAGCAACATGGAAACATTTGGAGCAAAAACCTGGACAGCAAGGAAGGCGGAGGGTCGTCTTTGTAGACAAGGAGCTCATACGCCGCTCTGCTGGGCCAGGTGGGGACAGCCATCTCTCCCCAGGTCACGAGATGGGACCCTCGAGAGACGTGCCCCTGGCCTCTCCTCTGTGACTTCAGGAAACAGGCCCCAGTTGGAAGGAAACCCCCGCTCCTGCCCATCCCCTCCCAAATGTTCAGCCCCAGACGGCGGTCCTACCTCAAACATTCGGGAAGCCCAGGCGGGCAAGAGCATCGATCTACCCCTCCCTGTGGCGGCTGCTGGCCAAAACAGCACATTTTTCAAAGTGTATCTTTTGAAAAATAAAATCTCAGATTTGCTGTAAATTCAGGCCAGGGAGGATCTAGCAGATGGGCAATGTTTAAGTTACAAACCTAAGGGAAGCTTTTGCATTAAAAAAAAAAAAACCCTCTTAAACTGTAGCTCTTAAAATAAAGATTTTCTGTTTTCCATAGTGACTCACTAAACCTTTATTTAGACAGTTGGTAAAAACACCACATCACATATTTCACATGTTTTTTTTTTTCTCACTGCTGCAGCTTAAAAGAGTATCGCGCTTTTTCTTCTAGAGGGAAACAGAAATCTACAGTAAGGCGGTTCTGCCTTTTTTTTTTAACGGAGCCTCAGTGTGTTTTGGAAGGCGGCTGCTCGGCCGGAGCCGCGGCACAGCACCCTCTGGTGCACGCATTAAAGAGACGGATGAGGGCCGTTCTGGGGCTTTGTTCGTTTGCTGTTCAACATTTCCCAGGGATGAATTTTAATGCTCATTCAAAAATACAACAAAAACCTCATGACTTGGGATCCATCACCGGAGTGTTCCGCAGGGCGTTTTCGGCGGCGCTCACCGGGCTGCAGGTGAGCTGGGAGACCGCAGCGGGGAGCCGACGGCCACAGGCAGGTGGGTCCACCAGGACCAGCGGCCACCTGGGCGAAAGCCACAGGCCGGGTGCCCCCAGGGCCCGGAGGAGAGCGCGGGGAGCCGGCTCCGGGCGCGGCCCAGGCGCCGGACATGCGGGACACTCCCTTGGCTGCCAAGGGCCCCAGGCCGACAGGGCTCACGTCTTCTCGAGAAAGATGAGACCAGGTGCCCCCGTGCGTGCTAGCGGGGCCAGGTGGGGACAGCCATCTCTCCCAGGTCACGAGATGGGACCCTCGAGAGCGTGCCCCTGGCCTCTCCTCTGTGACTTCAGGAAACAGGCCCCAGTTGGAAGGAAACCCCGCTCCTGCCCATCCCTCCCAAATGTTCAGCCCCAGACGGCGGTCCTACCTCAAACATTCGGGAAGCCCAGGCGGGCAAGAGCATCGATCTACCCCTCCCTGTGGCGGCTGCTGGCCAAAACAGCACATTTTTCAAAGTGTATCTTTTGAAAAATAAAATCTCAGATTTGCTGTAAATTCAGGCCAGGGAGGATCTAGCAGATGGGCAATGTTTAAGTTACAAACCTAAGGGAAGCTTTTGCATTAAAAAAAAAAAAACCCTCTTAAACTGTAGCTCTTAAAATAAAGATTTTCTGTTTTCCATAGTGACTCACTAAACCTTTATTTAGACAGTTGGTAAAAACACCACATCACATATTTCACATGTTTTTTTTTTTCTCACTGCTGCAGCTTAAAAGAGTATCGCGCTTTTTCTTCTAGAGGGAAACAGAAATCTACAGTAAGGCGGTTCTGCCTTTTTTTTTTAACGGAGCCTCAGTGTGTTTTGGAAGGCGGCTGCTCGGCCGGAGCCGCGGCACAGCACCCTCTGGTGCACGCATTAAAGAGACGGATGAGGGCCGTTCTGGGGCTTTGTTCGTTTGCTGTTCAACATTTCCCAGGGATGAATTTTAATGCTCATTCAAAAATACAACAAAAACCTCATGACTTGGGATCCATCACCGGAGTGTTCCGCAGGGCGTTTTCGGCGGCGCTCACCGGGCTGCAGGTGAGCTGGGAGACCGCAGCGGGGAGCCGACGGCCACAGGCAGGTGGGTCCACCAGGACCAGCGGCCACCTGGGCGAAAGCCACAGGCCGGGTGCCCCCAGGGCCCGGAGGAGAGCGCGGGGAGCCGGCTCCGGGCGCGGCCCAGGCGCCGGACATGCGGGACACTCCCTTGGCTGCCAAGGGCCCCAGGCCGACAGGGCTCACGTCTTCTCGAGAAAGATGAGACCAGGTGCCCCCGTGCGTGCTAGCGGGGGCCACGGACACATGCCACATCCACACGCACACACACGCATGCCCACACGTAGTCACAGACACCCACAGACACAGGTGCACACTCACGCACTGACACAGGGAGTGGACACACAGCAGCCATGCACACACACACAGCCCCCGACCAGGCCTGGCATGTCCAGGACCAGGAGCAGAACCTCACGCACCCCTCCGTCCTCACGCCGGGGCCACCCAGACCCCCTAAGCGTGTCCCCTAGGAAACGACCTCCTCTGGGAGACAGGGCGCCCTTGCCCTGCCGGGCGGGAGGTGCACCTCGAGCCGGTCTCCCACGGGTGCTCAGAAGCCTGGACTCAGCCCCAGGACTGAGCTCCCTTTTGGGTTCTTTCTCCACCTACCTCGCTCCCCCAGCTCCATCCCCTCGACCCCGACAGTGCCCTGGGAGCCCTGAAACCCCTCTGGGGCCTCGCCCACCCTCGCCCCGGCCCTGGGGGTAGGGTTTGGCCCGAGCGGCCCCAGGGAGGCGGCTTTGTCCGGCACCTGCATCCACAACAGGAGGTGCTGGAAGCGTGAGCCCCGGGCCTGCGGCTCTCTTCACGCAGCTGCGCCCCAGCCACGGGCTTCCACGCCAGCCTGCCACGGACGCCCGGCTCCCTCCCACTGCCCACAGACCCGCGCCGCTCGCCCTCCCGTGCCAGAGCGCCTGGATTTAGACTGTCCTGGTGTTCACTGAGAGCTAACGCTTGCTGCCAAGAAAGCGAGGGTTATTCTGGGTGAGGGAGGCTCACCCCGCCAGGGAGAGACTGTGTCCCTTCCCTTCACCAAGGTCGCAGTGGGAGCAAAGAGGCCCTGTCGTCACGGCAACCTGTCCCGGGCATGGGGGCCCAGAGGCCGTGGCAGCCGAGGTCCCGGGGAGGGGCAGACACGTCCAGCTCTGGGGACAGGCGGGCGCCGGCCTAGGGCCAGGGGCGTGGGGGCCCGAGGCTGGGGTCCAGAGCTGCCCTCTCACCCCGTGGCTGGACGGCTCACGTGGGCGGGGGCCGAGGTCCGCCCCTGTCCTGGGGGAGTCGGGGGCACCTGGGGCCCGCTCGTCTCCAGGCAGGGCCGGGGGCCCAGCGTGCCCCCTCAGGGAACGCACGGCCACCCGCCCCTTCTTTCACTTTCACCACTGCACACCCAGCGCCCTTGACCCACGTCCTCCACTGACCGCCTCCAGAGCGGAGCAGCCCCGCACGGTCCGCACTCACAGGCCGCACGGAGCTCACACGGCGCACAAGCCCCCCCAGACCCCTCACGTTCACAGGACGCCGCCCACGATTCACACACACAACCCATCCTGAGATGCACCTGTGCACACTCACACATCCAACACCCAGGGGACGAAATGACCCAGGTTCCAGGGGACGGTGCGCCCCGAGGACAGACAAGGTATCGTGTCTCCCATCGGGGAAGGCTTATTGAGCACCGACTGTGTGCTTGGCCCCAGGACAGTGTGGGGAGCGCTGCAGACACTCTGCCCCCTTGAGTTCACATCGAATCCAGGCCGCCTGCCCGTGGCTGAGTGATTCTGACTGACCCTCCAGCGCGGCCCGGAGCCCATGCGAGTACTCGGCAGGAGCTCGCAAGGCCGGACCCCGGGCGACCGCCTGGCGACTGTCTTCACGCAGCTGCGCCCAGCCACGGGCTTCCACGCCAGCCTGCCACGGACGCCCGGCTCCCTCCCACTGCCCACAGACCCGCGCTCGCCCTCCCGTGCCAGAGCGCCTGGATTTAGACTGTCCTGGTGTTCACTGAGAGCTAACGCTTGCTGCCAAGAAAGCGAGGGTTATTCTGGGTGAGGGAGGCTCACCCCGCCAGGGAGAGACTGTGTCCCTTCCCTTCACCAAGGTCGCAGTGGGAGCAAAGAGGCCCTGTCGTCACGGCAACCTGTCCCGGGCATGGGGGCCCAGAGGCCGTGGCAGCCGAGGTCCCGGGGAGGGGCAGACACGTCCAGCTCTGGGGACAGGCGGGCGCCGGCCTAGGGCCAGGGGCGTGGGGGCCCGAGGCTGGGGTCCAGAGCTGCCCTCTCACCCCGTGGCTGGACGGCTCACGTGGGCGGGGGCCGAGGTCCGCCCCTGTCCTGGGGGAGTCGGGGGCACCTGGGGCCCGCTCGTCTCCAGGCAGGGCCGGGGGCCCAGCGTGCCCCCTCAGGGAACGCACGGCCACCCGCCCCTTCTTTCACTTTCACCACTGCACACCCAGCGCCCTTGACCCACGTCCTCCACTGACCGCCTCCAGAGCGGAGCAGCCCCGCACGGTCCGCACTCACAGGCCGCACGGAGCTCACACGGCGCACAAGCCCCCCCAGACCCCTCACGTTCACAGGACGCCGCCCACGATTCACACACACAACCCATCCTGAGATGCACCTGTGCACACTCACACATCCAACACCCAGGGGACGAAATGACCCAGGTTCCAGGGGACGGTGCGCCCCGAGGACAGACAAGGTATCGTGTCTCCCATCGGGGAAGGCTTATTGAGCACCGACTGTGTGCTTGGCCCCAGGACAGTGTGGGGAGCGCTGCAGACACTCTGCCCCCTTGAGTTCACATCGAATCCAGGCCGCCTGCCCGTGGCTGAGTGATTCTGACTGACCCTCCAGCGCGGCCCGGAGCCCATGCGAGGGACCTCTTTCAGCTCGGCAAGGCAGCTGCGACCCACGGGCCCGGGACCGCCTGGCGACTGTCTAGCCACGTGAGGACTCACCGAGGCCTGGGGAGGGTCTTTCCGCTGGCCTGGGCGTGGTCATCTTCGCTGAAGTGGTCATCATCCAGGGGCAGCTCGGTGCCCGGGGTGGGGGCTGTGGGAGGCCCGGCTCTGCACCTGCTCAAGTGCAAACACAGACGCCCCCTGGGCAGGGCCAGCGAGGCGGCCCTCCGACCTCCGGCCAGTCACCTCTTAGAAAGAACCAGGAAAGCAACAGTGAGGCCCACCACCGCCCCCAGAGGAGCCACAGTATTTATTGGTGGTACTCAGCCGCTGATGAGATGGTCACTGCAAAATCTGAAATAATTAGACTTCATCACCTGACTGCATCCTTCATCCTTCACGTGACATCCTGGATATCAAATTTTAAAAACCAATAAAAACAACCCATGTTGTCCCCATGCCCCTGCGTGGCAGACCCTGTCCCTTTCTCTGCAAAGACACGGCAGTGGGAGGGACCAGGGCATGGGCCTCCAGTCCAGGGCACCTCAGGAAGAAGAATGAACAGGTGTCCCCTGCAGGTGGCATAGGCGGGGGGCTCTGTGTCGCGAGCTTGGGGGCGTCGAGGCTGCCCTGGGCCCTCGGCTCCTGGCCGGGAGGAGGGCTGGTCCCCTTCGTCCCTCCAGCTCCTCGTATAGTGTGTGCGTCCCGCAGGCGCTGTGAGCCTGGGGAGGCCGCTGGCGAGCCCCCAGACCCGGGACGCCCCCGCCGAGCCTGGCCCCAGAGGGCAGGGAGGGGTGCTGGCCGCCGCGCAAGACCCTCGGAGGAGCCGCTGCTGGCAGCCCCGTGAGGCCAGGCAGGGGTGAGGACGGGGGTGGGGCCAGCGCTCGGCAGGGGCCCGAGTCCCCCAGGCCCTGGGCGGCCCGTGGCAGAGGGCCCAGCGAGCTGGCCAGTGGAGACAGGGAGGGCGTGGACCGGTCTCCTGCGCAGGGATTTACACGCAGTCCCGGCTCCGAGCCAGGCCTCCCCGGGGAGCAGCTCAGAGGACCAGAGCAGGCTTCTTAGGGCCATCTCTTTACCACACACAACAAGCCCAGGAGGGGGGCGCCGGGCGAGCCGGGCAAGAACTCAGCAAGGGCTCAGCCCCACCGCGGAGGGCAGGAGCGCCCTCAGGCCCATCGCACCCTGGCCCCCGGGTTTCCAGGTGGGCCTTCCTGGACACGTCTGCGCCTGGGTATGTGTCCGGGAGGAGGGGATGGCCGTGCAGGTCCCGGGAGACCAAGTCACCTTCCCCGCCCTCCGTGTGCAGTCTCGGCCTCCGTCTGGACTGGGAAGGGAGCACCTAGGCTCCTCCCGGCCCCAGGTCTGCTCATCCTTAAAGGTGGACGGCAGCAGCCCCTCCCGGGGCTGTGGGGACAGGGCAGGTCTTTGCATACGAAATGTCAGGCTTGAAAAGCCGCACCACGGCCCCAGTCTTCCTGCACGGCCCCGGGAGCGCCCAGCACACAGCCCGGCCCCACGTCCTCGCCAGGCCCCTGCGTGGCAGACCCTGTCCCTTTCTCTGCAAAGACACGGCAGTGGGAGGGACCAGGGCATGGGCCTCCAGTCCAGGGCACCTCAGGAAGAAGAATGAACAGGTGTCCCCTGCAGGTGGCATAGGCGGGGGGCTCTGTGTCGCGAGCTTGGGGGCGTCGAGGCTGCCCTGGGCCCTCGGCTCCTGGCCGGGAGGAGGGCTGGTCCCCTTCGTCCCTCCAGCTCCTCGTATAGTGTGTGCGTCCCGCAGGCGCTGTGAGCCTGGGGAGGCCGCTGGCGAGCCCCCAGACCCGGGACGCCCCCGCCGAGCCTGGCCCCAGAGGGCAGGGAGGGGTGCTGGCCGCCGCGCAAGACCCTCGGAGGAGCCGCTGCTGGCAGCCCCGTGAGGCCAGGCAGGGGTGAGGACGGGGGTGGGGCCAGCGCTCGGCAGGGGCCCGAGTCCCCCAGGCCCTGGGCGGCCCGTGGCAGAGGGCCCAGCGAGCTGGCCAGTGGAGACAGGGAGGGCGTGGACCGGTCTCCTGCGCAGGGATTTACACGCAGTCCCGGCTCCGAGCCAGGCCTCCCCGGGGAGCAGCTCAGAGGACCAGAGCAGGCTTCTTAGGGCCATCTCTTTACCACACACAACAAGCCCAGGAGCGGGCGCCGGGCGAGCCGGGCAAGAACTCAGCAAGGGCTCAGCCCCACCGCGGAGGGCAGGAGCGCCCTCAGGCCCATCGCACCCTGGCCCCCGGGTTTCCAGGTGGGCCTTCCTGGACACGTCTGCGCCTGGGTATGTGTCCGGGAGGAGGGGATGGCCGTGCAGGTCCCGGGAGACCAAGTCACCTTCCCCGCCCTCCGTGTGCAGTCTCGGCCTCCGTCTGGACTGGGAAGGGAGCACCTAGGCTCCTCCCGGCCCCAGGTCTGCTCATCCTTAAAGGTGGACGGCAGCAGCCCCTCCCGGGGCTGTGGGGACAGGGCAGGTCTTTGCATACGAAATGTCAGGCTTCGAAAAAGCCGCACCACGGCCCCAGTCTTCCCTGCACGGCCCCCGGGGAGACGCCCCGCGCACACACAGCCCCGGCCCCACGTCCTCGCCAGGCCCAGGGCACTCGGGGGCACCTCAGTCCGTCCGCCGTCCCCCGGTTCGCCCAGTGAACCGAGGCCTCTACCTGAGACGTGGGGAGCCTGCAGGCCCCCTGAGCCCTGGAGCAGATCTGCTCCTGGGGTGACAGGCAGACAGTCCAGTGGTTCCCAGGAGGAGTCAGGTGAGATTTTCAAGACTGGTCCCTGTCGGGCGGACCACGTCCGTGTCACCGGCTGAGCCCCGACTTCTGCTCTGGCCCTCCCTGCTCACGGACTCGTCTCCCGACGACAGACCACAGACCCAGGTGGGAAGAAGAGAAGCCATGATGCATACGAAGCACTCATCCTCACACTCAAGATGGCAAATAATCTTCCTCTCATGATGAATATTTGCAAACTTTGCCTTTCTCTGACCTTGACGCGTCCCTGCAGGCCTGACCCCACTGATCGGACCATCTCTGTTCCACGCTGTTCATCCTGAATTCCATTTCTCTAAAGAGCTGGCAGTGCTGCCAGCCTCCCCCGGCTGGGAATGCGGTGCAAGCCCCCTGGCGATGCCTTGTCGAAGGTCTGCCCACAGGCTCTGACAGCCACCTTCCCTCTGACCCCCCTCCACCAGCAACCCTCCTTTGTGACCCTCCCCACACCGGGACTCCAGACACGTGCAGAGCGACTTCTCTCTTCGGATCGGATGCCGTTGAATCCAGGACCAGGAGGGTCCGCGCATGCTAAGCGACTTCGGTCATGTCCGACTCTTTGTGACCCCGGGGACTGCACTCCGCCGGGCTCCCCTGTCCGGGGGATTCTCCAGGAAGGAAGGCTGGGGTGGACGGTCACGCCCTCTACCAGGGGATCTTCCTGACCCATCCAGTGAATCTGCACCTCCTGGACTACTTGTGGACGCTTCACCCACTGAGCCACCTGGAAAGTCGCCTCGGAGGGCGGAGGAGACGAAGAAAAAGATCGGAGAAGCGGCTGCGGGGGCGGCGCGGCGCAGGCAGAAGTGGAGAAAGCGCTCAGACTTTTAGCTGTAAACGCGTAAGTTCTGAGCGTCTAACGTACAGCTTGGTGGCTAGCGTGGTAACCCTGTGCTGCATAATTGAAATTAGCTACAGGGGTAGAACATAAATGATCTCAAGCACACAGAGGTGCACACAGAGGTGCACGCGGAAGGTGACGATGTGTTAATTAACTTGATGGGGGGACTCCTTTCACGCGGCGCGCGCACGTCTAAGCATCGGGCGCAGACCTTCACTGCCTCACAGGTCTGTTTGTCAGTTACAGCTCTGTAAAGCTAGGGACCGGTGGAAAAAAAGAAAGACCACAGAAGTACTGGGAGACCATTGAGTTTAGTTTTTTTTTTACCTTTCCAAACTCATCTGATTTTAAAATCAACAGACGCAATTTGGGGGAAATAAAATTTATATGCACTTCCATTTTCTGACCACCTATAATTTTGAAGAAAAGAGGAAGGGGAAAAGGAAAGGTTGGATGGTGGTATGAACGTGTTGGGCCATCAAGGGAAGAAGGCGGAGTGAAGGAAGAAAGCAGAGAGGAGAGCTCCAGAGGGCAAAGCAGGAGAGGAGAGGAGAGGCACAGATTATTTATAATCGAGGCTTAGGAGACGTGAAAGAGACTCTCGGGGACGAAAGCGAGGCGTGCACGCACACGCAGTCGTATCCACCTTGCTGCAACCCCATGGACTGTAGCCACGAGGCTCCCCTGCTCACAGGATTTCCCAAGCGAGGGGACTGGAGTGGGCTGCCGCTTCCTTCTCCAGGGCATCTTCCCCACCCGGAGACGGAACCCGGGCCTCCTGCATTGCAGACAGAGTTTTTACCACTGAACCACAGGTGGAATTTGCTCTCAAATAAGTGGCCAGGTTGAGGGAGGGGAGGAGTCATCAGAAGTGACCGCAGCCGAGTCGGCTGGTTATCTTGGGGGCTTAGGGATGGGTACCTGGGCCAGGGGGGGGGTTACTACTCTGTTCTGTCTGCTTGTAGGTTTGGAAATTCTCCGCTAAAATGAAACAGATTATCCAGTCTCAGGCAGTTAAGGAGCCGTCTACGAAAGACCACCCTCACCTCTCACACCAACAGCAGCATTTGGGGGCTTCCAAGCCCTGACTCAGGCCTGACAGTCGTCTAGGGGGCCTTCCGGGCCTACTAAAGCCCCCCAGGGGTGATGCACTGCAGAGAAAGGCACTGCTCCCTAAGCCACACTTCAGGACACCTGCTGCAGGCTGTTTGGAAAGCCGCCGGAAGTTGGTCACTGTCTCCACCCACACGGTAGCTGATGACGGAGGTCCCATCCACGTGGCTCTGCCACGCTCTCAGCAGGGGCAAGAGATGGGCACCTGCGTGTTTGGATAATCAGGGATGCACTGAATTTTGGTAAAATGATTATTTTCGGATTGACGTAAACAGTCTATCATATTTTCGGATTGATTTAAACAGTTTATGGTCACGTCTGACTGATCTTTCGTGGGCAGAGACTTTTAATATTTTAGCCCTAAAAGGCATCAGTAGTGATCCCAAATCAAATGATTTCAAGGCATCTCGGAAATGTTATTTAAGAACTTCACTGTGAGTCCAAATAAGTGACTCCTTTTTAAATGCAACTTTAAAGTTTGGATTTCCGTAGATTGAGTTTTTGTAAAATGAGCTTCACCTCAATGGTTATGGGAACCCAAACAGAAAATTCTATTTCTCATCTAGTGAACTCAAAATATTTCTCCCACTTTTTAATTACAAAAATAGCACTCCTAAGGAAAATGTGGAAAACATCATTTGCCATTAAATAAATGAGAAAGTGTGCATCCTTTAGATGTGAGCAGATATAGCTTAATTGCTTTCCAAAACAAGTTTCAGTAAAATCCTACCAGTAGCCTATGAATAACACCGTTCATTTTTCTCATCCTGGCAAACAGTGGGTGTTACCACCCATTTTATGTAACTACATATATAAATGATATATATTATGACATAATATATATAGCATATAGTAACATATCAATATTTGAGATGTAACTTTTAAAACCATCAATGAATTTGGACTTATTTCTATATGTTCATTGGCTAGTTTTAATATTCTGTTCATTTTTCCATTGAGTCTGTATTTTTCCTATTTATTTTAGATGCTCTTTAAGTAGCATGAATATAAGCTCTTTGTACTACCGATTGTAACTATTTTCCAGCGTGTCATTTGCCTTGGTTTTAATGGTGTCTTTGGTATTCAGAGATATAAACTATTTCTGATCAAACACCTTGGTTTTTTCCTCCTTGACTTCTTGATTTCGTATTGTGCTCAGAAAGAACTTCTAATATTACATATAATCCTCCTTGGTTTGGAATGTTTTTATGGTTGATTTTCATTAGGTGTGTTTTCGTGGAAAGGAAGGAAGGAATTCAGCAGGGCCCCAAGGGGGAAATGGGCACCTGCGTGTTTGGATAATCAGGGATGCACTGAATTTTGGTAAAATGATTATTTTCGGATTGACGTAAACAGTCTATCATATTTTCGGATTGATTTAAACAGTTTATGGTCACGTCTGACTGATCTTTCGTGGGCAGAGACTTTTAATATTTTAGCCCTAAAAGGCATCAGTAGTGATCCCAAATCAAATGATTTCAAGGCATCTCGGAAATGTTATTTAAGAACTTCACTGTGAGTCCAAATAAGTGACTCCTTTTTAAATGCAACTTTAAAGTTTGGATTTCCGTAGATTGAGTTTTTGTAAAATGAGCTTCACCTCAATGGTTATGGGAACCCAAACAGAAAATTCTATTTCTCATCTAGTGAACTCAAAATATTTCTCCCACTTTTTAATTACAAAAATAGCACTCCTAAGGAAAATGTGGAAAACATCATTTGCCATTAAATAAATGAGAAAGTGTGCATCCTTTAGATGTGAGCAGATATAGCTTAATTGCTTTCCAAAACAAGTTTCAGTAAAATCCTACCAGTAGCCTATGAATAACACCGTTCATTTTTCTCATCCTGGCAAACAGTGGGTGTTACCACCCATTTTATGTAACTACATATATAAATGATATATATTATGACATAATATATATAGCATATAGTAACATATCAATATTTGAGATGTAACTTTTAAAACCATCAATGAATTTGGACTTATTTCTATATGTTCATTGGCTAGTTTTAATATTCTGTTCATTTTTCCATTGAGTCTGTATTTTTCCTATTTATTTTAGATGCTCTTTAAGTAGCATGAATATAAGCTCTTTGTACTACCGATTGTAACTATTTTCCAGCGTGTCATTTGCCTTGGTTTTAATGGTGTCTTTGGTATTCAGAGATATAAACTATTTCTGATCAAACACCTTGGTTTTTTCCTCCTTGACTTCTTGATTTCGTATTGTGCTCAGAAAGAACTTCTAATATTACATATAATCCTCCTTGGTTTGGAATGTTTTTATGGTTGATTTTCATTAGGTGTCGTTTTTCGTGGAAAGGAAGGAAGGAATTCAGCTGTGTGTTTTCTGAATGGATAGAAATTGCCCCTATGTCACCTAGGGGCGAGTCTGTCCTCTTTGGCCTGGCCCGCTGCTCCCGACGTCTGACCTGAAGCGCGGTGCTCCAGCTCCCACAGGCGACGGCTCTGTGATCTGGGGGGCCACAAAAAACACGACGGTCACCCCCAGCCACCTGGGAGCAAGGTCACTCGGCCTCCACCTTGGAGACTGAGGACAGTGCCCCCTCTTGGCGTGGAGCCCGGGGAGCGGCTGGCAGGAGGCCCCCCGGCTCTAGGGCTGTTGGAATAACTGGTTCTCACTCCATGACCCCCGCAAGTGCAGAGCACTTGGGCTATTTTTTCTCTATTAAACGTACAGAAACAATATTTTTGTGGTTTTGTTTTATATTTGTAATTACTGCGTGCCTTAGCTTTACCTTGAAATAGAACATTCCATGGTAACTGTTACAAGAAGCTCAAAGTTGTTGGAGGCCAGCAGAATGGGATTGTAGCAAAGTCCAGAAGTAATTCTCAGACAGAGAATAAACTCCACGGAAGCCACAGTTCTGAGGAGGCGGATGGTAATATATAAGCCACCGAAGTAAAGTTCAAGTGGTGTGTAAATGTCACAGGTCTGGGATATTAAAATGCCATGTTACGGCGTGCACGGGGTGGGCGGAGCCCAGCGTGATTAAATCGCAGGAGCCAGCGGCGACACTCTCAGAGGGGCCCCTGCGGGCTGGGGACACTCACCTCCAGGCCTGCGGGCCGACCAGAGGCGTGGCGGCCAGGGCGCTCGCCGGGGGAGGTGCTGACAAGAGGAAACGCCCCTCACCAGGACCCCTCAGGCGTCGGGGGCCTGGCAGCGCCCTGCTGCCCCTGCCCTGGTGAGCGGGATCCCGTGCCCAGACAGGTGGGGCCCCTCTCTGCAGACAGACGCCCACCCCTCGGAGCTGCCCGCCCCAGGCCAGCCGATTGGCGGTTGCCCCAGCCCCTGGTTCGTTATTTTTGTATAAATAAAACTAATTCACTTCCCTTAATCCGACAAGCGTTTACTGAGTACCTGCTATCCAGGGGGCTGTGTTCGGTCACTGTCCCCTGTTTATTTCCCAGTGGAAAGTCAGTGATGAGGACGGAGACCAGACCCACTGGGCTGGAAAAGGAAGCTTCTGGTTTTCACGCGTATAAATCAGGGCCCTGGTGAAGGCTGTGGCGTGTAACAGGCCCCGAGCGCCCGGAGCTGTGGGCGAGTTCAGCGGGCCCGCTTGGCCAGGGGCGTGCAGACACACGGACACCCGAGTGCAGCGGCTCCAGCTGCGGAATCCGGGCTCTGGCGCTGTCCCTGTGCCTCTGCCCACCAAGGCCGGAGACACACGGCGGAGAGGGCTGCTGCCCACAGCGGGGTGAAGAGCCGACCGTCAGGTGGGCGGGCACCACGTCTAGTGAGTTCTTGCACAATCCTCGTCCACCTCTGGTGACCCCCGCGCCGGGCGAACCCTCCGAGGAGCACCGCGGCCCCGGGCAGCCGGTCGTCCAGGAAGAGCCGCCAGGAGGGGCCCCTCTCTCCCCGGAGACGGCCAGCTCAGGCCCCGGCGCCCCGCGGGGAGGCTGGCTGCGACTTCGGGCTGCGCTCAGACGCCCTTCCGTTTGGTCTTCACTGAGGCAGGAGGGCCCCACGCCGCCTGGCCAGCGGCGGGCGCGCGGCTCTCAGGACGCTGCCCACGGGCTGTCTTGGTCTTGGGAAGGCACTGACGGTTGTGACCGGGCGTCTGATACTTTGTTATGGTTTATCATGCTCCATCAGGCTGCGGCACCATGAGAAATCCGTGAAAAATACGAAAGCTCCTTCACTGCCAACAAAGCCCCTGTTTCGAAGAGCAGCCCGTCGGGCGCTGGCCCTTGACCGTGAGCGCAGGACCCTTCCTCCCCGAGGCCCGGGGCCGGCACGCCGCTGGGGCTGAGTCTCCACTTGACGTAGTAAGGCGGAAATGCCACCAGCTATTCCACTGGAGAGGAGAGCCTCGGCCCCCAAACCAGCGGAGGGGCCCCCAGGTCTGTGTCTGGGGTGTGGTTTGTTTTCTCCACCTGACAGGCCCTGCGACGTCCCAGGGAAAACGGAGAACATCTTTGGGGAAGTTGGGCGAAGCGCCTACTACAGCCGGCAGAGGACACGCGTCTCCTCCGAGGCTCCGGCCAGGCCCGGGCCAGAGGGAAACAGGCGGCCCCGTCCGGCACCACGGCGGAGCCCGCCCGGCCCCTGGGACCACTACCGGGAGCAGAGCTGCGGGCTTGGGTCCGAGACTCGGGGCAGGTGGATGTCTGAGCGCCTCTGGGTCCCCAACAACCAGGTGACAACAACACCTGAGCTGCTGGCAAGCTGGCATCGGTTCGGAAGCGGTGGCATTCTAGCACAATCGATGACAAGTCGAGATCTTTCTGGTCGGAACCTGAGCCTTCTTACGGGCCTGCACTGATGTAAGCGATAAACAATAATAAGATTGCAAACTACTGCCCTTTATAATAAAAATATGCTCCTTCAACGTATTATAAATCTAATAGCTATGACATCAGCACCCATAACTATATATCACACTTACCTTTTAAACGCACATGGGGCACCACATGGCTCAAGCGAATGGCCAGATTTACTGTCGCTGGGTGACTGCGGCCCTTATTACGTCACAGGTGACTAATCCGTAGGAACCTGGGACAATCGCACGGGCTTGCTGTCCCGTGGCTTTGGGGCGGAGAGGGGCCTGAGGCTGGCATTGCCGACTGAGGCCAGAGGGCTTCTGGATACGCTCAGGGGCTTCTGAAGTCCTGGTGCACAATCTGCAACGTCGAGGTAAACGGTTGGCTCCTAGGTTGCCTTTGTAAGTCCCCTCTTCTGGCCCCGGGCGGCGGTGATCTTGGGAGCCTAGGAAGCCCCCGCCTCCTGCCAGCACAGAGACGGTCTCTCCTCTCCAGGCTGGTGCCCACGTTTTGGGGTTCAGCATTTTCATAAAACCGAGGGCCCTAAGCCTGGGGAGACGCCGCCTGGGAAGAAGGGCCAGAACCACCACGTCCAAACCTTGGGTGGGATGACGATGAACGGTAACGCGGAGGTCGGTCTCTCCTAGGAAAGGAGCCGACCTGCTCACGGAGGAGCCCTGAAGCACGCCTCCTACGGCTGTCCCCAGCTGCCGACGACTGAACGGGGGAGAGGGGTGCCCAGGTCCCCGGAAGGAAGGCAAAGCCCAGTGACACGGAGAAAGCCCCCCGGGGCCCCACTCAAGCAGGACGCTCAGGAAAGGCTCCTGGTGTCACCATGGACCCGGCCCGCCATGGCCATCGTGAGCCCGCCGCCGGGGCTGGGGCCCCTCCCAGCTGATGCCAGGGGTTGGCAACGCCCAGGTGTGTCCTCCAGCAGAAGCAAGGGGCTAGGAGGGGCCGCGGTCCACTGGGCGCTGGGGAGAGCGAGGCTGTCGCGGTCGCGGTCCAGGGAGCCCTGGAGCCTGGGCGTGCCCTGCGAGCAGAGCCAAGCTCTTCTGGCCTCAGCCCTGGCCCACTCACACCTGTGATCCCACGGGTCCCCACCCGACGGCGGAGACCGTGCCTGGGCGGGGGCCGGACAGGCAGGGGAGAGGGGCGGCCGTCGGCGGGGCGTCGGCTTCAACGGGGAAGCTGCCTTGTGCCGACCGAGTGAGCCTTCAGGTCTGCAACCTGCTCCGAACCTTCCTGATGAAAAAAGGCTGTCTTCATTAAGAGCATTAATATTCATGCGGCATGGTAATTTTGACACAGAAAAGGTCTCCGTAACCTTTTCTTGTGTGAGAGTTTTTTACTTCTCAAGGAAATTACAGTCCAGCAATGACTTAATTAATGCGGGGCTTCTCGGGCAGGTTCGAGGGGCTGTCAGTTTGGGCCTGCGGACTTCCCCGAAGTCCTGGTGCACAATCTGCAACGCCGAGGTAAACGGTTGGCTCCTAGGTTGCCTTTGTAAGTCCCCTCTTCTGGCCCGGCGGTGATCTTGGGAGCCTAGGAAGCCCCCGCCTCCTGCCAGCACAGAGACGGTCTCTCCTCTCCAGGCTGGTGCCCACGTTTTGGGGTTCAGCATTTTCATAAAACCGAGGGCCCTAAGCCTGGGGAGACGCCGCCTGGGAAGAAGGGCCAGAACCACCACGTCCAAACCTTGGGTGGGATGACGATGAACGGTAACGCGGAGGTCGGTCTCTCCTAGGAAAGGAGCCGACCTGCTCACGGAGGAGCCCTGAAGCACGCCTCCTACGGCTGTCCCCAGCTGCCGACGACTGAACGGGGGAGAGGGGTGCCCAGGTCCCCGGAAGGAAGGCAAAGCCCAGTGACACGGAGAAAGCCCCCCGGGGCCCCACTCAAGCAGGACGCTCAGGAAAGGCTCCTGGTGTCACCATGGACCCGGCCCGCCATGGCCATCGTGAGCCCGCCGCCGGGGCTGGGGCCCCTCCCAGCTGATGCCAGGGGTTGGCAACGCCCAGGTGTGTCCTCCAGCAGAAGCAAGGGGCTAGGAGGGGCCGCGGTCCACTGGGCGCTGGGGAGAGCGAGGCTGTCGCGGTCGCGGTCCAGGGAGCCCTGGAGCCTGGGCGTGCCCTGCGAGCAGAGCCAAGCTCTTCTGGCCTCAGCCCTGGCCCACTCACACCTGTGATCCCACGGGTCCCCACCCGACGGCGGAGACCGTGCCTGGGCGGGGGCCGGACAGGCAGGGGAGAGGGGCGGCCGTCGGCGGGGCGTCGGCTTCAACGGGGAAGCTGCCTTGTGCCGACCGAGTGAGCCTTCAGGTCTGCAACCTGCTCCGAACCTTCCTGATGAAAAAAGGCTGTCTTCATTAAGAGCATTAATATTCATGCGGCATGGTAATTTTGACACAGAAAAGGTCTCCGTAACCTTTTCTTGTGTGAGAGTTTTTTACTTCTCAAGGAAATTACAGTCCAGCAATGACTTAATTAATGCGGGGCTTCTCGGGCAGGTTCGAGGGGCTGTCAGTTTGGGCCTGCGGATCTGTCAGCGGGAACACGGGGCTGGGGCTGTCGGCAAGGGAGGGGACCACCACCTGGGGGCCCCCGATCTGGGGAGGCGGCCCGCCCGCCTTCGTCCTCATCTAGCCACCGGCTGTCCCTAATGCTGGGGCGTTTGTTATCCGGACGAAGGGCACAGCTTGAATTAATACTCCATTTTTCACCCACGTATTTATTATTTTGATTAGCACAGTCTTGGCCCTACATCTGGGCGAGGGGTGCCGAGATGGGTGGCCGGGGGTCCGGGAACGCCTGCCAGGAGCCGCCAGGGAGCCCAAGCTTAAGACCATTCTCTTCTTGGATGAACAAGCTTCCTCCCAGGAAAAGAGGCTCCAGGGGGTTGAGAAGGGCGCGCTCCCAGCCAAGGTCACCTTCGGGGGCCGGGCTGGCTGCCCCCAGGAGGCCCCACCGGGGGAGGCACGCTGGGCGGCACCGGGACCTCCCACAGGGCACGTCCTGAACGACCAGCACGCGCTCTCTGGCTCGCGGGGCTCCCGGCCCGTCCTGCCCCAGCCTCCTGCGGCTGTTCCCGGGGCCTCGGCGTGGACTTTCAGACGCTAACGGGGGCCTCTAGACAGAAGGGCGCCCCGTGGAGACTTAGCAGACCCCCATGCAGCTCACCACAGAGCTGAGAGTCATAAAGTGAGGGGGTGGAGGGACGCCGAGTGGCCCCCAGACGGTCATAAATCCTCCGGCACACAGGCGCTTCTCTCCCAGAGGCCAGCCCGGCCGCTGGGCCGGCTGCAGCGCTGCCGAGGGCTTTCATTCCTGGGAATTGGCCGGAGCGCGAACCTGGGCAAGGGAGGGCGGCCGTCGGCGGGGCGTCGGCTTCAACGGGGAAGCTGCCTTGTGCCGACCGAGTGAGCCTTCAGGTCTGCAACCTGCTCCGAACCTTCCTGATGAAAAAAGGCTGTCTTCATTAAGAGCATTAATATTCATGCGGCATGGTAATTTTGACACAGAAAAGGTCTCCGTAACCTTTTCTTGTGTGAGAGTTTTTTACTTCTCAAGGAAATTACAGTCCAGCAATGACTTAATTAATGCGGGGCTTCTCGGGCAGGTTCGAGGGGCTGTCAGTTTGGGCCTGCGGATCTGTCAGCGGGAACACGGGGCTGGGGCTGTCGGCAAGGGAGGGGACCACCACCTGGGGGCCCCCGATCTGGGGAGGCGGCCCGCCCGCTTTCGTCCTCATCTAGCCACCGGCTGTCCCTAATGCTGGGGCGTTTGTTATCCGGACGAAGGGCACAGCTTGAATTAATACTCCATTTTTCACCCACGTATTTATTATTTTGATTAGCACAGTCTTGGCCCTACATCTGGGCGAGGGGTGCCGAGATGGGTGGCCGGGGGTCCGGGAACGCCTGCCAGGAGCCGCCAGGGAGCCCAAGCTTAAGACCATTCTCTTCTTGGATGAACAAGCTTCCTCCCAGGAAAAGAGGCTCCAGGGGGTTGAGAAGGGCGCGCTCCCAGCCAAGGTCACCTTCGGGGGCCGGGCTGGCTGCCCCCAGGAGGCCCCACCGGGGGAGGCACGCTGGGCGGCACCGGGACCTCCCACAGGGCACGTCCTGAACGACCAGCACGCGCTCTCTGGCTCGCGGGGCTCCCGGCCCGTCCTGCCCCAGCCTCCTGCGGCTGTTCCCGGGGCCTCGGCGTGGACTTTCAGACGCTAACGGGGGCCTCTAGACAGAAGGGCGCCCCGTGGAGACTTAGCAGACCCCCATGCAGCTCACCACAGAGCTGAGAGTCATAAAGTGAGGGGGTGGAGGGACGCCGAGTGGCCCCCAGACGGTCATAAATCCTCCGGCACACAGGCGCTTCTCTCCCAGAGGCCAGCCCGGCCGCTGGGCCGGCTGCAGCGCTGCCCGAGGGCTTTCATTCCTGGGAATGCTGGCTGGGCCGGAGCGCTGTTCTGTGTCAGCTTCCCGGTGGAAACATGGAAGAGGAGGCCACGCCGGGCCCCGGAGAGCCACAGGCAAGTCGAGCCGAAGCTTCCGGAAGGCTGAGGCCCGGCCCGCCTCCCGCAGGCGGGTCAGGAGGGAAAGAGGTTTGCTGTTCGCAGCGTCCGAGGGGAGAGGCGCCGGGGCAGAGGTCAGCCCCCAGCTGCCGAGGATAAATCACGAGGCCAGGACACGCCGGCGAGCCGCGCGTGATTTAAAGCCAGCCCCGACGGCCTCCTTGCCTCCCGGAAACCAGCCGCGCTGCGGGCCAGAGGCCTCAGCGCCAGGCAGGGCGGGGCGGCATTGCCGAGGCCTGCGCCTTGCTCTGCTGGCCGCTCCTGCAGGCCAGAGCCCTCGGGGCGAGGCGGGGCGGGGCGAGGGGCTTCTGCCCGGTCGTCGGAGCCCACAGGGGCCTCCGAGCCCCACGGAGGCGTCACGATTCAAGTGGGGAGGCCGGCTTTCCAGAGGCCCCACGGCCTCTGAAGTCTGTCTTCTCAGTGTGACGAAGACTCTCCCCGGAGGAAGGAAAGCCCCGCCCTCCACCGCCCTAAATCCTCCGGTAAACACAGCGCGGGCCAAGCAGCGCCTCTGATGCGCGTTTATGGCTGCCGAGCGGCTCCGGCCCCGAGGCCCGTCTCCAAGGGCGGAGGATAAATAATACATATTGTAGTTTTAATATCGTTAGGTAACCAAACCGAATAAATACTTCACACCTCTGGAGCCCCACGCGGAGCGCGCTCCCCTTCCCAGGCAGGAGGCAGAGCTGGGAGTCGGAGGTGGCCCGGGAGACCCCGGCCTGGGGGACGGAAGCCCAGCTGGGTCCAGGTGTCCAGCTCGGGGAGGGCCCGGGAGAACGAGTTCGTAAATAACCGTGTGAGTGCACAGTGTGTGGGGTCTGGCTCTCGGGGACCCCGTGGGCTGTGGCCGCCAGGCTCCTCTGCCCACGGGGTCTCAGGCAAGAACTCTGGAGTGGGTGGCCACGGCCTCTGGGGCTGTCCTGACCCAGGGATGGAAGCCTGCCTCCTGGTCAGAGTGTCTTGGGAATGCTGGCTGGGCCGGAGCGCTGTTCTGTGTCAGCTTCCCGGTGGAAACATGGAAGAGGAGGCCACGCCGGGCCCCGGAGAGCCACAGGCAAGTCGAGCCGAAGCTTCCGGAAGGCTGAGGCCCGGCCCGCCTCCCGCAGGCGGGTCAGGAGGGAAAGAGGTTTGCTGTTCGCAGCGTCCGAGGGGAGAGGCGCCGGGGCAGAGGTCAGCCCCCAGCTGCCGAGGATAAATCACGAGGCCAGGACACGCCGGCGAGCCGCGCGTGATTTAAAGCCAGCCCCGACGGCCTCCTTGCCTCCCGGAAACCAGCCGCGCTGCGGGCCAGAGGCCTCAGCGCCAGGCAGGGCGGGGCGGCATTGCCGAGGCCTGCGCCTTGCTCTGCTGGCCGCTCCTGCAGGCCAGAGCCCTCGGGGCGAGGCGGGGCGGGGCGAGGGGCTTCTGCCCGGTCGTCGGAGCCCACAGGGGCCTCCGAGCCCCACGGAGGCGTCACGATTCAAGTGGGGAGGCCGGCTTTCCAGAGGCCCCACGGCCTCTGAAGTCTGTCTTCTCAGTGTGACGAAGACTCTCCCCGGAGGAAGGAAAGCCCCGCCCTCCACCGCCCTAAATCCTCCGGTAAACACAGCGCGGGCCAAGCAGCGCCTCTGATGCGCGTTTATGGCTGCCGAGCGGCTCCGGCCCCGAGGCCCGTCTCCAAGGGCGGAGGATAAATAATACATATTGTAGTTTTAATATCGTTAGGTAACCAAACCGAATAAATACTTCACACCTCTGGAGCCCCACGCGGAGCGCGCTCCCCTTCCCAGGCAGGAGGCAGAGCTGGGAGTCGGAGGTGGCCCGGGAGACCCCGGCCTGGGGGACGGAAGCCCAGCTGGGTCCAGGTGTCCAGCTCGGGGAGGGCCCGGGAGAACGAGTTCGTAAATAACCGTGTGAGTGCACAGTGTGTGGGGTCTGGCTCTCGGGGACCCCGTGGGCTGTGGCCGCCAGGCTCCTCTGCCCACGGGGGTCTCCAGGCAAGAACTCTGGAGTGGGTGGCCACGCCCGCCTCTGGGGGCTGTCCTGACCCAGGGATGGAAGCCTGGCCTCCTGCATCAAGGGCGGATTCTTTACAGTCTGAGCCGCCAGGGAAGCCTGGGTTTGTGATAAGACGATCACAATTGATTCCTAGCCTCTCTCCAGCACCCCCAAACCTCTATTCCCCTGGGGCCTCCTAGACATTCATGAAGGGCCAGCCCGCTGCCTGCTCTGCTGCCCTGGGGAGCAGCATCAGAACAGAAGGGAAGTCCCGCTGGGTGGAGGCCCCTCCGGCCTTGGCAGACTGCAGTTCCGGCCCCTGGGGTCCCCGGGGCGCCTCGGCGTGGGCCACCGTGGGGGGCTGCTTGAAATGGAGCCTCCCTCTCGCCTGTCTCTACATAAGGAGAGAGACGAAGGAGAGCACGGGGACCGGGACACGTCCCAGGGGTCACGTCAGCGTCGTCCCCACCGCCACGGGCCCCTCACCCCCTGGACCCCCGCGCGCTGACTCCGGCTGTAAACGAATGGACACATCCTGGGCGCGCAAAGCCCGGAGGCGCAGGTGGGGGCGAGGACGTCGCCACCGAACCAGGGGGCCGCGTGCGTGCGGAGGTGAGAGTCTCCCAGGAGTCAAGTCAAAGGGTCCGAGTCCCCCACCCTGTGCCATGCGCGGGTCCCCAAAGGGGCACGCCTGAGCTGTGCCAGGTGGGAGCGGCTGCTCCACTCCCAGCTGGAGGCGGCGCTGGGAAGGGGTCAGAGGTCGCCGTGGGAGGAGCCAACAGTTGGCGGGGCGCAAAGACCCGAGGGAGGGGCTCCCGGGCTGCGGCCGGGCCGCCGGGGTGGGCGGGGCTGAGGGCCCCTCCGCTGGCTCCCAGGCCCGGGGCGCGCGCTGCGCCCTGCGGAGCCTGTGTCCCCTGGAGCCCAGGCACCCGGCTGCCTTCAGGCGTCAGGCTCCGGTCTCCTGATTCCAGGGCAGGCGGGCCCTCCCGTAGCTCCGAGGAGACGCCTGTGAGCCGGGTGGTCCGCTCGTCCACGCTGGGTCTCGAAGCAGGCACTCGTCCTGCCGCCGCCCCGCCCTGGGCCTGAACCGCCGGCCAGGAGCTGAGCGCACGGTGTCGCAGAGCAGCCTGGAAGCTGGAGGGGCTGAGTGAGTCAGACCGGGGGCTCTCGAGGCCAGACGGAGGACCCCGAGCCAAGCCCTGAGGACCTGAAAGCTTGTGCGGTGGCCGGAGGTGGCCTTCGGGAGCAGGGCTGGATGCACCCGCGCCCCCAGGCCGCCCCTGAGGAAGGCCAGAGGGCTGCCGAGCGGAGGGAGCAGCGCGCAGCCCCGCTGGGGCCGGAGGCAGGGGCCGGGGAGGGCTGATGGGACCCCGGAGCCCCTCCCTCGCGCCCGGCAGGCCAGGGCCCTGCAGGCCGCCCGGCTCACCCGGGGGCGGCACTGAGCGCTGCAGCACGTGCGCTTACTTCCCACCTGTGGCCCGCGACTTTGTCTTTCTCCTTCCGAGGCGCACAGAAGACCCTCGTGTCCAGAGCAAGGAGGCCGGCGTGGAGATGGCCGTGGCCCGAGTCCCCTGGAGGCCGGCCGCCTTTTACTCAGAGGCCACTAAAGCCTGGCCCGCGGCTCGGGTGACCCCAGGGCTGAGCGCGCTGGCATCCCGGGACCAAGCCTGGGGGCTGAAACGGGGGCGACGGAGCGGGGGAAGGCCTCGGGTCGCAGCCCTGCGGCGGCCAGGAGGGCATCGGCCTCGGCAACGCGCCGAGCACGCCTTGCTTCCCAAACCGGCCAGCGGCGGAAATGCTTCTGTAACTGCAGGACTCCCCCGTTAGGTCGTAGCCAAGGGGCTGAACTTCACAGCGCTGGCATCTTTGCCTAGAAATATGGTAACACCCCCTGTGGAAACGCTGCTTTCATTTTCAGAACACTTTCCGATGCGTTCTCTTGTTTCAGACCCTTCTCTAAGCAGGGCGGGGCTCCAGCCCGCAGCAGGCGAGCGGGTGGACAGAACGGGGCGTGGGGCCTGGTGGGGTGGGGGTCACAGGGTGCTTCCGTGGGTGCCGGGGACTTTGGCCTGAAGAGCCTCGGCAGTGGGGGAGAGCCCCGATCCCGGCCTGGGGGTCGTCCCGCCCCACCCCAGAGTCCTGAACCTCTGGGAATGGAGGCCTGGCTCCCGGGCCCTGTGCTCGAGCCTCTTCTGTCAAACGAAAGAAACTTCCAGAGCCGGGAGTGACCCCAGAAGGGCCAGAACCGCTTCTGCCTCCTCTCTGCAGCCTGCGTGCCCGCCTGGCTGGCCGCGGGCTCCCCGTGGCCCTGGGGGCTCCCCGTGGCTCTGCTCTCTGCCCGCCCCGCCCGTGGGGCAGAGGCCCCTGGGGTCGCAGGTGCAGGCCAGCGCCAGCTGCCCCCACCCCAGGCTCCTCTGGGCTCCTGGGTCTGGAAGGCCCCCAGCACTGGGGCCTGCCTTCCGCTAGCCCCCCGCCCCGCCCCCGGGCGCAAGCCCTGACTCCAGTGAGTCCAACGGGTGATCACATCTCCCCCACCCAGAAGCCGGCACCCTCCTGACCATCGTGCTTCTTAGGGATTCCAACACCCCTTACAGCCTGAACCCTGGACCCCGCTCTGGCCGCTCTCAGCTCAGCTCACCCCACAGCCCGGTCCCAAGCGCCCACACGCCGAGCGGGCTGGGAATAGACACCAGGCGGGCTTCCCTGTACACTCAGCGACGTCAGACACTCCGTGTAATTTGGGACCTTTGAGCACATCTCGAAACCAAGTCCTTGTTTTTTTATTATTATTATTAAATTTATTTCTGTATTTTAAAGGTTTTACAGAGTTTTGTTGTTCACAGACATGCATGTTAAGCCCTTGTTTTATCCATGAACAAGAAAAGGCCCAGAGAGGGTCAAAGCACTGCTCAAGGTCACACAGCTAAAGATGGGCCGACGAGGACGTGAGCCCCATCTCCTTACCCCTCCGCCCCCCCCAGGAAAGGGCTCTTCCCGAAGTCTCACGTCTCCCTCCTAAGGCGCAGGGGTGGGCAGGAGACTTCAGACGCTCAGGCGGAAGCCTGCTTGTCCCGTGACCTTCAAGTTCTACACACACACACACACACACACCCATACATAAACACACACCACACACATAAACACACACATACATGTTTGCTGGTAGGGTGATCAGCACCCTGATACATCTGGGAACAAAACTCCGGCCTGGGCACATCCTAAAACCCGCCAGCAGGTGAAAACCTGTCATGGCGGAATCAGGACGGCTTCCCGAGGCGAGGCCTGAACAGGGCTTCTGTAAGAGAATGCGAAGTCCGTATGTTCCGGCCGTTTTCATTTCGGCCATGGACCGTCGCAGTCACGCACTGCTTTCTAATTTCCTGGAGGAAGACATATCTGTGTTTAATCTGAACCCTCTGGCTCCCCCGTGGGCTCTCCCCTCGCGGCCCGGCCTCCGGGACGTCTGATTTTTCACTCGCTGATGTAGATGCTCCTATGACACGTCCAACCTTTTAAATAAATCATTCATTTTTCTTAAAGGTTGGCCGTGTCACAGTGCCGTGACGCACCCAGGTTTTAAACTAACTGTTTATTGGATGTCAGGTACGTCAGACATAAACATAAATGTGATTTGGTTGAATGTAACTCAAAGGTTTGCTGTCTGACTTGGAATTTTCCCAGCTGGGTGTTTAATGAGTTGGGAAGGCGCTGGCCAGGCTCAGGGGAAACCGGGAGCATCCACAGCGCGTGGCTTCCTCTGCCCGGCTTTCCTTGCGGAGGCCTCCGCCTGCCCGGGCCCCGCTCCTGGTCCTCCAGCCTCTCTCTTGGCTCTGCGTGGGCGCCGCCTCTTAGGAAAGATGCCCCAGCACCGCGCAGGGTCGTGTGATGTCCCGCCCGGAACCCTGCCTGGTCGGGGCCAGGCTGCTGGAATGGGGCACACACACACGTGTTTGTCAGGGGAACAAACACGGGGCATGTGTGCAACCTAAGACTCCACTCACAGCTAAGATGAGGCCCAGAGAGGGTCAAAGCACTGCTCAAGGTCACACAGCTAAAGATGGGCCGACGAGGACGTGAGCCCCATCTCCTTACCCCTCCGCCCCCCCCAGGAAAGGGCTCTTCCCGAAGTCTCACGTCTCCCTCCTAAGGCGCAGGGGTGGGCAGGAGACTTCAGACGCTCAGGCGGAAGCCTGCTTGTCCCGTGACCTTCAAGTTCTACACACACACACACACACACACACCCATACATAAACACACACCACACACATAAACACACACATACATGTTTGCTGGTAGGGTGATCAGCACCCTGATACATCTGGGAACAAAACTCCGGCCTGGGCACATCCTAAAACCCGCCAGCAGGTGAAAACCTGTCATGGCGGAATCAGGACGGCTTCCCGAGGCGAGGCCTGAACAGGGCTTCTGTAAGAGAATCACGAAGTCCGTATGTTCCGGCCGTTTTCATTTCGGCCATGGACCGTCGCAGTCACGCACTGCTTTCTAATTTCCTGGAGGAAGACATATCTGTGTTTAATCTGAACCCTCTGGCTCCCCCGTGGGCTCTCCCCTCGCGGCCCGGCCTCCGGGACGTCTGATTTTTCACTCGCTGATGTAGATGCTCCTATGACACGTCCAACCTTTTAAATAAATCATTCATTTTTCTTAAAGGTTGGCCGTGTCACAGTGCCGTGACGCACCCAGGTTTTAAACTAACTGTTTATTGGATGTCAGGTACGTCAGACATAAACATAAATGTGATTTGGTTGAATGTAACTCAAAGGTTTGCTGTCTGACTTGGAATTTTCCCAGCTGGGTGTTTAATGAGTTGGGAAGGCGCTGGCCAGGCTCAGGGGAAACCGGGAGCATCCACAGCGCGTGGCTTCCTCTGCCCGGCTTTCCTTGCGGAGGCCTCCGCCCCTGCCCGGGCCCCGCGCTCCTGGTCCTCCAGCCTCTCTCTTGGCTCTGCGTGGACGCCGCCTCTTAGGAAAGATGCCCCAGCACCGCGCGCAGGGTCGTGTGATGTCCCCGCCCGGAACCCTGCCTGGTCGGGGCCAGGCTGTGCTGGAATGGGGCACACACCACACGTGTTTGTCAGGGGAACAAACACGGGGCATGTGTGCAACCTAAGACTCCACCTCTCATCAAGAGAGGGAAACTCAGAGGTCCCTGAAGCAGAGATCTGGGCGCGAGCTGGGAAGAACGCGCTGACGCCGAGCACAAGAGCGCAGGCTCCGCTGTGGCCGAGCCCGCAGCCCGTGGGCCGTAGCCCGTCAGGCTCGTCTGTCCACGGGGCTCTCCGGGCAAGAGCACGGGAGAGGGCGGCCGTCCCTTGCTCCCGGGCATCTTCCTGTCCCAGTGACTGAACCCACGGGTCCCGTGTGGACTGGACCGGCAGGTGGGTTCTTTCCTCGTGGACGCAAACCAAACTCCGTCAGAAACTAAACTCCAGCGTAGAAAGGCAAACGAGGAGGGGAGAACACGAGGCACGAACTGCTGCTCCCCGGGAAACACTGTCCTAACGTCGTCCCGGGCCAGCGTGCACCTGTTCTCAGGCACGTGCGCTGGGGCTTACGCTCTTACTCGCAGACTGCCAAGTGCGGGCACCCGTGCCTGTCCGCGGGCTGGCCTCCCGTCGCACGTCACTGGAGCCCCGTGATAGGCAGCGTGACTCTACTGCCGATGCCGCACGTGGCGATGGCCGTTACTGGGCTCGTGACCACCGTGTCTGAGCTGGTGCGGCGGACATCACGAGGCCAGCGACGGGCTCCGGAGTGGCGTGGGCACACAGGGGTGCTCACAGAGAGCCCTCGTGCCGTTAGGACCCCTGCCTTCATGGTTTTACTCCGTTTCTAGGAAGCCCTGCTCACAGCCGCCGTGGGAGGCCAGTTCCGCAGCTAGAGGAACCGGCACGAGCACACCGCGGGCACCAAGGACCAGGGGACCCCAGGCTCGCGCTTGGGGACTTTCTGTGCTCCTGCGGGATGGTGGCTGACGGACCACTGTCTCGGTCTCCACGAGGCGACAGTGGGCAGAAGCTGGAAAGACCCCTGCTTTCCGCTCTGGCCTCGTGCTCTGAGATAAAGGCAAGTAGAAACAGGCGGGAATCCTAATAATCAGCGAGGTGCAGGGCGACCTGGACGGACGGGCAAGGGCCGTGAACAGCAACTTGGCCGAGCGGGAAACTCCCAAAATCCAAAAGGTCGTGAAGACACTCTCAGTGCCACTGGTGACCAGAGAGCAAACAGAACGGTGGACAGGAGACACGCGAGCGTGGCCGCCTGTCAGGGAGCAGGAGGGATCAAGATCAAAGAGGCAGAGAGAGAACCGAACCAGAGAGGGCCTCGCAGGGGCCAGTGAGGGCGGTGTCCCACGAAGAGTGTGCCAAACAGCCCTCTCGCCAGACCAGGACACGCAGGCCGAAAACAGGAACTGAAACCACTGAGGCGGGGCAGCCTTTGGGACGCCAGGGGACACAGCAGCGCCGCCCCGCTCCTGTGACCGGCAGCGCAGACAACGGGCGTCTAACGTGAAATGACTCACAGATGATCCAGCAATAATCTAATACATATCTAAGAACAATCAAAGAAATAGCGAGAAGATAATCTAATAAAATATAAGCGAGTCCTTTGTGCCAAACAATTTAATACACTTTAAAGAGGAAAAAAATTGAGAGAGAGAAAAATACAGGGACATATTGTGTTCTTGGATTGGAGGACTAAACATTTTAATGATGTTAATTTTCCTCAAATGGATTTTTAGGTTAAATATAATCCCAGTCAAACTTGCAAATGTTTTCCTTTCCCTGTGCAAATTGACAAGCTAATTCCAAAATTTGTATGTGTGTGTACATATATATGTGCATATGTATGCAAAAGGCAGGGAGAAGGGAAGCAGGCTTGGAGGAGGGATGGGGCCTCGGGGGTCCAGTGGGGAAGACGGGCGCTCTCAGGGCAGGGCTGTTCTGTAGGTGCCTTCCTGGGGGGAGGGTTCCGCACCTCCCTCCCACTGCTCTCCGGAGGCTCTGCCTCTGCACGCTACGAGGCCGGGGGGTACAGGTCCTGACGCATTTGTCCAAACCCAGAGCATGACCATCACCAGGAGTGAGCCCCGAGGTGAGGTATGGAGACCAAGCCAGTCAATCCTAAAGGAAATCGACCCTGAATGCCCACTGGAAGGGCGGATGCTGAGGCTGAAGCTCCAATACGCTGGCCACACGATGCAAAGAGACTCATAGGGAAGGAGCCTGATGCTGGGAAAGATGGAGGGCAGGCGAAGGGGCTAAAGGGGGTGAGACAGCTGGGTGGCATCACCGACTGAGTGGACGTGAGTCTGAGCGAGCTCCGGGAGGTGGTGGTGGACAGGGCAGCCTGGCGCGCTGCCGTCCACGGGGCTGTAAAGAATCAGACGTGACTGAGCGACTGCGCAGCAACAACGACAACGTAGGGTTAACTGATTTTTTAAAAAATGTACTTTTCCAGTGAGTGATGACAGGGGAGGTGAGCAGGTGTGTCGGCAAGGGAGGCCCAGGAATCTCTCTACTTTCTCGAGGTTTTAACTCTAAAACTCTGAACAATCTATAAAATATGTTTAAGACTGCGACATTAAAAATGCAGTCTTTTAAAAAAGAGGAGTGTTCAGTCTACAAACAAGTTGGTCGGCTGCATTAGTGTTGAGGTCAGTGCAAGTTAAACGCACAAGGCAGCTGCACCACGTGCCCACCTGGGCGTCTAGAAGAAGGACACAACGCACCAAGTGCTGGCGAAGTGCAGAGCAGCCCTGACTCACCGCTGCGGGGCGGGCTCGGTCCCACCACAGCCACAGTCTCAGCCTCTGGCTAGGGGACACGTGTCCACGCCTCACCAAGATCCACATCCCAGAGTGCTCCCGGAGAAGTCTTTGTGTTACCTGGATCTTATTTATAAATAGCCCCAAACCCGAAACTCCCCGATGCCCGTCAGCAGTAACTGGAGAGCGTCTCATGCAGGGAACCCAGGCGCGCCAGTAAAGACGAGGGGGCTGATTTGTGCGCTGCAAATGGATTGGGGACCAAGAGAGACCCACCAGCGCGTCCAGAACTGCTGGAGGGAGGCAGCTGGCCTCCGCCACTATCTCTGGACCAAGACTAGAAAGCGGGCAGAGGGCTGAGGACGGGTTGGACAGGTGCTAGCGCCAGGGGAGTCTGGGAAGCACTGGACTTCCTACTTGGCCTCAGTCATCTTTAATTTATCCTAGAAATACACCCTCTACCACCCCACCACCACCGCCACGCTGTAAACATATAAATCTCTTTCTTTAGAACAGCAGGTCTGAGGACTCACCGTCCTCCATTTCCACCGGGAACCATTAAGAATCGAGAGGCCTCGAGAAGGGAGGTTCAGGCAGTGGGGGTGTGGTGGGGTGGGCCCAGAGGACGGAGGGACCTAGACGCGTGGGAGAAACAACGTGTCCCTCAGAAAATAAAGTGATTTAAGCTGAATGACACTCAAGATGACCTTTGCAATTGGTGACAGGCGATCCAACGGGCTGAAATGCAACAGACCAAAGTCCACCGTGAGGCCTGAAAAGTGGGAAAACAGAGAGACAGGGTCGGCGGGGGAGAGGGGGTGGAGAGCAAGGCGAGAGGAGAGCTGAGCCGAGGACGGCCCGGCGGGCGGGTGGCCGAGGGAAGCCGCCAGGGACGTTCTCCCATGGGAGGCACGGACCCTGTGCAGAGCCCGAGGGTGACACATAAACGTGACGTGGGTGTGTGTTGTCGAAATGTTAGGAATGAACCCGTGTGTAGATACATGTGTGTGTATTTAGAGTGTGATTACACACTTAGGACTTTAAAACTAGGTGTTGCTCTGGCCCGGCGGCCCTGACTCGCCATGAATTAAACCCTCAAGGAAAAGCCAATCTTTTTAGTCCTAGTGGATCCTCTGGAAAAGAGTGTTTCTACCTTCTTTCAGCTCATTCTAAAAACGGCCATAGTGATTTCCTTCCCTCACATCACTCTGGCAAAGCCTAGACATTTTTTTGGTGGGGGTGCGGGTTGGGGAGGGAGGGGGGCGGGCGGGCCACTTCTATTGGTCTTTCATTTGTCTATTTATCCGTCTTTGTTCTTTGGCTCCTGTGGGCCTCCCATCGCGGTGGCCTCTGTTGTCGCAGAGCACCGGCTCTGGGCGCATGCGCTCCAGAGCTCCGGCTGGGTAACCAGACACATTAGTCCAGCCGCTCCACGGCGCGTGGGATCCTCCCAGGCCAGGGAGCGAACTGGTGCCCGTTACACTGCAAGGCGGTGTCCTTACCCACTGGACCACCAGGGAAGCCCAAAGCCCAGATGTTTCACAGGGTGTGATTCCTTGCTTTGAGGGACATGAGACATTGGCTAGAAACTTTTTTGGTAAATTTAAAGAAAATCTTAAAAGATGACTTTGGACTCAGATTGATCATGGAAAACGTGCACACATCTGTTCTGTGGGATTTGTCTAAATAAGTTCATTTATTGTGAAGACATGAGATGCCCGAGTCGTCTTGAAGCCAGAATGAGAGGAGAGCTTCGTGCGTGGCGTCTTCGTTGGGAAGAGGACGTTTACCTCCCCCAGGTTCCCAGTGAAACGAGCCTGGCCCAAGACGCCAGATGCGGGTTTTCAGGTTGCCATGGTAACTCGTGACGATCCTGGGGACCCTCCAACCCCCTCTTGGAAGCGTTGTTCGTGCTCAGCCTGCAGCCCTGGTCCTGAGGGCGTGGGCGGCCGGCTCTCACGGAGCTGGGTCCAGGGCCGCGTGAAGCACGCCCCTTGCTGCCCCTGAGAGACGAGGTGCGGCTTTCTATTCGATGGTGAGGAAAGGCCTCGCAAACACAAGAGGGACTGGGGCTGAGACTCACTGGCGACAAGGGACGGGGCCTGCAGAGGGAGCCCCGTGAACCTTCCAGAACCTTCCAGTGCTATGCCTTGACCCGAAAGACAGCGTGCCTTGACAGGACACAGTTCTGTGGCTCCAAAATGCAAGTCAGGAGTCCTGGGAGCCCCAAAGGTCACACAGGGTGGCCACTGGGTACTGAACGAAGTCCAGAGACGGGCAGCGCACAGAGTCAGGTGGCACTCGGCTGGCGTGTGCGCCCCCTCTCTCACTCACAGGGGCCGGCGGGGCCGGGGCGGCCCACGCTGCGCTCCGGGAGGGCGGGGGGCCTCAGTCCTTGAAGAGACAGAAACAAAGGAGGAGCCCCCCAGCTCCGGGAAGGGCGGAGCGCCGGACCGACGAGCACAGGGCGCCCACCGGGCCCTTCCCCGCGCCCAGAAGTCACATCCCCGCAGGGTGCGCAGGGCGCAGCGCCCACCCACCTCGCAGCGCCTGCCCCCCGTGGCGAGAGGCGCCGCCTTCCGGGGTGGCCAGGCCCCCCACCGCGAGCGGGAAGGAGACGCGCGGCCGCCAGGCCTGCAACCAGCCGCGGCCTGCAGCTCCGCTGGTAGCCGCCCTCGCCTGCGGGAACCGGGCGCTGCAAGGCGGGCGGTGGACTCCGTTAGGCGGTTGCATTCCCTTGCTGGCTCTGGCCTCCTTTTCAGATGGGTCAGGACGCCTCTGAGGGTCTCTGAGGCTCCGGGGAGCGGCGGGGAGGGAGGGGACCCCTCTGTCGGCCACCAGCACCCTGACCGCTTCCCGGGACGGGAGCGGCTGGCTGCCCTGGCGCAGCCGGAGTAAATCTCCCTGTCTCTAAATACGAACCCAGTTGGGAAATTAAGACCCAAACCTTTACCCTGCGTTGCTTTTATCCCTCTACTTAAAAAGTTACTTGAAGAGAGTAACATGAGCCATTCGGGAGCAACTGGAAATGCTCGGGCAGCAGGGACCAGGCCATGCGCTCCTGTTTATCCTGTTGATAAATGGTCTTCTCATGATGCTGAAATTAGGTCATCGTAAAAGAATGTATGAGAAGGAGAGCCATGGGGTAAGTCAACGGTTCTCTGACTGAGAGACGTACAGCGGGTTTATTTAATTCTCCCGGCTGCGGCCAGGCGCAGGCAGCCCTGCCCGTCTCCCGGCCGCGTCCAGCCGAGACCGAGGCCGGAATGCGGGCTGCGCCGGGGGCGGGGAGGGGGCTCCCAGGCTCACCTCTCCAGAGGAGGGCCCTCTAGGGGCCCGCTTCAGTGCCTTCACAGACCAGAACCCAAGAAGCAGCGGGGGCAACTGACTGCCCCTTATCTCCTAGCACGGCAGTCTTCCGCTGCGGGCACTCGGGAGCGCTGGCACCGGTTCCGGGCACCTCCTTGCACATCCTCCATCCAGCACCTTCTCCCACCAAGGCCATGGGCGTCCCTCCTAAGATGAGTTGATCTTAGACCGAGTTCTCCGTTCCCAGTCTCCATTTTTCGGGTATTAGAAAATGTCCAGGCTTTCCCCCAACTTGTTGGCTAGGAACGGGCCCCCGGGGCAGCGCAGTTGGGGAACAGGGCTGGAGCGAGGCCCAGCGCTTCTTCCAGTGACCAGAAGCCACCCGCTGGCTTCCACCCTGGCCGCCCACCCTCGCCTACCCTCCCTCCTCCTCAGTCTCCGCAATATTTATTTCACGGGGTGACTTTTCCTGGCGGCAAACCATTATCCCACGATTGAAAGCCTTAGCTCCAATTATGAAGATTGCCAAGGGGGCCATCCGCGCGGCTCTCGCCTCTCCGTGAGGAGGTCAGGCGCCGGGTCCTCCGCACGCGGGCGGGCGCGCGCACGGGGGCGGCGCGAGGCGAGGGCGCGGGACACCGGGCACCTGCGCTCAGGCCGCACGCAGACCGCGCCCCCGCCGCCCCCGCCCGGCCCTGCTTTATCTCCAATTATAAGCGGCGCCAGGTTTCCCGTCAGTCGCTGCCACATCTCCAAATGGCTTTTCAGTGTCAGGCATATCAGGAAATTAACTCATCAAGCAGTGACAGCTGCTAATTTTTTCTCCTTACGTGTCAGATGGATCGCCCGCTGAAGCTAATAATGAATCACCAATCCCTGATTAGAAGGTGCTTCCGAAACGTATAACTGCCATCTGAACGAACTTTTTCCTTCGTGTAAAATGATATCACCCTAGAGGAGCAGAAAAGGGATTGTACTCTTCAGCAAGATGGAACAGGAGGGCGCTGGGCGTCCTCCTAAGTGATGGGCTAACATTCAGCAGTGAACGGAGGGGAGCTCTCAGCTCTCTGCAGCGGGCTCCATGAAGGGCCTTTCTGCTTCCCTAATGTTCCTCCCAGAACCCACGCTGGGTTAGGATTCTAAGCTGGTTCTTCAATTCATTCTTTATGTGATCATTTTATGCTCAGCATCCCCAAAGATGTGATACAACTGAGAGATACAAATGCTCTCCGTTGTCAAGGAGTGTCCTTCACGCCGGGTCACCAGGCTGCCCGGTCCTCGCTGCGCAGAGGGCTGGCGGGCGCAGCGGGGCTGCAGGGCGTGGCCGGCGCCAGGCCTGGACCTCCGCGGGGTCTTCCCGAGGCCTCTCCGTGCCAGGTGGTTGAGCCGAGATCCACGGAGGCTCCTCTGGGGTGTCTTCCAGGGCTGTGGGCCCACCGTCTGGGCTGAGCTGATACATGAACAGGACTTGCAGGGCTGCACGGACACCGTCTTACACGCCCTGGGTTCTCGAGCCAAAAAGCCGAGGCTGCTTCTCTACACTCTCAGGTGGCTGGAGTCCGTCTGCTCCAGCGAGGAGATCCACCCTCGGCGCCAGGCCTGAGGCTGCCAGGAGGATGCGGGGGTGGGGCACGCACTTCATTTGAGGGACCTTAGGCAGTCAGATGCCCTTTGTACGGAAATATGCTGGGAATACGCTCAGGAGTTCTCCGAGAACAGGCAGCCCTGCCCGCCCTCCTTCCCGGAGGCAGAAACCAGAACCACTTCTCCGCCTGTGTGCTGACTCGGGCGGAGCCGGAGGGCCTCCTTGCCAGTCCTGGGCGCGCCCTGGTGTCCTCGGCTGTGGTTTAATACAAAGGTGCCTTCCGGGTCACGGTCTCCACGTCAGCCTGTCTGTTTTGCCCTTCACGTCTTCAGAGCGCTGTTGTCTTCTCCAGTCCGAGCCGGAGCTCAGGCTCCCCGTGCGCCTCGCAGAGGAGGGCCGCAGGGAAGCGCCGCGGGCAGCCGCGCCTCAGTATTCGGAGGCCCGAGCTTGTGTGTGTGTCTCCAAGCTCCTCGCGCTCCAGCAGTTGTGTAATGAGAGCGGGGAGAGACACGGCAGTGACCCCGCCCTACGAGTAATGACACGACGGGGAGCCTCGTGCATGGCGGCGGTCCTCGGGAGCCTCCACGCCCCTCAGGACAGTGCTCTTCACGCAAGGGCCTGCTCTTTCCAGGGTGCGTAGCGGACCGCACAGTGAACCCACGCTGGGTTAGGATTCTAAGCTGGTTCTTCAATTCATTCTTTATGTGATCATTTTATGCTCAGCATCCCCAAAGATGTGATACAACTGAGAGATACAAATGCTCTCCGTTGTCAAGGAGTGTCCTTCACGCCGGGTCACCAGGCTGCCCGGTCCTCGCTGCGCAGAGGGCTGGCGGGCGCAGCGGGGCTGCAGGGCGTGGCCGGCGCCAGGCCTGGACCTCCGCGGGGTCTTCCCGAGGCCTCTCCGTGCCAGGTGGTTGAGCCGAGATCCACGGAGGCTCCTCTGGGGTGTCTTCCAGGGCTGTGGGCCCACCGTCTGGGCTGAGCTGATACATGAACAGGACTTGCAGGGCTGCACGGACACCGTCTTACACGCCCTGGGTTCTCGAGCCAAAAAGCCGAGGCTGCTTCTCTACACTCTCAGGTGGCTGGAGTCCGTCTGCTCCAGCGAGGAGATCCACCCTCGGCGCCAGGCCTGAGGCTGCCAGGAGGATGCGGGGGTGGGGCACGCACTTCATTTGAGGGACCTTAGGCAGTCAGATGCCCTTTGTACGGAAATATGCTGGGAATACGCTCAGGAGTTCTCCGAGAACAGGCAGCCCTGCCCGCCCTCCTTCCCGGAGGCAGAAACCAGAACCACTTCTCCGCCTGTGTGCTGACTCGGGCGGAGCCGGAGGGCCTCCTTGCCAGTCCTGGGCGCGCCCTGGTGTCCTCGGCTGTGGTTTAATACAAAGGTGCCTTCCGGGTCACGGTCTCCACGTCAGCCTGTCTGTTTTGCCCTTCACGTCTTCAGAGCGCTGTTGTCTTCTCCAGTCCGAGCCGGAGCTCAGGCTCCCCGTGCGCCTCGCAGAGGAGGGCCGCAGGGAAGCGCCGCGGGCAGCCGCGCCTCAGTATTCGGAGGCCCGAGCTTGTGTGTGTGTCTCCAAGCTCCTCGCGCTCCAGCAGTTGTGTAATGAGAGCGGGGAGAGACACGGCAGTGACCCCGCCCTACGAGTAATGACACGACGGGGAGCCTCGTGCATGGCGGCGGTCCTCGGGAGCCTCCACGCCCCTCAGGACAGTGCTCTTCACGCAAGGGCCTGCTCTTTCCAGGGTGCGTACAGCGGACCGCACAGTGACACCGCAGGCTACACTGGTTTCATGAAGGATTAAATGCCACCTGAGACATGTTTATGCTAAATGCATCACACACGGTAACCGCGGCCGTCGCTGGCGGCACCCGGGACCGCGGCCGGCCGTCCAGGGCTGAGTGCGGTCACGCCTCAGCGTCCCCGAGGAGGGCCGCGGGCTGCAGCTAGCAGGAGGCGCGATCAGGAAGAAAGATGCCCCCCGAACGTGCCCCTCCTCCACGTTTCTTTAAACCTGTATGAGAAGCTCGGCGAGGGGCGTCACTCCGTAAAGGTCATCTTCCTCTCGGCAGCGCTCGGGAGCTGCCGCTGTCACCGCTGGCTGAAGACCGGGTTTCAGGGAAACGGACCTGCCCTGCCATGTTTAGGAATCGGGGGCCAGTCATACCCAGCTAATGACGAACCGCAGGTCAGACCTGAAATCTCCCTGGTTTATTTGTCGGGGGAGGGGCAGCGGTATACAGGAAGGTGCCTTCAGGTGGCGGGCCCCGGGCTCTAAGGGTGCAGCCCGGGGAGACGCAGTGGGCTCAGCCCCCGGCCCGGCTGGCTTCCAAGCTGACCTCTGCGGTGGGGAGGAGGTTGTAAATGGGACTTCGGTTGAAACCAAACAGTACTGTTTTCTCCTCCTTCTTGCCCTTCTGCTCTTCGCCGTCTTTAGACACTGAGCGCAGACCCGGCTCCTCTCTCAGCGGAGTCTGCTGGGCCGTGGGCCAAACGCCGAGGGCGCAGCGGCAGGCTGCAGCGAAGGCCGGGGACCCGCTCGGCGCCCGGCGGAAGGGCGTGGTCCACGGGCACTAGCTCTCTTTTGGTTTTACCACTTCCGGAAAGAAACTGTCAACCTTATCTTTTAATGTTAACAGTTTATTTCAAAGAAAAGAGAAACAGAACAAAAACAACCCTGCCTTGGGCCAGGGGATCTTACAATTTTGGAAAAGGAAGGGGAGCAACTGTATGAAAAGGTTTTACCACCCCCGGAAAGAAACCCCGTCAGGCCTTATTCTTTTAATGTTAACACCGGCTACAATGCGGGGTCCACGCCCCTCAGGACAGTGCTCTTCACGCAAGGGCCTGCTCTTTCCAGGGTGCGTACAGCGGACCGCACAGTGACACCGCAGGCTACACTGGTTTCATGAAGGATTAAATGCCACCTGAGACATGTTTATGCTAAATGCATCACACACGGTAACCGCGGCCGTCGCTGGCGGCACCCGGGACCGCGGCCGGCCGTCCAGGGCTGAGTGCGGTCACGCCTCAGCGTCCCCGAGGAGGGCCGCGGGCTGCAGCTAGCAGGAGGCGCGATCAGGAAGAAAGATGCCCCCCGAACGTGCCCCTCCTCCACGTTTCTTTAAACCTGTATGAGAAGCTCGGCGAGGGGCGTCACTCCGTAAAGGTCATCTTCCTCTCGGCAGCGCTCGGGAGCTGCCGCTGTCACCGCTGGCTGAAGACCGGGTTTCAGGGAAACGGACCTGCCCTGCCATGTTTAGGAATCGGGGGCCAGTCATACCCAGCTAATGACGAACCGCAGGTCAGACCTGAAATCTCCCTGGTTTATTTGTCGGGGGAGGGGCAGCGGTATACAGGAAGGTGCCTTCAGGTGGCGGGCCCCGGGCTCTAAGGGTGCAGCCCGGGGAGACGCAGTGGGCTCAGCCCCCGGCCCGGCTGGCTTCCAAGCTGACCTCTGCGGTGGGGAGGAGGTTGTAAATGGGACTTCGGTTGAAACCAAACAGTACTGTTTTCTCCTCCTTCTTGCCCTTCTGCTCTTCGCCGTCTTTAGACACTGAGCGCGGCAGACCCGGCTCCTCTGTCAGCGGAGTCTGCTGGGCCGTGGGCCAAACGCCGAGGGCGCAGCGGCAGGCTGCAGCGAAGGCCGGGGACCCGCTCGAGCGCCGGCGGCGGCGGAAGGGGACGTGGTCCACGGGGCACTAGCTCTCTTTTGGTTTTACCACTTCCGGAAAGAAACTGTCAACCTTATCTTTTAATGTTAACAGTTTATTTCAAAGAAAAGAGAAACAGAACAAAAACAACCCTGCCTTCGGGCCAGGGGGGATCTTACAATTTTGGAAAAGGAAGGGGAGCAACTGTATGAAGAAGCCGTCCCGGGCTGTGGACTCGCACCCCAGGGGCGGCGCCCCAGGGAGACAGAGCCCAGTGGGCACGGCTCCCTGTCAGTGGCTCTCTATCAGTGATGCTTGCTGTCCCGTGGACATAAACCGCAGATACATCCTGCAAAAATTATATATACACTAAGAAACATTTGTTATAAAAGCAAAATATTGATACAAACGCTATTTTCCAGAATGCACATTTCATATAGACTTTATTGTATGAAACTAAATCAAAATTAGAAGCATTGAGCTTTCTTAACCGAGGTTTATTTTAACTGAATATAAACGTCAAGGCTTTTCTTGACCATATACTTAAGGAGGAATCTTTTAAGCTGAAGCAACACGGGTGATGACCACACTTGCAATGTCTGAAGGAGGAAGTGGACACACGAAATAAACCGGCTTCCTTTGGTCTGGGGACGCTGTGATCCTAACATTTCCGGGAAGATGGAGAGACGCGGCCTGCTTCTGCGAGGTCGCACGCGTGGCTGCGACTTTCAACCAAACGTGTAGCAGGGTGTCACGGCGGGGACATGTGGAGCTGCAAGGGCAGCCGTGTCTCCAGCGTTGAGACGCAGTGCTGTCGCTTGACCGCCACTAGGGCACGGTCCTTTCACAACTGAAACGGGAAACACTTCTGGGGGACAAAACAGAAAACCATTTAGCCTCTCCCGGGCACGCGGCGCAGACCAGAGGGAGGAGCCCCGCCCGAGGGACCGGCCGCGAACAGAGCAGCCGCGGGTGGCCGTGCGCTGCTCGCCCGCGCCTGCCTGCAGTCCCGGGCCCTGCCCTCGGTGCGGGGCGCGCGGCCCTGGGACCCGCTGGGCCGGCAGGTGCAGGCCTGCGGCCGCATGTGCCGGTCTCCGCGCCGCGTGGGGCGGCGGGGCTCCGGCCTCAGGCCTCGTGGACGTCGCTGCTCTCTCTCTGGCTCTGGATGACCGCGGCGGCGGGGGAGCCCTCCTGGGTGTAGATGACCATGCTGGTCAGCTGCTCGGCTCCGCCGGGGACGCCGGCCTGCAGGAGCTCCGGGGAGCCGGCGGTCTCGATGACGGTGTGCGCGTACACGCCCGGCTCGGCCTGCGCGCCCGGCGGCAGCTCCGTCACGATGTAGTGCGTGGCCCCCTCGGGGAAGCCGCCGCCGGACGCGCGCGCCATGGCCTGCACCAGCTCCTCGGTGACGATGATCTGCGAGATCTCGCCGTCCGCCTCGGCCAGGCCCGCGTGCGGCCCGCGGGGCTCGGCCTCCTGCACGAAGATCTGGCCGCCCTCCTCGTTCACGATGACCTGCGTGACACCGTCCTTCAGCAGCTGGCCGGCCGCCGCCGGGTCGCACACGGCGAGCTGCAGCATGCCCTGCACCACCTTCTTGAAGGCCGCCTGGGCGCGCTCCTGCGAGGCGAGCACGGGCCGCACCACCTGGGTCAGCACCTCCATGGGCTCCGCGGCCGCCCCGGCCAGCCCGGCCTCGTGGAAGACCCGGAGCTCGGGGGCCTCGGGCGGGGCCGCCTCCGGCACCGGCAGCGGCACCAGCAGGTCCCTGGGGCCGGCCCGGCCCTCGTCCTCCACGGCCGCCTGGCGCTCCGCCCCGCCCAGCTCCGTGACCGCGCACAGCAGGGCGTCCAAGGCCGAGGCTGCGTCGGGCGGGGGGACGCCGGCCTCGGCCAGGTCCAGAATCTCCTGCTTGGTCACCTGCTGGAGGACGGCCCCGCCGGGGCTGAGGGGCTCGTCCTCTGCGTGGCCTTCCACCGAGCCCTCCACGACCACCACCTGCGCGGCCCCGTCGGCCAGCGGCTCCGGCAGGACCGGGCCAGGCGCCCCGCCGCCCACGTGCGCCCCGCTCTGACCCGCGGCGATGACCTGCCCGTCCTCGGTGATGTGCACCACGCGGGCCACCTGGCCGGCCAGCGCCAGGGTCTGCAGCGTGGCCGCGGCCGTCTCCTCCATGGACGCGTCCAGGGCGAGCTCCCCGTCGTAGCCCTGGATGATGATGACCTGCTGGACCGGCTCCGCGTGGCCGCCGCCGCCTGCTGCTCGCGGGGCCGCTCCTTGACCGGAGACTCCTCGGCCAGCGCGGCCGCGGTGAACGGGCTGTCGGTCTCCACGGTGGCCCCTGGCCCTTCAGGCGGCACTCGTGGGACTTGGACACGATGCCTGGGGAGACAGGGGCCAGTTAGGATTGAGAAGAAGACACTTCTGCCCAAGAGTCGTGGCCCCTCGGGAAGCCGCCGCCGGACGCGCGCCATGGCCTGCACCAGCTCCTCGGTGACGATGATCTGCGAGATCTCGCCGTCCGCCTCGGCCAGGCCCGCGTGCGGCCCGCGGGGCTCGGCCTCCTGCACGAAGATCTGGCCGCCCTCCTCGTTCACGATGACCTGCGTGACACCGTCCTTCAGCAGCTGGCCGGCCGCCGCCGGGTCGCACACGGCGAGCTGCAGCATGCCCTGCACCACCTTCTTGAAGGCCGCCTGGGCGCGCTCCTGCGAGGCGAGCACGGGCCGCACCACCTGGGTCAGCACCTCCATGGGCTCCGCGGCCGCCCCGGCCAGCCCGGCCTCGTGGAAGACCCGGAGCTCGGGGGCCTCGGGCGGGGCCGCCTCCGGCACCGGCAGCGGCACCAGCAGGTCCCGGGGGCCCGGGCCCCGGGCCCTCGTCCTCCACGGCCGCCTGGCGCTCCGCCCCGCCCAGCTCCGTGACCGCGCACAGCAGGGCGTCCAAGGCCGAGGCTGCGTCGGGCGGGGGGACGCCGGCCTCGGCCAGGTCCAGAATCTCCTGCTTGGTCACCTGCTGGAGGACGGCCCCGCCGGGGCTGAGGGGCTCGTCCTCTGCGTGGCCTTCCACCGAGCCCTCCACGACCACCACCTGCGCGGCCCCGTCGGCCAGCGGCTCCGGCAGGACCGGGCCAGGCGCCCCGCCGCCCACGTGCGCCCCGCTCTGACCCGCGGCGATGACCTGCCCGTCCTCGGTGATGTGCACCACGCGGGCCACCTGGCCGGCCAGCGCCAGGGTCTGCAGCGTGGCCGCGGCCGTCTCCTCCATGGACGCGTCCAGGGCGAGCTCCCCGTCGTAGCCCTGGATGATGATGACCTGCTGGACCGGCTCCGGCGTGGCCGCCGGCCGCCTGCTGCTCCGCGGGGGCCGCTCCTTGACCGGAGACTCCTCGGCCAGCGCGGCCGCGGTGAACGGGCTGTCGGTCTCCACGAAGGTGGCCCCCTGGCCCTTCAGACGGCACTCGTAGGACTTGGACACGATGCCTGGGGAGACAGGGGCCAGTTAGGATTGAGAAGAAGACACTTCTGCCCAAGAGGCTGGACAACCTCAACAGAAGCTTGCCCGTGACGCAGGGGCCAGAGGCGTAGCTCCCTGCCCTGGGCCTGGGGGCCGCGGGGCGCCCCGGCACTAGACCGGGTGCTTCCAGCTCGGGGCTGTGCTGCGAGGGGAGATGCCCGCCGCCCCGGCTGGCTGGCGGGCTGCACGCGCCGCAGCCACGCGTGCCTCTCCCGGTCCTGTGGAAGGGATACGGAGGCCCCTCCACCACCAGTCATTTCTAACCAGATGCCCAGTGGCTGGTGTTAAGTGAAGAGCATCTTTCTTTTAACCCAAGGAAACCTCTTTCTCTAACATCCAAGTATCAGCCACAGTATCTGTTTATTCGACCAGAACAACGAAAGCTTTGCGTATTAAGTTTATAAACGCGCCGCTGCGAGAGTTTCGTGCCACGAGGGAGGCAGGTGCTGAGCCTGAGGTCGGGGCCACCTGCCAGGCGTGGCCCACGGTGGCGGCGAGACCCTGTGTGCCCAGCTCCGGGCACCCAGCACAGAGGCAGGGTCTGCCGTCCGGGCTCCGGGGCACTCAGGCCAGCAGCGAGTGGGCCGCCGATCCCACTGTGTGGCTGCGACCTCTGGCCGCGCGCCTGCCTCTCAGCCGCCATTCAGACGTTTGTGGAAAGACTTCCTGTCCAACAGGCTGAGAAGCACAACAGCAGAGGATGGCCACACCCGGGCTCCGGGGAAGAACACTCCGCAAGATGGACAGCGGAGACAAGGGCACAGCCTGCCCGGAAGAAAGGACCCCCGCTCTCCCTGGGGGCCTGACGGGGAGGAGCCTGGGACAGAGCGGCCGGGCCAGCAGAGGCGAGGCTCGGGGGGCTCGGACGGCTCCGCCCAGACCAGGCTCTCCGGGCCTCCTCCGACGGGGGCTCTGAGGCCCGAGGGCCGCAGTCTGTGCAGAGGAGACACCTGTTGAGTGTTTTCAATCAGGAAAGGTGAACAAGCGCGTCTGTTTGGGAACCGTGACAGAGGGCACAGTGTGGATTACCGCAAATGCCAGCCCCGCGCTCCTTGTACCGAAGGCTCTGTGGCTTCCACGGGGAGGTGAGCCCTCGGGACAAGGGCGCATGCAGGAGGCGGGGTGCCAAGAGCTGGGGGCGGCGGGACGAAGCAGAGGGCGCTGCGTGCTGCTGGCCTCGGCCCACCTGGCGGCCCCAGGGTCTGCGCCTGCCGTCCGCACCCCCGCCGGCTCGCCCAGGCAGGCAGGGCAGCCCCGAGAGGCCAGGGGCTGCCGCCAGTCTGTGGGTGTCAGGCCCACCTTCCAGAGCCTGGGCCAGGAGGAGGGTGTGGGAGGTGAGGGCGTGCACATCCAGCCCCTGTGACACAGGCGGCGCTTGTTTAGCAACGTGACGGGGAAGCTGAGTGAGAACTGCGGTCATTATTTTCATAAAAAGGAGCCTGGGGCTTCCCTGGTGGTCCAGTGGGTAAGGACACCGCCTTGCACTGCAAGGGGCGCCGGTTCGATCCCTGGCCTGGGAAGATCCCACGCGAAGCAGAGCAGCTGGACCGATGTGTCCAATTACGAGCCAAAGCTCTGGAGCGCATGCGCCTAGAGCCCATGCTCTGCAGTGACAGAGGCCACTGCGATGGGAGGCCCACACAGACCAAAGAACAAAGATGGATGAAAATAGATGAATGAAAGGCCAACAGAAGTGGCCAAAAAAAAAAAAAAAAAAAGACAGAAAAAAAAATCTGGAAATACAAATAAATGTAAAAGGAACAAAATAATGAACTTCCAAAATTCCCCTTCCTGGAGACCACATTCATTAACATGTTACTATTCTTGTGTGTTTTCCTTCATTTGGACACATGTGCGTGTCGCAAAGGGGGATGTGGTGGAGCTGCAAGACCAGAAGCCCCTGTTCCTCGAGGTTCTCCGGGGGAGACGCGACCCGCTGGAGCCCAGGAGACCCTCTTTAGTCGGCAGCCGGCCCCTACAGAGCTATCCTCGGAACTGCGGGCCCTGCTGCTGCTGCCGCTCTCAACTGCTTACTGAATTTATTTGAATCCGGAGGTGGGTTAAGCCACTTCCAGACCATCAACGTGAACTACGTGGGTGAATACCGCAGTCACCACGGGCGTGACGGAGCTCATCGCCACCAGCATCTCCGCCTTGGCTCCCCGCGCGCCCAGCGACGCCGGCACCGTCCATCAGCGCGGCTGCAGGACTTTGATTCAGCAATTTAATAACTTCCCGTGCTGTTAGGCCTGCTTTGAAAGATGGCACCTATAAAACGTAACAGCCTCAATCAGACTGAAAAAGATTCACCCACGGAAGATTCCTCCATTTCGCCCATAATGAATTAATGTTGAGCCGTGGAGAAGTTCAAGTGTCCTTTAAACTAATGTGAATCTCGACTGCAACGTTACGTCCTCACCAGGCTAGGACTGAGGATTTACTGGGCGCGTCAGCTTCGGCTGTTGAGACCTCGCGAGTAAACCTGCACCGGGAAGCTCACCAGTGCAGACGGCCTGGTGCCCACGCGGACCAGACGGTGTGGCGTCCACCGGCTCAGTCACGCTAACTGCTCCAAAACCGCATGCATCTTTAACGCAGCACGGACACTCAGCATCACATTTGTGTCACGCTTGACACTGGTCAAAGACAACATCGGGTTTCAGTGTGCCGACAGCAGCTAATCACACACTGAGCCTAATCCGGGCTCTTCCTGGATCTGTTTCCAACAGGACGGTAAGCAGCTTCGTGTAGAAGGTGCAGACGCAGGTGAGATGCAGCCTCGTGCCTGTGTAGGAGGTCCCGGCACACTGCCTGTTAGCGTTCATGAGGACAGAGGCACTTTACTGCCTTCTCATAGCCAAACGCACTGAAAGTTTACAGCTCAGCCGAACTGAAGAGCTTTTGGGGGGTGGGGGTTGGCACTGAGGCTTTGTTTTCAGAGAAATGCTTTCTAATGAGCTCGCTTCTGCACATCACTGCGGAGCTCAGCCCTGCCTTCCTTGTCCCCTTGGAAGAGTGTTGAGACCACAAGCCCCATCGCGAAGTGGCGAGGGGTCATGCTGGAGACTGACCCCCACCCCAGGCGAGCGCGGGGCTCGGCTCTGCGCCGGCTGAAGCCACAAACAGGGCTGAGCACCTGGCGGCCTGCGTTCGGTGCGTGCGAGTCCTTCATTACTGTCATCCTTTTTCTCACAGAATAAATACCTTATGCTTTTGTTAAGCTTACATTTAATTAAAATGTACAGAATTTGTGCAGTAAACTCAAATGAAACAAATAAAACAAGGCCCCCTCTCTTGAAGGCATACGTTGTGAATGAAAAATGTCATTACAGACTAAAAAATTTTGCCGTAAACAGGGCCTACAGAGAGAAGTTTCCCCTGTAATGACATCCATAAAATACACAAATGGCACTTTTAGTACCATCCTGAATATGGCATTTTCTGTGCTCTACACACAATCTAAATGGTTTGATCATAGAGCATAATACTCCATTGGGTTTATAGAACAATCAATGTTCCATAAAATGATGTATTTATCCAATAGTGGGCTCGGCGGTTGCTGGGGGATGACGGGCAGGACGGGCGGCTCCTCGCGGCCCGCGCGGGAGGGCTGGGCTCGCCCCTCCAACAGCTTCATCTCCTCGCGCCAAGTAATTTGTTGAAGACTCAGCGCGGCTTAAAAAAAAAAACTTGTAATAAAAATTCATGGAATTTTCAGGAGAATGAAAGCCGATGACAATAGAAAGGTCACATTGTGTCTCCACTAAAGGGGTCGGAGGTCGCTCGCAGTTTTAAAACCGAAAGTAGATTTCATGCATCGCGTAGCAGATAAAGATGGCATTAAAGACCCGTGTGGCGGAGACGCCGGCCGCGTCAGGGAAGCCGGCACTGACGTCCACCGGCCGCCGCTCGGCCGCCACCAGCCAGCCTTTATTTTAAATGTCTGAGCTGCTCCGGCAGAGGTGTTACGTGTTCATCCACCGCGAGCTTACGTCTCAGACACCCGGCGTGTTCTACATTTTATATTTTGGGAGGCCACTCAGCTCGAACACGCTAGGCTGCCTCCCCGTCATAATTACGGCACCTCAACTACAGGAGCAGCTACGGCGGTCAGGCCTCTCCTTTAAAACGGGGGCTCGCCTGCCACCGACTCTTAAGCCAATACAGCCTGCCTCAGCTTCAGTGTTAAGATGTGATTTTAACAAGAATGTTAAGAAATCATACTTCACGTCTATGAAAAAGAAGCAATATTAACAGATTATGCTAATAAATTAGGGCTATATATATATATATATATATATATATATATATATTTTAAATTTTGGCCTCTTTTATTGATTTTTTTTTATCCACTTATTTTCATCCATCTTTATTCTCTGGCCCATGTGGGCCTCCCATTGCAGTGGCCTCTCTCACTGCAGAGCACCGGCTCTGGGCGCATGCGCTCCAGAGTGCTGGTTGGTAACTGGACACAGCCACTCCTCGGCACGTGGGATCTTCCCGGGCCAGGGATAGAACCGGCACCCCTTGCACTGCAAGGCGGACGCTTTACTCACTGGACCACCAGGGAAGCCCAGGGGCATATTTTAATATCACAGAAGCTTGTAAGTTCTCGAGTGAAAGCTGGGAAAATGACAAATTAAAATTCAATGAAATATAACCTTTTAGAAATTTCAAAGCAGGGAATAAATTATTTGTATAATGGCAGTCGCCAATAGAATAGTCAATCACCTTGGTCCCAACAACGGCTCTATATGATGGATTCATTCTTTTAGACAGTAAGGGTTACTGGTATTCTGTTGTTCCTTCAGCAAGGCCCCGCGAGCGCCCCTGCAGCCTGGGCTTGAAGAAGGTTAACAGGCACGGTCCGGCGTGGTGGCCCAGGCTGGCCACCAGGACACACAGAAGGCTTGGCCCCTGCAGGGGCCCCACCCCCGTCCCCGTCCTGCGGGCAGATGGTCGCGGCCAGTGTGGCCCACGACTGCAGTGGACTGTGTCCCAAAGGGATGATATGACAGTCTCACCACTTTTTTTTTCCCTTTTGGAGAGAGAACCAAAGGACAGCCAGGACCTTACATGTCTCATTTTCAAGCGTTTGAGATGCATTTTGGTCAATGTTCATAAAACGCGCGCACAAAGAGACACCAAGTTAAGCCTGTTTTCAGGTCCCGGGTGCTTGTTCGCGTGGTACACACCGGCAGGCGCCGTCCAGGGCACAGGCCACCCGCCCTGGCCTGCGGTGTGCTGCACACCCCGCAGCAGGGTCCGCACACGGCACCTGGGCAAGCACCTGCTAAAAAAACCACCCAAAAATACTTCACGTCTATGAAAAAGAAGCAATATTAACAGATTATGCTAATAAATTAGGGCTATATATATATATATATATATATATATATATATATATATTTTAAATTTTGGCCTCTTTTATTGATTTTTTTTATCCACTTATTTTCATCCATCTTTATTCTCTGGCCCATGTGGGCCTCCCATTGCAGTGGCCTCTCTCACTGCAGAGCACCGGCTCTGGGCGCATGCGCTCCAGAGTGCTGGTTGGTAACTGGACACAGCCACTCCTCGGCACGTGGGATCTTCCCGGGCCAGGGATAGAACCGGCACCCCTTGCACTGCAAGGCGGACGCTTTACTCACTGGACCACCAGGGAAGCCCGGGGGCATATTGTAATATCACAGAAGCTTGTAAGTTCTCGAGTGGAAGCTGGGAAAATGACAAAGTAAAATTCAATTAAATATAACCTTTTAGAAATTTCAAAGCAGGGAATAAATTATTTGTATAATGGCAGTCGCCAATAGAATAGTCAATCACCTTGGTCCCAACAACGGCTCTATATGATGGATTCATTCTTTTAGACAGTAAGGGTTACTGGTATTCTGTTGTTCCTTCAGCAAGGCCCCGCGAGCGCCCCTGCAGCCTGGGCTTGAAGAAGGTTAACAGGCACGGTCCGGCGTGGTGGCCCAGGCTGGCCACCAGGACACACAGAAGGCTTGGCCCCTGCAGGGGCCCCACCCCCGTCCCCGTCCTGCGGGCAGATGGTCGCGGCCAGTGTGGCCCACGACTGCAGTGGACTGTGTCCCAAAGGGATGATATGACAGTCTCACCACTTTTTTTTTCCCTTTTGGAGAGAGAACCAAAGGACAGCCAGGACCTTACATGTCTCATTTTCAAGCGTTTGAGATGCATTTTGGTCAATGTTCATAAAACGCGCGCACAAAGAGACACCAAGTTAAGCCTGTTTTCAGGTCCCGGGTGCTTGTTCGCGTGGTACACACCGGCAGGCGCCGTCCAGGGCACAGGCCACCCGCCCTGGCCTGCGGTGTGCTGCACACCCCGCAGCAGGGTCCGCACACGGCACCTGGGCAAGCACCTGCTACACCACAAATAAACTCAGAGGTCTGTGTTGCAGAGTTCCAGTAGAAGTCATTGCTCCATCCTCAATTTCATGAGGGCCACTGTTTCATAAGAAGAGATAAGGCCAGTTATTCTATAAAAAATTAACTGACGGCCACATCTTTTCTGAGAGACTCTTTGACCTAAGTTCAAACACATAATTTTGTAAAGACACCCGGTGCAACTTTTACTGAAGGGAATATGTACAATAAGGCAGCAGCCAGATTTAGGAAACAAAAACCATAGTCTTTTTTCTGTCAACTATCACGGTGCTGTGTGCTAAGTCGCTTCAGTTGTGTCCAACTCTGCGTGACCCTGAGGACTGACAGCAGCCCGCCAGGCACATCTGTCCATGGGATTCTCCAGGCAAGAATACCAGGGTGGACGGATATCTCCTCCTCTAGCGGGTCTTCCCCACCCAGGATCGAACCTGAATCTCTTAAGTCTCCTACACCGACAGGCAGGTTCTTCACCACTAGCGCCGCCTGGGAAGGCCTATTATCACTAGGATTACAATTCAGACTAGTAGTGATCAAAGATAATACAAGACCTCTGAAGGAAACCCTAAGACATTCAGGAAAAGCCAAGAGTAAATTTTGTCGCTGGCTGGAAATACAAAACTGGCCACAGAGGGTCTCCGCGGGCCTTGGTATTTCCACAGGCACTGAAGAGTGGCAGAGGATAAAAGACAGTATTTTACCTTTAAAGTCACAAACCCTAAGAAAAGCAGCGCTGTATCAGACCCGCAGGTACAGAGGCTCCCCTCCCTGCATGAAGAACTAAAGGGCCCGCCACGCAAGTCTCCCGGGGGAGGAGGCCCTCGAGGCCGTCCTGGCGGCGCTGGGGACGGACGGGGCGGGCAGGCGCGCCAGCTGCCTCTCGGCTGCCGAGGCCGTGGGGCGCGGCTCGGTCAGGACGGGGCCGCGGAGCTGTGGAGAGGCGGCCCGTGGGGCTGAACGGACGGGGGCGTACATGAGGCGTCCTTCCCAGTGAAGCACTGCGCCGAGAGGTCAGCAGCCCGGCCGGCGGTGTGCTGCACACCCCGCAGCAGGGTCCGCACACGGCACCTGGGCAAGCACCTGCTACACCACAAATAAACTCAGAGGTCTGTGTTGCAGAGTTCCAGTAGAAGTCATTGCTCCATCCTCAATTTCATGAGGGCCACTGTTTCATAAGAAGAGATAAGGCCAGTTATTCTATAAAAATTAACTGACGGCCACATCTTTTCTGAGAGACTCTTTGACCTAAGTTCAAACACATAATTTTGTAAAGACACCCGGTGCAACTTTTACTGAAGGGAATATGTACAATAAGGCAGCAGCCAGATTTAGGAAACAAAAACCATAGTCTTTTTTCTGTCAACTATCACGGTGCTGTGTGCTAAGTCGCTTCAGTTGTGTCCAACTCTGCGTGACCCTGAGGACTGACAGCAGCCCGCCAGGCACATCTGTCCATGGGATTCTCCAGGCAAGAATACCAGGGTGGACGGATATCTCCTCCTCTAGCGGGTCTTCCCCACCCAGGGATCGAACCTGAATCTCTTAAGTCTCCTACACCGACAGGCAGGTTCTTCACCACTAGCGCCGCCTGGGAAGGCCTATTATCACTAGGATTACAATTCAGACTAGTAGTGATCAAAGATAATACAAGACCTCTGAAGGAAACCCTAAGACATTCAGGAAAAGCCAAGAGTAAATTTTGTCGCTGGCTGGAAATACAAAACTGGCCACAGAGGGTCTCCGCGGGCCTTGGTATTTCCACAGGCACTGAAGAGTGGCAGAGGATAAAAGACAGTATTTTACCTTTAAAGTCACAAACCCTAAGAAAAGCAGCGCTGTATCAGACCCGCAGGTACAGAGGCTCCCCTCCCTGCATGAAGAACTAAAGGGCCCGCCACGCAAGTCTCCCGGGGGAGGAGGCCCTCGAGGCCGTCCTGGCGGCGCTGGGGACGGACGGGGCGGGCAGGCGCGCCAGCTGCCTCTCGGCTGCCGAGGCCGTGGGGCGCGGCTCGGTCAGGACGGGGCCGCGGAGCTGTGGAGACGCGGCCCGTGGGGCTGAAACGGGACGAGCGTTGGGGGAACGCGCCCCGACCTCAGCACTGACCCGCCCAGAACGTTCCTTCCCAGAGTGACAGCTCCACGTGCGCCGAGAGGTCAGCAGCCCGGCCGGCGGCGCAGGTGGGCTTCCCCCGCGGCGGAGGCCAGAAGCCAGGGGCACGCGGCGGCCGCCTCCTCGGTGTTTCTGGCGAACGCAACGAAAAGGTCACCTTCTCTTTCAGAGGCATGTTCCGGTGTCCTGCGTTTCCTGAAGAGCTGAGAGGAAGCGCGGTCCGTCTCCTCGGCAGACACGTATGCGTGAGGGTGCAGAGCCCCCCGTTCCTCAGCCACACGGGCGCCCCGACACCGCATTTACAGAACCTGCGGCCGGGCAGGCTCCCTGGGGGTATTTTAATGATCAGCCAGGCTTCTGGAGGCCGAGCACCTGGCTGCTGCCGACTGGCAGAAAGCAGGTGCTGTAGCCTTAAAGCAGCGTGGGCTGCTTCTCCACGGATTCACAGGTCACCTGTCTGGGCACACGGCTGCCCCCGCCGTGTGCGGCGCCCCGAGCACCCGGGCGGTGGCCGGGGGAGCCGCCTGCGCCCGAGGGCGGGCTCTGAGCACCGCAGGCCCCCTGGGTCGGGGGCGGGAACACGGGGCGTAGTGCCGGGAGTGGGCGGCCGGGGCCTAGGGGCGTCCGCCAGCGACAGCCTGACCACGGAGCCCCCGCCCAGGCCGAGGAGACACCGACCCCCCGGTCTCTGAGCGCACCAGCGGGCCGTGGCTGCAGACCCGCCCTCCCCAGGCTCCACCAGGCTGACTGGGGGCGATCAGTGCCGTCCTGCTCTAAGGCCAGCCTGGCATTCAGCGTTCGACAGAGGCGGGTCTCGGGTCGGGAGACTGCTGGTAGATGTGGAAAAAAACAACGTATTTTCTGCTGAACCAGTGAATTCCATCTTCATCTTGAACATCTTCCTAGACACCTCAGCTAAACTCTGTTAAAACTGCAGGGTCGGGCTTCCCTGGTGGTCCAGCGGGCGAAGAGTCTGCCTTGCAGTGCGAGGGGCACTGGCTCGATCCCTGGCCCGGGAAGATGCCACGTGCTGCGGAGCGGCTGGACCGGTGTGTCCAATGACGAGCCAGAGCTCTGGAGCACATGCGCCCAGAGGACGGGCCCGAGCTGGCGGCCGCAACGCCTGCCTACCCGCCCAGAACGTCCTTCCCAGAGTGACAGCTCCACGTGCGCCGAGAGGTCAGCAGCCCGGCCGGCGGCGCAGGTGGGCTTCCCCCGCGGCGGAGGCCAGAAGCCAGGGGCACGCGGCGGCCGCCTCCTCGGTGTTTCTGGCGAACGCAACGAAAAGGTCACCTTCTCTTTCAGAGGCATGTTCCGGTGTCCTGCGTTTCCTGAAGAGCTGAGAGGAAGCGCGGTCCGTCTCCTCGGCAGACACGTATGCGTGAGGGTGCAGAGCCCCCCGTTCCTCAGCCACACGGGCGCCCCGACACCGCATTTACAGAACCTGCGGCCGGGCAGGCTCCCTGGGGGTATTTTAATGATCAGCCAGGCTCTGGAGGCCGAGCACCTGGCTGCCGCCGAGTGGCAGAAAGCAGGTGCTGTAGCCTTAAAGCAGCGTGGGCTGCTTCTCCACGGATTCACAGGTCACCTGTCTGGGCACACGGCTGCCCCCGCCGTGTGCGGCGCCCCGAGCATCCGGGCGGTGGCCGGGGGAGCCGCCTGCGCCCGAGGGCGGGCTCTGAGCACCGCAGGCCCCCTGGGTCGGGGGCGGGAACACGGGGCGTAGTGCCGGGAGTGGGCGGCCGGGGCCTAGGGGCGTCCGCCAGCGACAGCCTGACCACGGAGCCCCCGCCCAGGCCGAGGAGACACCGACCCCCCGGTCTCTGAGCGCACCAGCGGGCCGTGGCTGCAGACCCGCCCTCCCCAGGCTCCACCAGGCTGACTGGGGGCGATCAGTGCCGTCCTGCTCTAAGGCCAGCCTGGCATTCAGCGTTCGACAGAGGCGGGTCTCGGGTCGGGAGACTGCTGGTAGATGTGGAAAAAAACAACGTATTTTCTGCTGAACCAGTGAATTCCATCTTCATCTTGAACATCTTCCTAGACACCTCAGCTAAACTCTGTTAAAACTGCAGGGTCGGGCTTCCCTGGTGGTCCAGCGGGCGAAGAGTCCGCCTTGCAGTGCGAGGGGCACTGGCTCGATCCCTGGCCCGGGAAGATGCCACGTGCTGCGGAGCGGCTGGACCGGTGTGTCCAATGACGAGCCAGAGCTCTGGAGCACATGCGCCCAGAGCCGGTGCTCTGCGATGAGAGAGGCCACTGCGATGGGAGGCCCACACAGGCCGAAGAATAAAGATGGATGAAAATAAATAAATAAAATAGCAATAAAAGAGGCCAAAATTAAAAAAAAAAAATCTGCAGGGAGGGTCTCTATGAGTCTGGGCTAAAACTCGTTTGAAAGTATCAAACCACAGACAGACGTTGAGGCTCCACGCTTGCTCTGGAGTGAGTGGGATAAATGTGAATAGACTTACAGATCACCACACCGCCACACCAGCGGCGAGCCTCGGGGCTCCGAGGGCCAGCAGCGTCAGAGCCTCGATCAGTGAGGTCAAGGGGGAGGTACTGGCCTGGAGATTCAGGAGACCTGTCTCAAAGGGGCCCTCCGAATGATCCCTAACTGGTATTCATCCAACCCAGATTTTTATATAGCACCTACAGATATCTCTCGTACTTTCAAAGCCAATTAAAAAAGGGGGGAAATGTTACATCAATATCCATACAATATCATATCCCAAAGGGAAAGAAAACATATCAATTTACTTCTTCAAGAATAATGACTGTGCACAAGCAAAATATGTTATTTGCAAATAAGCGTTTGCAAATAGCAGGCTCTCTTATCTTGTCATTTCAAAACAAAGCAAACATTTTCAATGTAATTATAAAAATGTATGAAAATACCCCGGTTGATTTTTTTTTTAACAGCAGAAAATGTCAAGGAATCCCACGTCGGCTCACAAGTGCAGCTCTCAATTTAGAAGTCAAGCTGAGAGCCGGATTCCCGTGGGCGAACTGGGAAGTAGCTAGTGCCTTCTTTCCGGCAGTGTGCTCTGGGCCAGTGGAAGGGCTGGGCCGGGCTGCTACCGGCATCGGGGTGGGGCGTGAGGTGACCTGCCCAGGCAGCACGGGTTAGGCTGAAAGGAGGTCGCAGTTTGGGAGAGACCGAGGGACCCTGATGACTGAAGAGGACAAGTCAGGGTTGGAGGAGATGACCAGGGGCGAAGAGTCTGCCTTGCAGTGCGAGGGGCACTGGCTCGATCCCTGGCCCGGGAAGATGCCACGTGCTGCGGAGCGGCTGGACCGGTGTGTCCAATGACGAGCCAGAGCTCTGGAGCACATGCGCCCAGAGCCGGTGCTCTGCGATGAGAGAGGCCACTGCGATGGGAGGCCCACACAGGCCGAAGAAAAAAGATGGATGAAAATAAATAAATAAAATAGCAATAAAAGAGGCCAAAATTAAAAAAAAAAAATCTGCAGGGAGGGTCTCTATGAGTCTGGGCTAAAACTCGTTTGAAAGTATCAAACCACAGACGGCCGTTGAGGCTCCACGCTTGCTCTGGAGTGAGTGGGATAAATGTGAATAGACTTACAGATCACCACACCGCCACACCAGCGGCGAGCCTCGGGGCTCCGAGGGCCAGCAGCGTCAGAGCCTCGATCAGTGAGGTCAAGGGGGAGGTACTGGCCTGGAGATTCAGGAGACCTGTCTCAAAGGGGCCCTCCGAATGATCCCTAACTGGTATTCATCCAACCCAGATTTTTATATAGCACCTACAGATATCTCTCGTACTTTCAAAGCCAATTAAAAAAGGGGGGAAATGTTACATCAATATCCATACAATATCATATCCCAAAGGGAAAGAAAACATATCAATTTACTTCTTCAAGAATAATGACTGTGCACAAGCAAAATATGTTATTTGCAAATAAGCGTTTGCAAATAGCAGGCTCTCTTATCTTGTCATTTCAAAACAAAGCAAACATTTTCAATGTAATTATAAAAATGTATGAAAATACCCCGGTTGATTTTTTTTTTAACAGCAGAAAATGTCAAGGAATCCCACGTCGGCTCACAAGTGCAGCTCTCAATTTAGAAGTCAAGCTGAGAGCCGGATTCCCGTGGGCGAACTGGGAAGTAGCTAGTGCCTTCTTTCCGGCAGTGTGCTCTGGGCCAGTGGAAGGGCTGGGCCGGGCTGCTACCGGCATCGGGGTGGGGGCCGTAACGCGAGGGGTGACCTGCCCAGGCAGCACGGGTTAGGCTGAAAGGAGGTCGCAGTTTGGGAGAGACCGAGGGGACCCTGATGACTGAAGAGGACAAGTCAGGGTTGGAGGAGATGACCAGGTGGTTAAGACCTTGGGTCTCAAAAGGCAAGAAAGAAGAGGGTGCTCGACCACGTGAAATGTTAAAAAGAAATACCATTAAGACTGGAAGCAGGTCTCCAATAGGTAACAGGCTACCAGGAGGACCGTGAAGGTTACCCCCAAACTGAATCCTGCAGCGTCACAGGGGTGGGGCTGGCCCGAGCGCAGGCCAGGGGCACAGACCTCACGCAGCTGCAGATGGACCAGGACATATGTCGGTCTACTCCCACGATGAACACGTGTGCGCGACCGGGCAGTTCTCCTTGGAGCACATGGGCACCGAACTAGGAAACCCAGGAATCCTCACGCACGGTAGCAATCAGAACGCAACCCTATCTGATTAGTAGCTTCCTTAATAGAAAGGAGAAAAGGAAGGCATTCAAAACTTGAATAAACGTCATAGGAATATGGAAATTCCTATTCTTTTTTCATCTCTATTCATTATTAAACGCTGTCAAGTATTTTTCCGAACAGAAATGTCCCACTCTTTCTCAGAGTCACAAGACAATCAGAATGACAGAACTGAATTAATTCCTCATTTGCTGGCTGAAAGAAACTTGGAGCTGAATTGCCAAAGGGCAGGACGGGGAGAGTGCCGCCATGCATCTCGGTGTCTGTGTGCGTGTCCGCTTGATGACTTCGCTCGGGTGTTATCGTTCTGGCTTTGCAGCTGCCGCCTGCTTTCATGGACAGAGCACCAAGGTGCCTGTTAATAGGAATGAAGCTTTGAAAAGTATTACTGAATATCCTTAACAGGACTTTTAGGAAGCCCAGTGGACAAAGCACAGATGTAAGATGACGGGGATGGAGGGACACTGCCTAAGAAACGTGCCACTAGAGGCGCCCTGAAAGCTCTGCCAGCCACGGCCCGCCCAGGGGCCAGGCTGCCCACACAGGAGCCAGCCCCAGACCGCCGGCGCGGGGCTCCCGGCGTTGGATGATCCGGCCTGGCCTGTTTCCAGGGGCTTTGAGTCATTTCCACTGTTGGGGCCTCGCTCTTGCTAGTGGCTCCTATTGGCTGGAATAAACGCTGCTGGCTTCTTCTGCTCTTATCTCTGACCCTGTCCTGCTAGTGACTTAATGACCACAGGTCAGCCGTGTCTACCAGCTTTCCCGACACAACAAACGCGCAGCCCCCAAAATTCTGATTTAGCCAGCCCACCCCGCTGAGCTTGGGTCTTTCTTAGAAGCACATTTTTATTATTCAATTCTTGTTTTTATTGCCCTTTTTGAATTTACTTACACATGTAGAATCAGAATCCTAAATATTCTGATATACTCAGAATTAGCTTGAATTTTGGATATAGCCTTATTAATTAAAAAAAAAAAAAAAAGGTTTCATTCCTTTTCAGTCTACAAAGACACTGTCAGGAACATAACTTATCTGGCCCAAACTTAGCTTGGGCATACTGAAGGTCAGAGGGCAAAGGCCATTTGGGAGGCGCAACCCTATCTGATTAGTAGCTTCCTTAATAGAAAGGAGAAAAGGAAGGCATTCAAAACTTGAATAAACGTCATAGGAATATGGAAATTCCTATTCTTTTTTCATCTCTATTCATTATTAAACGCTGTCAAGTATTTTTCCGAACAGAAATGTCCCACTCTTTCTCAGAGTCACAAGACAATCAGAATGACAGAACTGAATTAATTCCTCATTTGCTGGCTGAAAGAAACTTGGAGCTGAATTGCCAAAGGGCAGGACGGGGAGAGTGCCGCCATGCATCTCGGTGTCTGTGTGCGTGTCCGCTTGATGACTTCGCTCGGGTGTTATCGTTCTGGCTTTGCAGCTGCCGCCTGCTTTCATGGACAGAGCACCAAGGTGCCTGTTAATAGGAATGAAGCTTTGAAAAGTATTACTGAATATCCTTAACAGGACTTTTAGGAAGCCCAGTGGACAAAGCACAGATGTAAGATGACGGGATGGAGGGACACTGCCTAAGAAACGTGCCACTAGAGGCGCCCTGAAAGCTCTGCCAGCCACGGCCCGCCCAGGGGCCAGGCTGCCCACACAGGAGCCAGCCCCAGACCGCCGGCGCGGGGCTCCCGGCGTTGGATGATCCGGCCTGGCCTGTTTCCAGGGGCTTTGAGTCATTTCCACTGTTGGGGCCTCGCTCTTGCTAGTGGCTCCTATTGGCTGGAATAAACGCTGCTGGCTTCTTCTGCTCTTATCTCTGACCCTGTCCTGCTAGTGACTTAATGACCACAGGTCAGCCGTGTCTACCAGCTTTCCCGACACAACAAACGCGCAGCCCCCAAAATTCTGATTTAGCCAGCCCACCCCGCTGAGCTTGGGTCTTTCTTAGAAGCACATTTTTATTATTCAATTCTTGTTTTTATTGCCCTTTTTGAATTTACTTACACATGTAGAATCAGAATCCTAAATATTCTGATATACTCAGAATTAGCTTGAATTTTGGATATAGCCTTATTAATTAAAAAAAAAAAAAAAAGGTTTCATTCCTTTTCAGTCTACAAAGACACTGTCAGGAACATAACTTATCTGGCCCAAACTTAGCTTGGGCATACTGAAGGTCAGAGGGCAAAGGCCATTTGGGAGGAAAAACACCAAACCCCCTTAAGAGACTTTTTGGCTTGACCCTTCAGAGAAGAACGTGTGGATCCAGAGCGAGAGAGGAAGATTTTCTAACTAGGCTTAACTTCAGCACCATGAAGAGAGGCCAGCAGAGGCAGGGTTCTCGGCAGGGCTGCCCAGGGGCTGAGCCCAGGAGGATCCTGGGTCCCGGCTGGTGGAGAGGGGGGACGGCCTCCGCCGCGCTGACGTCATGGTCTTCTGTGGACTGGCTCGGCTCTCTAACCCCTGGAGGATGAACGGATGCCACGGGCACATCCAAAGGATGCCACCTTCCCTGGGAGCAGCCAGCTCCGAGGCAGGTGGGAAGCGGAGCAGCTGGGCTGAGCGGGCGGAAGGCTCCCGCGCCGTCCAGCCTCCGCCCGCCTTTCTGAAAAGGCCCAGGGCGCGCGGGACCTGGTTTAAGACCTCCTGAGTCAGACGCTCCCAGCTCCTCCTCGCGGGAGAGCTCTGGGACTCCAGGAAAAGCTGGTGCTCTTAGGGCCAGCTGAGTAATCTGAGCCCCCCACCGTCTAACCCACAGAAAACAGCACCGAACCTCTGGCCTCAAACTGCTGCCTTGAAACAATGAGCTAGTCCTTTCCTGTTAAGATCCGAATAATAAACGTTCACTTAAGTATCTAACACTCCTCCATAGCACAGCAGCTGACTGAGTTACTTAGAGGTGGAAGTTAATGGGCTGATGGTACAGCTGAAATGGACTGACTGTCACCGTATTTGGCCCAGTGTGATTTCAAATCAGAATTTCTTCTGATTGTCTGAATGGAAATTCAGAAACATGAAGAAGAAGTCATGTTAAAAAATGGCTGCTTTATCACCTGCAGATCCTGCGCATTAAGACGGGAAACACCCATTCATGAAGAGAAAGAAGCCAGACATCAATACAGTAAAACAACAGGTTTATGGATTCCGAGACGTCAATCAGCAGTGGATTTCCTCCTTCTGCTCAAAAGCCTGTTCATCTCACCCCACCCCAATCCATATTCATCTGCAATCCAACAACAAAGCCCTGGGGTCTGTCAGCACTAACCTTACAAAATGACTCGCGATTCTCGACAGTCACGTTTCCATTTTTTAAAAAGAAGAGAGTGCGGGGGCGACGCGTGTTCCAGCCGCGAACAAGCAGCATGCAGCCGGGCCGGCGGCGGGTCCACGGGGCCCGGCTCGGGCGCTCCCACACGGCCCCGCGCCTCGCACGGCGATCAAAAGACGACGATGTGAACATCGTGCTCTTGCTGCAGAAGGCTGGCTCCGACGGCCGGGCAGGCTTCGTGCTTCAGTTTCACGAAACTTCAGCCACATTTCCAGGGCAACGTGTCCCGTTTGCAGGCACAGGGGCTCTGGGTGGGAGGCCCGTGGCTGGCCAGTGTTCTGTCGAAGCCCCAACTCAAGCCAGAAAGAGGAAGCTAAGTGCTCACACAGGCTGAGGGTCAGTAATCCTACACAACAATGGAAAACCGCATTTGAATGAAACGAGTGACATTTAATTCCCAGTAAGACACAAAGTCCTAACACAAAGCTTTCTGCTGAGATGGTCGCAGCATGCATGTTACATGCACACAGACTATTTTCCTAGTCTAGCTGAAGAAAACGGTCACCTCTCATTCAGACATATATTGCTGATGCTGCATTCTTTTACTCTGCAGTAATATCCCGAGGAAAGTCTTTGCTGTAAGGGGGTTCCCTGGTATATTTCACCTGAGGGCTAAGCGTAGCCGTGACTAGGGAAGAACCCCAAACCTCTGACACACCGTCTTTAGTCTTAGTCCAAAACACTGGGTGCGTGGTGATCTTCAGTAGAAAGTAAGAAATTTTAAGTACTACCACATGTAATAATAAGTCACAGTTTTTTTTCCTTCCAAAAACCAGTCAAATATCACATAGTTTTAGTCACGTCTGCAATATTTATATAATTTACTCACAATAAAATTAAGATACAATTTATGTTTATTCCACACCATTTATCTTATCAACAAAAATCTCATTCTCACTAACAGCTGTCAAATTTTAGAAAAGCCAATTATATATTCATTATCCAAAGCCTGTTCATCTCACCCCACCCCAATCCATATTCATCTGCAATCCAACAACAAAGCCCTGGGGTCTGTCAGCACTAAACTTACAAAATGACTCGCGATTCTCGACAGTCACGTTTCCATTTTTTAAAAAGAAGAGAGTGCGGGGGCGACGCGTGTTCCAGCCGCGAACAAGCAGCATGCAGCCGGGCCGGCGGCGGGTCCACGGGGCCCGGCTCGGGCGCTCCCACACGGCCCCGCGCCTCGCACGGCGATCAAAAGACGACGATGTGAACATCGTGCTCTTGCTGCAGAAGGCTGGCTCCGACGGCCGGGCAGGCTTCGTGCTTCAGTTTCACGAAACTTCAGCCACATTTCCAGGGCAACGTGTCCCGTTTGCAGGCACAGGGGCTCTGGGTGGGAAGCCCGTGGCTGGCCAGTGTTCTGTCGAAGCCCCAACTCAAGCCAGAAAGAGGAAGCTAAGTGCTCACACAGGCTGAGGGTCAGTAATCCTACACAACAATGGAAAACCGCATTTGAATGAAACGAGTGACATTTAATTCCCAGTAAGACACAAAGTCCTAACACAAAGCTTTCTGCTGAGATGGTCGCAGCATGCATGTTACATGCACACAGACTATTTTCCTAGTCTAGCTGAAGAAAACGGTCACCTCTCATTCAGACATATATTGCTGATGCTGCATTCTTTTACTCTGCAGTAATATCCCGAGGAAAGTCTTTGCTGTAAGGGGGTTCCCTGGTATATTTCACCTGAGGGCTAAGCGTAGCCGTGACTAGGGAAGAACCCCAAACCTCTGACACACCGTCTTTAGTCTTAGTCCAAAACACTGGGTGCGTGGTGATCTTCAGTAGAAAGTAAGAAATTTTAAGTACTACCACATGTAATAATAAGTCACAGTTTTTTTTCCTTCCAAAAACCAGTCAAATATCACATAGTTTTAGTCACGTCTGCAATATTTATATAATTTACTCACAATAAAATTAAGATACAATTTATGTTTATTCCACACCATTTATCTTATCAACAAAAATCTCATTCTCACTAACAGCTGTCAAATTTTAGAAAAGCCAAATTTTATATATCTCATGTATACGAGATAGGAACAAGGTTATTATAAATTCTGATCCACGTTCTGATCAGGATTGCTGAGGGTTGTTCCTGATATTGGAAGAACAAAAAAGGAGAAATAGCTACAGCAAATGCCAAGTCAAGCCAACCAGACCGGTCTAAGCAAAGTCCAGAGTCACAGGATCTATGAACAACACGGAACCTGTCCGTGGTTCTTGAAGTCAAGGCCAAAACCATCAAGAAATCCAGTTCCAGAGGCCTTGTCCCCGTCACTAACAGAGCAAGGTAAGACAAAGCAGCAGAACGCAGCAGTTTTTCGCGAGGCTGTATGTAAACAAGCTGATCTGGTGTACTTGCTCAAATGGCAAGACTTCATTTTCCCCAGGACACCACTGTACATTCCTAAAACAGATCGAGCACCAGTTCCGTAAATTATGGAAGTCTGCCAAGGCCGCAAGGACATTAGGAAAGGCCAGCTGCCCTCCTGAGCTAGGATGTTTTCAGTAGTATTCTACAGTTGGACCACAGCAATCAAAATCTTATGCTGACCGTATTTGCATATTTCTCAGCACCTCTTTACCGAAGCACTTGGTGGACACCAAAGATGGAAAGAAATCAAAACCACTCGCAACGCCTCAGCACCTCATAATGTCCAAGTCAAACCTAGCAGTTTAGCAAATGTGAACACTGTCACTGAGGATTCAATCGGCTGGCTCCCTTGAAAATACTTCTCAGTACTGACCCTGCGAAGCACACGTATGAGGGAGAGGCTGGACGCCAAGATGCAGGGCCCCTGACCTGGAAGTTCATCATTTTCACAACCGCTCAGAAAAAGCCACAGGATCAGCTTCGAGGTCTGATCACAACAGGACGCACGGCCACCCCGTTTCTGGCCACGTTTAAGACACCGTGCTGGCGGAGGAGAGTGCTGCGTGCAGTGCCAGGAACCGTGCGTCAGTGGAAGACAACAGACTGAAACATGTCTGCTCAGAGGTGACGGAGGAGGCCGAGGTGCTCTGCCCAGGAGCCACAGCCCCGGAGCGAGGGAGGGCGGCAGGGAGCAACTGAGCAGGCTGGCTTGGCACATCCAGATTCCAGGAATGGAAATGAGGACCTGAGAACAGTCTCCAAGTATCTGACCAGTTTCCATGTAGAAGCGGGATAACCACACATCCCTGTATGCTTCAACCCATATTGCACATTTTCTAACAATTACAGCAATCCGCACCTGTCTACACACGTGAAAAGGTGCTCAGCATCATCAGTCACTAGGAAAATGCCAATTAAAACCAAAGGGGCTTCCCTGGTGGTCCAGTGGGTAAAGAGTCCACCTTGCAGTGCAAGGGGCACCGGTTTGATCCCTAGCCCAGGAGGATCCCACATGCCGCAGAGCAGCTGGACCGATGTGTCCAATTACCGAGCCGGAGCTCTGGAGCGCATGCGCCCAGAGCCGGTGCTCTGTGACAACAGAGGCCACTGCGATGGGAGGTCCACACTGGCCGAGGAACAAAGATGGATGAAAATAAATAAATAAAAAACTAATAATAATAAAAAAAGAGACCAAAATAAATAAATTTTATAAAACCACAAACCACACAAGATCCCACGGCACCAAAATCAAATAAAATAAACCAGCGACTTTTCATATTTCTCAGCACCTCTTACAAGCACTTGGTGGACACCAAAGATGGAAAGAAATCAAAACCACTCGCAACGCCTCAGCACCTCATAATGTCCAAGTCAAACCTAGCAGTTTAGCAAATGTGAACACTGTCACTGAGGATTCAATCGGCTGGCTCCCTTGAAGATACTTCTCAGTACTGACCCTGCGAAGCACACGTATGAGGGAGAGACTGGACGCCAAGATGCAGGGCCCCTGACCTGGAAGTTCATCATTTTCGCAACCGCTCAGAAAAAGCCACAGGATCAGCTTCGAGGTCTGATCACAACAGGACGCACGGCCACCCCGTTTCTGGCCACGTTTAAGACGCCGTGCTGGCGGAGGAGAGTGCTGCGTGCAGTGCCAGGAACCGTGCGTCAGTGGAAGACAACAGACTGGAACATGTCTGCTCAGAGGTGACGGAGGAGGCCGAGGTGCTCTGCCCAGGAGCCACAGCCCCGGAGCGAGGGAGGGCGGCAGGGAGCAACTGAGCAGGCTGGCTTGGCACATCCAGATTCCGGGAATGGAAATGAGGACCTGAGAACAGTCTCCAAGTATCTGACCAGTTTCCATGTAGAAGCGGGATAACCACACATCCCTGTATGCTTCAACCCATATTGCACATTTTCTAACAATTACAGCAATCCGCACCTGTCTACACACGTGAAAAGGTGCTCAGCATCATCAGTCACTAGGAAAATGCCAATTAAAACCAAAGGGGCTTCCCTGGTGGTCCAGTGGGTAAAGAGTCCACCTTGCAGTGCAAGGGGCACCGGTTTGATCCCTAGCCCAGGAGGATCCCACATGCCGCAGAGCAGCTGGACCGATGTGTCCAATTACCGAGCCGGAGCTCTGGAGCGCATGCGCCCAGAGCCGGTGCTCTGTGACAACAGAGGCCACTGCGATGGGAGGTCCACACTGGCCGAGGAACAAAGATGGATGAAAATAAATAAATAAAAAACTAATAATAATAAAAAAAGAGACCAAAATAAATAAATTTTATAAAAACCACAAACCACACACAAGATCCCACGGCACACTCACCAGAATGGGCAAAGTTAAAAAGGCGGGTAACACCACGTGTTGGTGAGGATGTGGCGCAGTCTGAACCCACAAGCACGGCTGGCGGGAACGTGAAACGGCGCGGCCGCCTGGGGAACCAGTCTGTTTTGCACCACATGACCACAAATCCCCACTCTTAAGGAAACGAAAACGAGGAACCACGTGAAGACCTGTGCCCAAAGGCTCACAACAGCCGTGCTCAGGACCACCCACGACTGGAAACAACCCAAACATCCACAGCAGGAGAAACGACAAGCGTGTTGCGGTGTGTCCTCACAACATACCGCTTCGCAAGAAAACAAAAGGCTGCTGAGCGCCACAGTGGGACTGAGGCTCAGAAGCACCATGCCAAGTGGAAAAGAGGCGACACGCTGTACAACCGCACTTGGGTGACACTGGAAATGACTGTGCTGTAGACACGGCCAAGAGCCTGGTGTCAGGAGGAGACAGCCACCGCGGAGGCCCCAGGAGCCCAGGGCGCGGGAAGCGGCCTGCAGCGTCACTTCGGCAGTGGTCCCTGACAGCACACACTGGCCAAAACTCACCCAGCCGCAAATCTAAAAAGGATTAGTCACTATTGCTCAACGGAACCTGTGTTTCCTTTTTAAAGGCAGTGCTCTCCACACACACACTTGAGCTCCTTGTCACGAAAGCGGCTTGAGCAGCCTCTGGATGGCCTTCCGCCCCAGGGGCTCCTGGCCACGTTCCTGCACCCAGGGGCCAGTCAGATCGTCTGGCACCTGAGGCGCCTCAGGAGCCGACAGGTGCACAGCGCCGGGACCCTTTCCTCATCTCCAGCTGACCAGAGCGACTCAAAGACTCACTTTCAGTGCCTGAAGAGAAATCGGCTCTGTCCCATGTTACATTATTTTCTGAGACAATGCAAATCCGATGGCTCATATGCTCTTTTAAAGTCTAATAATTACGAAACTCCGTGGGCTGAGCGATCACTCACTTTTACGTTTCATCTCACTGCTGATGCACACGTGAGCAAGGCTAATTCCAGGGGCGGTGAATATTCAGACGCCAACTACGTATCGATCAGATTCCTAAAAGAGACGCGATGCTGATGACCTAGCTGGAGACGGCCTTGCGTCAGGGGGGCGTGGGCTCTGCCCGGGGCGGTCCCAGGGAGCCCTCCTTGCTCTCTGCACTGCCGCGTGTGAACGCGGGCCGCACTCCAGCCAGGTGAGGAGGGGCGGCCTCGTCCATGGCCGTGGCTGTGTATCAGACGGGCTGTGGCTGTTCAGAAGATGCCTGCAACTGTGGTCAGCGAACACTGCTTTTATTTCCTGCTTACCCTATGGTTACCCAGGCACCGAGGACTGGCTTTCGGCTTCGTGGTGGTGGTATTTTGTCTCTGTCCATCTGTCTTGGCGTGCTGTGGTGGATACCCCATGTGAGACCCACAGCACGCCCCCCCAGCTGAGTGACCTCAGGGCTCCATGCGTGTGAGGAGAATGTCGGGCTATAGCCAGTTCAGATGAACTTTGGGGAGAAAGCATCTGAGTGGGCATGTGTGCCCCAATCTTGCTAACGTAAGCAGGGGAATCCCAGAGCTGTTCGCTAGGCTGGGGGTCTTCTCCTCTACGATAATGATGCGAGGACCACTTACACACACCGCCAGGCTTTTATCTGCCAGCAATGCCGTGCAGCAAGTCCTTAATCACGTGACTTCAGGTGGACCTGAAGACTCAGGGAGCTCCAGACTAAAATCCAAGCAGGGTACTAACCAGCTGTATGTGCTGAGAGACCTTACTCAACCTTTCTAAGCTTCCATTTCTATCTTCACAACAGGGCAAGGGCAGCCAGTGGCATATTTCAAGTGTGCAAAGCACCAGGTGCCACGTGCTTGGCCTGGGACGCTTCCCACAAGGCAGACGACCTTGCTGCAGAGTCCTTCCAGAACCTCTGACTTCAGGAGTCTTCCTCACCTCAAAAGCAACCCTGACCCCCTGAGTCAGACCCAACATTTAAGGGGGACATGAAATCCGATGGCTCATATGCTCTTTTAAAGTCTAATAATTACGAAACTCCGTGGGCTGAGCGATCACTCACTTTTACGTTTCATCTCACTGCTGATGCACACGTGAGCAAGGCTAATTCCAGGGGCGGTGAATATTCAGACGCCAACTACGTATCGATCAGATTCCTAAAAGAGACGCGATGCTGATGACCTAGCTGGAGACGGCCTTGCGTCAGGGGGGCGTGGGCTCTGCCCGGGGCGGTCCCAGGGAGCCCTCCTTGCTCTCTGCACTGCCGCGTGTGAACGCGGGCCGCACTCCAGCCAGGTGAGGAGGGGCGGCCTCGTCCATGGCCGTGGCTGTGTATCAGACGGGCTGTGGCTGTCCAGAAGATGCCTGCAACTGTGGTCAGCGAACACTGCTTTTATTTCCTGCTTACCCTATGGTTACCCAGGCACCGAGGACTGGCTTTCGGCTTCGTGGTGGTGGTATTTTGTCTCTGTCCATCTGTCTTCGGCGTGCTGTGGTGGATACCCCATGTGAGACCCACAGCACGCCCCCCCAGCTGAGTGACCTCAGGGCTCCATGCGTGTGAGGAGAATGTCGGGCTATAGCCAGTTCAGATGAACTTTGGGGAGAAAGCATCTGAGTGGGCATGTGTGCCCCAATCTTGCTAACGTAAGCAGGGGAATCCCAGAGCTGTTCGCTAGGCTGGGGGTCTTCTCCTCTACGATAATGATGCGAGGACCACTTACACACACCGCCAGGCTTTTATCTGCCAGCAATGCCGTGCAGCAAGTCCTTAATCACGTGACTTCAGGTGGACCTGAAGACTCAGGGAGCTCCAGACTAAAATCCAAGCAGGGTACTAACCAGCTGTATGTGCTGAGAGACCTTACTCAACCTTTCTAAGCTTCCATTTCTATCTTCACAACAGGGCAAGGGCAGCCAGTGGCATATTTCAAGTGTGCAAAGCACCAGGTGCCACGTGCTTGGCCTGGGACGCTTCCCACAAGGCAGACGACCTTGCTGCAGAGTCCTTCCAGAACCTCTGACTTCAGGAGTCTTCCTCACCTCAAAAGCAACCCTGACCCCCTGAGTCAGACCCAACATTTACAACAGGGCTGGGCGGAATCCCCCATGGAGCCACACTGCTCCCCACGTCCTCGCAGTGGTGGCTTTCAGATCGGCTTTTCCCAGGTCAGGATTTTCCCAGGCCTTAGAGGCTGTGCGTTAGGAAAAGCGTAAACCAATGTACTGAACGATAGTTAACTGCAGCGGCATCAGTGCAGGCTGTTTCAGGTGGTGCGTGTTCTGGGAGAAGACGTATGCGGTGGGCTCTGGGTTCTGACTGGCAGAGGGTCTGCTGGAAGGTTACTAAACACGTATTCGGCCACAGCTACTAATGAGCTTATGATACTGAATGGTTTATCTTGTGGCTGAAACCAAGTATAGGCAACTCCGGATTCCTCCAAACTAAGAGGACGTGTGAGGATGTCCTTGTTAACCCAAACAGCTGGCAAGGTGGGAGGGATGTTAGGAGGTGAGACATAAAAATGTAAACCCAGCCAACAAGCTTGAAGGAAAGGGACATGCACCCCATTCTGAGTAAAGATCAATACCCACAGCCTTTTTTTTTCTCAACATGCTTAACATAGGGAATCCATTCATAACCATTCAGTTTAAATAAGGTTGTTTTCTCTTTAAAAAGAAGATTGTTCCGCACTGGTCAATATCCAGGGTCCAGGATCCAGCACCCACTCACACTCCAGCCTGGACCTCAGACCCCGGGGAAGGCACCACGTGGTACAGCACCCAGGCCCCTCGGCGGGTGAGGCCCACAGCCGCTTCCCCCAGGTCCCGCGAGCTCCCTGGGGGACAGACTTAGCGTGGACTCGGGGAGCAAAGGCCGACGAGAGACCCGCATGGAGAGGGGCCGCTGGCTCACAGCCAGGGCAGGGCCAGACACGCCGGCTGGAGTAACCACAGCGGCGGCCAGCTGGGTGGCTGTGGACAGCCACGTCCCCAGCGTCCTGTACAGAACGCATCCACCGTGACTCGGAAAATACAACAGATTCGGTTTATGAGAAAACAGGGATTTAACCCCCCAAATTTCCCTGGAGAAATGTAGGAAACCAAGTCTTTTCTCTATGACTGTGACTTTGAAACTGTAGCATGCATCACATCAAACTACCATCAAATGCCTGAAATCAACTGTCAAGAAGGAAGACTCTTTCCATAATGGATTTAAAAAGACACAGAAAGAAAAAGGGGAAAACCTGGGCATCTCTGGAAAATGGTTAAGAGATCGTGTGCAAAACTCAAAACTTTCAAGTATTCATAAGATTTAAAAAAAAAAAACATTTAAAACAAATGATTTGACAGCTGCAAATGCAGGATAACACCTAGCTGAATTATAGAAACAGTGTGGATAATTACTTTTCTTAAACGTTAGGGCTCTGTGGACCGAGGTCCCGCCTGAGCCTCCCTGCAGCAGTCACCGTGCGGCGGGGCAGACCCTGTTGTCACAGCACCCCAAGTTCTTTATCATCCGCACATCAGCAAGAGTGACGAGAGGCGTCCCGTGATTCCAGCAGCCTTCCTTTGAAGGATCCACATGTTAATTACTGCACTAATTATGGTTTTTGAATAACTAACTGAAGTAAGCAGCCTATGGGAGGTACAGGCATAAACCTAAGACCGAGAAAATACTAGTTATTGGATCATCAGTGTAAAATGACACATGGAACAGGTTTAAAAGAAGTGGGAGCCCGTGGATTTTAAAAGACATGCATCTTCAATAATTAGGGCTCCGTAAAGCAAAAAAGAAACATTATTTCTTAATGGCACGTGCATTTAAACTGTTATCTAAAGATCTGAAGGTAAGCCTGCTTAATTCACTGCTTCTTCTTTTGTTATTAGGAAAACATAATTGTTCCAAATAATTAGCACTAGAGTACATCACAAGCTGACAACAAAATTATAGAAATCTTCATATTCAGATCCCTCTAGTTGGCTATTAGGAACAGTTTCTGATCATAACCCATTAGTTGAAGTGCTGCGTGTTCTTGATTGCCACCAAAGAACCTGGGACATCTGCCTAAGCTAACAGCCTCTATTTATTCAGAGTTTCCTTGACAGTGAAAACTGCTGAGGATTTTTACAGCTGCCACACAAAAGAACGGGGTTTGGAGCGAGCACTGGGAGGGCGAGCTGACGCGCCTACTGACACGGGCGTCTTGAATACACCTGCACCTCCAGAGCGCCCGAGTGAAAGCCTGAAGAGACGCGTCTCGGGTTTCCACGGCGGTGGCCCTCAGCTCCTTAGAAACTGGCATGACCCCGCTTCATTTCCTGCGATCACCATGTTAAGTTTTTATTTTCACATTTTGTCTTGCACTGTACTTCTTCTTTTTACACCATATATACCTTTAATTTCCGAGCTTTCTTTAACACAGTGAACAGAGATAACGGTTTAGTTTTGTCTTACTGAAACACATTCCCCATTTGTGAACGATGTTGGGCGCACACTTGGGCTTGTCACTAGAAACTGTAAGCCAGCTCACTGGCAGTTCTGTGAGGCAGAGGAAGTCAAGGGCACAATGCGGTTTCGGAGACAGGGAACCAAATAACCTGGCTGCCAGAAATAGCTGAATGAACCTCGGGTGGATAGAGCCTGAACAGCCCGTGGCCGCTTCTCCTCTCGCCGGCTCCCCAGCCGGTGGCCAGGGAGCTTCCTGAGGAGGGACCCGCAGTTGATGGAAGTGTGCGGGGATCACCGAGTCATTTTGTAACGGGTGAGGCCATTTGAAGGTACTTCGGAAGTTCCTCTGTGCTAACAGTTTAGCTGATAAACCCACACAGCTTTATGTTTTATCCCATGAGGGATAACTTTGATTACTCTGGTAATTAATGATGTTGGAGAGTAATATGGATTTTCTGTTAAGATTGGAGTTTGAAGTTAATTAGTCTTCACGTTATGATTTGCTGATTAATTATGGATATTTAGTTATAAAGAGAGATGTTAATTATTAATCTCAAAAAAATCATCTAGTGTAATTAACTAAAACTTTGACATCAGTTAAAATTCCCAGTGAGTGTAACTTCTGAGATTATCAATTACGGGGGCAGGGTGGCAGCCCGGGCGAGCGGAGGGCGCAGCGAACACGCAGACCCTCCCCTGCGGGCTGGACGCCGGTGGCGGGACGGGCGCGGGCTCCGCGTGGAGCTGAACTGTGCGTTCCGGGCGGCAGAACGCAGTTTCGGGCAGAGCCTCACGGAGCGGGGCCCTGCTTCCTAAGAGCGGGCTACGGAAACCCCCAGCCTGGGCGCCGCCCGGCCCGCGGTCGGAGAGCCCTCGCCCTGGCGCCCAGCGGGCCCCTGAGACGCGGGCTCCGCCAGCTCTGCGCCCCCCGGGCGGAACCTCGGCGACGGGCAGATCGCTTTATTTTCGGCAGCAGGAGCAGCTTCGGCGACGATCAAGGCAATGCGGCGGCTCAGGCACTAATTAGTGCTCTGGTTCACATAATGTGAAATCACCTTTGTGGTTAAGAAAAAATTCTTTTTTCTCTTTATCTTTTCCCCCTAATCTGTCAGCAACACGAATTCTGTTCCCCAAAAGGGGGAGGAGGACATGATTAAGAAAAAGGGTTAAACCAAAAAGCATCATGGGCACATCACTGTCCTGGAATTTCCCCCCGAAACGCATTCTCTGAACAGGGATCTGTTTACATTATCTCCAGATCATCTTGACAATATTTATTCTCTATTTACCTAAATGAGGCAATATGATGATATTTATTGCTCAGAACGGCTAAATATAGACTTTTCTTGAGCACTCAGTACCATAGTGGGAGGTTTTGCTCTCATCTACATTTTTAAACTGACAGGCTGGAGAATTCCTAATGAATGCCTCCTTTCATCTGGATGTCTGTGTGTATTTGACAGTATAAATATTTAGCAATATCGGAGTCAGCTCGTGATTTTACCCAGATGGACTGATTGATGTCTTGGCTCCACGCTGCCAAAGACAATCCATGTGGTTATATAAGCAATTTCCCTCTTAACTTCCTAAGAAGCAATTAGGTGGCCAAAGGCAGCAGCCCCAAAATAGTAGGAATACTTCTGGTATCAGCTGGCATGTCTGAGGGATAAATAAAATATGGTACTTAAATTATTACCACTTTACTTCCATGAATCACGGGATTAAAGCTTTCACTTCCAAAGTACATATAAATTGCAGGGTTTCTTATGTCTGTAATTTGCAAGAATCTAAGTTAAAATACCAGCTAATCAGTCAACTCACATTCACCTTGGGAAAAGTACCACCCTTCCTTGTCATTTTTGTAAATTGCATGCCTAAGCACCAATGTTATTTTGAGAAGAAAAGTCGTTTGTTGTCAATAACATATATTGCAGTCTAGTTAAAACAACATTTGTTAAGATTTAATCGCAAATGCAATCCTCTTTTAAAGTGGAGACAGAATGCTCAGAGAAATCCAAGGGACAGATAATAAATCATTTCCCTCATCCTGGGTGTGAGCAAGGTAGATCTGATTCATTCAGGTAACAACAAATGGGATAACTTCTCCCCAACTCAGAAAGGAACTGCTAGGTGACACCACCCTTCCCATATCACAGACCTTCTCTCTCTCTCTCTTTTTCTGTTATCATTGTTTTCTTCTACGTAAATGACAATGAAAATGAAATCCAAGAATTACAGTATTTTCTCCTTGCCACTGTAATCCAGCTGCAAAGGTTGGTAACGCTCTTGCTGAAACTTAGCCTGGGTTTGTGGAACGCTGTTCGTCACCTCTGCATTAGCTCCGGGCTATTTAGCCTCAGTTTTACAGGGTGCAAGATGCCTGTAATGATGGTGTCAGGTCCTTCCACGAAAACTGCTGCTCGGGGAGAAAAGGGACACGTTATTTTGGGCGCCAGCTGAAGTCAGGTATCTCTGCAGAGCCGTGACTTCCCCCGCCCTCACCCCTTCCTGCCACCTCTAGCTTCTTTGTTTTCTATTAACTCATCCCAATCTTTGTATAAGCCATGCACTAACCCGGGAGAAAGGGCAGGCAAGACATTACTCTTCTTGACACTAATGCCTACAGATCCTATTCTGGTGTGACGCCTCCCCTATCACTAGATACTCACTAACAGCGTCCTCGAGTCAAGAGCTGGCATCTGTAATGCATTCCAGAGGTGAGTGGGACGCAATGCCCACCATCTCCCTGGGAAGAGCCGTGTGGCCACAGCGTACGGCAGCTTGCTGCGCAGGGCGTATCAGTCATGTTCCTTCCTAGGCATGCCAGCTCCTTATTTCTAAAAATATTATTCCATACCTGCTGCCTGCCAGATGAAAATAAATGTCTACAGGATTCTACTTATTGGGTGTGATCCGTAATACATTGGTTACTGACCAGATATAGAGAGCCGGGGTCTGAGGTGCAACCTATTGGTATCCATCCCACTGGCCACACGGCACGTCAATCAGTATGGCTACACCATCGTCAGCGCTGTTTCCTTCGTGGAGGGCCAGAAGTATTATAATAAAAAGGATGGCAGAATGCAAGGGGCCACTTGGAATAACAGATATCCACCTCTTCCAAAATTGTCAAAAGAAACTGTGTTCAAAGATGCCTCAGTTGAACTGGGTAATAACAACGGGGTACCAGAAAGTTTTAATTGAACAGTACCGCCTTTTTCAAAAACCAAATCTCTCATTGAGATGGGGGCGGGGAGGTGCAAGACACATGAGCACCAAGCAGCCCAAACGATGTGGCTGTTGCTTAATTTCATGACGCCGCACTCTAGACCGCACCAAAGCGGCCATGGCTGATCTCTGCGCTGCTGGACTGGGTGACAAATGAAATGCCCAAGCAGCCACAAGTGAGAGGCTTCCATCTTTCTTCCGTGGCTGCATATCACTTACTTTAATGATGTATAATAGCCTGCAACTACACTTAACCTGTGCATTAATCGGCAGCCCAGACTGTTCACCTAGAGTTATGAAGAAGAAAACAGCAAATCAAGCCGAGAATCTAAAGTGTGTACTTAACTCCGTGACTTCCCCCGCCCTCACCCCTTCCTGCCACCTCTAGCTTCTTTGTTTTCTATTAACTCATCCCAATCTTTGTATAAGCCATGCACTAACCCGGGAGAAAGGGCAGGCAAGACATTACTCTTCTTGACACTAATGCCTACAGATCCTATTCTGGTGTGACGCCTCCCCTATCACTAGATACTCACTAACAGCGTCCTCGAGTCAAGAGCTGGCATCTGTAATGCATTCCAGAGGTGAGTGGGACGCAATGCCCACCATCTCCCTGGGAAGAGCCGTGTGGCCACAGCGTACGGCAGCTTGCTGCGCAGGGCGTATCAGTCATGTTCCTTCCTAGGCATGCCAGCTCCTTATTTCTAAAAATATTATTCCATACCTGCTGCCTGCCAGATGAAAATAAATGTCTACAGGATTCTACTTATTGGGTGTGATCCGTAATACATTGGTTACTGACCAGATATAGAGAGCCGGGGTCTGAGGTGCAACCTATTGGTATCCATCCCACTGGCCACACGGCACGTCAATCAGTATGGCTACACCATCGTCAGCGCTGTTTCCTTCGTGGAGGGCCAGAAGTATTATAATAAAAAGGATGGCAGAATGCAAGGGGCCACTTGGAATAACAGATATCCACCTCTTCCAAAATTGTCAAAAGAAACTGTGTTCAAAGATGCCTCAGTTGAACTGGGTAATAACAACGGGGTACCAGAAAGTTTTAATTGAACAGTACCGCCTTTTTTCAAAAAACCAAATCTCTCATTGAGATGGGGGCGGGGAGGTGCAAGACACATGAGCACCAAGCAGCCCAAACGATGTGGCTGTTGCTTAATTTCATGACGCCGCACTCTAGACCGCACCAAAGCGGCCATGGCTGATCTCTGCGCTGCTGGACTGGGTGACAAATGAAATGCCCAAGCAGCCACAAGTGAGAGGCTTCCATCTTTCTTCCGTGGCTGCATATCACTTACTTTAATGATGTATAATAGCCTGCAACTACACTTAACCTGTGCATTAATCGGCAGCCCAGACTGTTCACCTAGAGTTATGAAGAAGAAAACAGCAAATCAAGCCGAGAATCTAAAGTGTGTACATTAACCTCCCACACGTCAACATAATTTTCCCCTAGAGATGACATATAGCTGAGTCTCTAAATTGTTTTTCCTTCTACACAATAGCATTATGATCCGAGGGTCTAGGTGCCACAGTATGTGTGAGGAAGTGATGACAAAATGCACCTAATTAATAAATCTGGAAGTGCTTAGGATCAAATGGATTTTGGTTCCATGGCTAACGAAACTGTATCTACACAAAAACCAACTAATGCATTGTGATGGTGAAGCTAATTTTTTTAAATCCCATAAAATTTCAGTGCAGCAAAGACAAAGGAACTGACTTGCCCCGCTTCAGCACCCCGTAGAGGTCGAGGACAGGGAGCCCACTCTTTGTGTGGCTTCTCAGCGGGAGCACGCAGACTACGCTGACCACCAGTCGCCTCTGAGCAATCCAGCAAGTCCTGCCCGAGCGCCGGAGCACGTGGGCCGCGTCGGGGAGCCAGCTGGCCCTGTGACGCGCGAGCCTGCTCACGCTCCTTCCTGAGGAAGCACAGCTAAACTCTGATCACCAGGATCACAGCAAACACGACCCGACTGGTCATTACAGCTCTGGCTCTCTCGCCACGTTAGATAAACATGAAGAAGACATGAGAGTGCCACGGCCTCGCTCTCAGTGTTTATCATCAAGTCTAACGTGATGCTCTCTGAGGGGTCAGCGAGAGGAGAAGGAAAGAGGGCACAGTTGCTCATCACTCTGTTTCTTTTAAGGGTGATGGATCCCACGGGAAGCCACGGCGGGAAAGCTGAAGGCAGAAGATTCTCCCCTTCCGAAGCAAGTTTTGGAGAGCCTGATTAGGTCTCCTGCCGCGATGCTAGGTGCTCCGTTTTTGCCAGAGGGCCAGCTATTATGATGAACGCCATTTGTCTGAATCATTACTCTCCACCTTGGTTCAGCAAACACTATGAAGATGGCATGGTAATAGATGACCGCCGGATTCTCTCCCGCACTGGCCTCTTTTTATCTGCCACCTCTCTACCGTCAGCTCCATCTTTCTGAACCTCTCTGAACCCCCAAGAGGGACGGGGTGTCTATTTGTTTTCCACTAGGTTACCACTCTGTCTATTGTTGTTTGCACTAAAGGGTACAAATTCAATTCATTCTTGTGACATAAAAGCACTGATACAGTAAATTTTTTTGCCCAGGAGAAAACAAAAACAAAGTTGCTGAATATCGAATAAGGTCTGAGGCCCTAGCCTCTGTGTGAGGAGGCTTTCTGAGCCGTCTCAGTTACCCACAACCATTTTCCTCCTGTGCGCAGTCTCGCAAGGATGCCCAGCGTGAAAATGCACATGAAGCTTTCCCGTTATGCCTGGGGTCAACCTCAGACTGCGGAAACCACAGGCCGGGACACCCACACCTACGTTGTGCAGTTAGTAATGCAATCGGAGTTCAATTTGTGAACAGAACAAAAGCAAGGTAGGTAACAAGGGAAAATGTGCAACGTTAGAAAAAAGGAGCCGAGAGCAACCAGCAGAGGCAATTCTCTACCCATCCAGTTCTGTACTGTCCGGGTCCTCGTTGCCGGTTCTGGGAGCAAGCATGTTGTCTAAATAAGTCAACAAATCTGCACACGGCCCCCAGCAGCACACAAGCGACGTGTGCTCTGCTAAAGCCCTGGCCTGACAGGACAGACCTGGAAGGTGGCCCGTGGACGAGAAGGTGATCTGCTTGCTGGTCTGGCCTGACTTTGGAGCCCGGGCATTAGTCTGGTTCTGACTTCCCTTCCGGTGTCCACGTCCAACAGAAACTTCCATGTCCTAAAATATGTAAACACTCCATGTTTCAGGGGAACTTAAATTATGTAAATGTCATCCCAGTGCTTGCTTACCAGTAACTTTTCCTTGCCAAGGCTAACACGTTTCGCGAGATGGGCTGCTAAAAACTGCCAAGCACTGTAAACTCTAAAGAAGATTGCCAAGCACCTCCTTACTCTGGGTCCAAGTCCTCAACAACACTTAGTGCACAGTGATTCTGAAATCCTGTACTTGCCCACCATTCCTGGCATGCAACCTTGTGGACAACGTCAGTTCTTATGAAAATGTTCTAGATTTCTGCCAGAAGTTGAGAAGTTATCACTTGAAAATCACTGGCTAATCTAGCCTATGCTGAGATGGATTTTTAATGAAAGTTTAATGAATGATAAATACTTGTTTCTTGATAAATGTTTAATTATGCCAATAATTACCAACTGCTGAAAACCACTGTTGTGTTAATAATGGCATTTTAGTACACAAGCAGTTTCATAAGTCATGGTGTTGTTAAAGATCACAACTCCATCTGTCTGATGCAAACTAGCAAAACAAAAGTCGAATTAATATTTTGGTCAATTTTCCACACTTTGAAGACTATCAATGTAGCCGTCTCAGTTACCCACAACCATTTTCCTCCTGTGCAGTCTCGCAGGCGTGAAAATGCACATGAAGCTTTCCGTTATGCCTGGGGTCAACCTCAGACTGCGGAAACCACAGGCCGGGACACCCACACCTACGTTGTGCAGTTAGTAATGCAATCGGAGTTCAATTTGTGAACAGAACAAAAGCAAGGTAGGTAACAAGGGAAAATGTGCAACGTTAGAAAAAGGAGCCGAGAGCAACCAGCAGAGGCAATTCTCTACCCATCCAGTTCTGTACTGTCCGGGTCCTCGTTGCCGGTTCTGGGAGCAAGCATGTTGTCTAAATAAGTCAACAAATCTGCACACGGCCCCCAGCAGCACACAAGCGACGTGTGCTCTGCTAAAGCCCTGGCCTGACAGGACAGACCTGGAAGGTGGCCCGTGGACGAGAAGGTGATCTGCTTGCTGGTCTGGCCTGACTTTGGAGCCCGGGCATTAGTCTGGTTCTGACTTCCCTTCCGGTGTCCACGTCCAACAGAAACTTCCATGTCCTAAAATATGTAAACACTCCATGTTTCAGGGGAACTTAAATTATGTAAATGTCATCCCAGTGCTTGCTTACCAGTAACTTTTCCTTGCCAAGGCTAACACGTTTCGCGAGATGGGCTGCTAAAAACTGCCAAGCACTGTAAACTCTAAAGAAGATTGCCAAGCACCTCCTTACTCTGGGTCCAAGTCCTCAACAACACTTAGTGCACAGTGATTCTGAAATCCTGTACTTGCCCACCATTCCTGGCATGCAACCTTGTGGACAACGTCAGTTCTTATGAAAATGTTCTAGATTTCTGCCAGAAGTTGAGAAGTTATCACTTGAAAATCACTGGCTAATCTAGCCTATGCTGAGATGGATTTTTAATGAAAGTTTAATGAATGATAAATACTTGTTTCTTGATAAATGTTTAATTATGCCAATAATTACCAACTGCTGAAAACCACTGTTGTGTTAATAATGGCATTTTAGTACACAAGCAGTTTCATAAGTCATGGTGTTGTTAAAGATCACAACTCCATCTGTCTGATGCAAACTAGCAAAACAAAAGTCGAATTAATATTTTGGTCAATTTTCTCCACACTTTGAAGACTATCAATGTCCTTAATTTTTTTTTAATTTATTTTCTATTTTATGGGAAATTGGTAAGGAAAAGTATAGAACCGTTGTAAGATCAGTTTAGGCAAAAATTAAAGTATAGAAAATACTATTAGAATCCACTGATTTTATTACATTGCTGCACTATTAAATATAATGATTATTTTCATATTACTTAAAGCTATTTTTTAAAAATAATGACCACTAATAATAATTTAATAGCAGAGAAAGCTGAACTTCCTTTACTAATTGGTCCAAGCTGGCCCCAAACAGGTGATATATGAGACTTACAATCCATGTTGTTAGGACACAGGCTGGGGCCTCGCAGCAGAATGAACTGCTATTTGTATGAAGGAATGACAGCTTTCCGGTCAGCAACCCCTGGTTCTAGAAGGTTCAGCTGACCTTGAATTAATGAGTGTTTATTAATGATGGCAAATTGCTAAAGAGACGACAAGCCCCTGGGCTTGGTGGGTGGGAGATAGCCCCCCGGGGACTCGCACGGAGGGACAGAGTGGAGGACACGGTGGGTGTCGGGTGGGGCTGGGGCTCACGGCCACTCTCCTGCTGCACGCTGTCCTCCGAGAGTCCCCGCTGCCCACCAGGAGGAGGGCGGGCCTGGGGTCCTCCATGCAGACCCTCTTCTGGGGTCGCCAGCCCACGAGAGCTCCCAGGCTGCGCTCCCTTCGCTGCTGACCTGGCCTCGAGTTCGCTCCCCGGCCGGAAGGACACATAGCTATTTCTGAAGGTGTGTGGACTTGCACAGCTATTTCTAAAGCATTTCCTTTCAAGATCTCATCGGCCTACGGAAGCTAGGGGAGACGTGGCATATATTTTAAATGCCAGGCTAACAATTCATATTTTTAATCATTCACATTTTGAGAGCAACCCAAGTTATGCAGGTAATTCCCAATTATACCTCAGACAGAATCTGTGAAAGCTTTGATTTCACCTACAGCGTGATTTGTGGGATATAACCTCAATCCTTTAGATAATAATGTATGATAATAATGTATAATACTCTCCTTCCAGCATAAGTGGAATCTGATGCATAAGTCAGATTGCTGTTGCTGGCAGCTGTTAAATCTGAAGCAACTCACAGTTAAAACTTTCACGTTTCCAACTCAGACATTCACAGATCAGGTCACCAATGAACTTGGCCTATTCATGTTCAGACTGTTATTTTTGGTCAATGACCCCCACTCCCAAAGATCACATGACTTTTAAAATTAGCATTTCCCCCAGAAATCGTTGTTTTGTATAGCTCTTCATCTGACACATGTATTTTTATGAAGACTTTCAGTCTTTCATTGCTGCCATTTCAGTCTATAGCGCTCTCATCACGGCTGGGACATCACACAGGTCCCTCCTGTCCCTGAAGCAGGCTTTGTGGGAAGAATTCATCCTTAACTTTCCCCTTTTGCATACTTAAAATCTGAAGCTATTTCTCTTCACAACTGTGGTGCTACGGCATGTTAAAGTATCTGACAGTGGCTCACAGGAAAATGTAAGGCATCCAGGCCTGTGCGTGCGTGCTCGGTCGTGCCTGATCTCTGCGACCCCACAGACTGCAGCCCCCAGGCTCTCTGTCCACGGGGCTCTCCAGGCAAGGGCACTGGGGTGGGCTGCCGTGCCCTCCTCCAGGGACCCCCCCCCGGGGTCACGCCCAGGGCCCCGTGTCCTCTGCAGGAAGGCGGAGTCTCCACCGCTAAGCCACGCGGGCTTCCCGGAAATGAGCAATAAATAAACCACACGCTAAGACAGGAAAACACAGGCACAGAGGACGGAGATGCTGCAAACATGAAGGATGGACACACACGCTCACACCCCTCTGCCACGCAGTCAGTGTGCTCACACACAGAAATGTATGCACAAGTGCGTGCACACACAGTGTTCTGAATGAGCGTGGCCAGCCTGTTCTCTCCTGTCAGTACAGCTTGGAGCCTGAGCAGTGCGGGGGAGCCCCTGACCACGGCTGCAAGCGCCTGGCCCTCGGCTCGTGAAGAGAGAGAGGACTCAAAATCATACTTCCGTGGGTGCCAACAGCTTCTGCCCTCCACAGCCACACGGACACGTCACTGCTTTGGGGCTGACGTGAAAGGAGTTAAGCAGGCTGTACGAAACCTTAGTAATACGCTATATCTGAGGTATATTATTATATCTCAGGTATAATAAATAAATAAATAAACAAATAAATAGAATAATAAAAGGCATCTTCTCTATCTCCATGTTACAACATTAGGCCACACCGTCCCATAAACTACACTCCTAATTCTCTGTTTGGTCCCTCCAGCCACCTTGCACTGATGACAAAAGACAGACTCCTGATTGCAAACTTCATCCTGGGAATCCTGTGAGGAAAGTCCCAAGCTCTCCCCTGGGGCGCCCGGCCTCCTCGCCACCCGCCTCGTCCTGGCGCCTGCGGCCCGGGCCTGGCCTCCCAGCGCCATGAGGGCCCAGTGGCGGGCTCTCCCCCTTGGAGGGCGAGGGGTGTCCTCAGGCCCAGCCCCTGCACGGCGCGCTCCGCCTCCTCCCCGGGGAGGGTGGCAGCCCGCACGGCCTGCCCGGCGCCTGCTCCGCGGCAGAGCCTGCCTCTGATCCCGCCCTGTGCGCGCTTCCAGAAGGCGCCCCTGCACACAGCTCGGCGCCTGGCTCCCCCGAGGCGCGCAGTGAACACTGGGCAGTGAACGCATGAAGCCCACGGCCTGCTGGACCCGGGCCGCCCGGGAGGCGCAGGGGTGAGACAGCCATCGACCAAGGCGAGCGACTTCTTTCAGCCCCAGAGGCGACCCACGTCCACTCACACGGCTGCTTCCTGACGCTGTGTGTGAGGCCGGTCACGGAGGACGCGTCCCCACACTGTCACCTGGGAGACGCAGCGGTGGCATCGCCATCTTCAGCCCCACTGCAGCCGCTCTGGAGGGGCCGCTCGGGCCTCCGCCTAGATGGGCGAGCTCCTCAGTCCGGTGGTGGCAGCCAACAGCAGCTTCACGGCGACTCCAGTCAGCGATTCGCTCCTCTGTTTCGCATGGCAAAGCTTACTAAAAAGGGCACCATTCATGGCCATCTCTCCTGACACGGCATTACTAATTTGATCTCCTTCAGGACTGGCTGGTTCGATCCCCTTCAGTAGAGATGTGGGGTGTGTGTGATGAGGTAACAATGAGAAACACAAAAACCTGAACTCTCAGCAATGGCTCAGGAAACCTGGCTACGGAGCAGTAATTCTGGGGACTGTGGCAACTGAAACTGACTCTTCCATGTCCTAATATCCTTTGTCTAAAAGTACTAATAATGCTTCTCATTCTACTCTCAAAGCACGTGCTGAATGCGAAGACTAGCAAGATTAAAGGGATTTTAGGCAAAGCATTTTAGACATCTGTTGTGTGTTACAACATATTAAAATGTGCCTTCGTTGTCTCTTTACTTCACAGAATGCTGTCGCGTTTTCTGTTTGGGCGTGACAGAGCCGCTCAGCGCCCCTCGTGGCCCGTCTGGCTTTGCCCAAGCTGCTGGTGAGGCAGCGCGCGAGGCGGGGACGCGCGACCTGCAGCGGCTGTGAACACCCTCGACGCGGTGCTACACACAAGCCGAAAGCCTTGCACATCTCACCCACCGTACGGGAGACTCGCCCTGCGACCAGCAACGCCGCCGTCAGTAAAAGCAGGCCTCTGAGGTACCCCGTGCTCACGGAGTGCTCACTCTGGAGGCCGGAGGCGAACGGGGTCCTCCGCAGCACCGTGACAAAGCACTGTGCTCAAAAGATGGAAAAGCTGTCCAAGAAACAGCAGGGAGCCTGCGTCATCAGAGCCCTCGCAGGAATGGCCACAGGCCCCAGCCAGAGCAGAGCCACTTACAGCCCACCCACCCCGCCTCAGAGGAGATCTTCCAAGGAGCTGCTTTAGAAAACCAACTGCAGGGTTTCCCTGGTGGTCCCGCGGGTAAGGACACCGCCTTGCAGGGCAAGGGGCGCCGATTGGATCCCTGGCCTGGGAAGATCCCACGTGCCGTGGAGCGGCTGGACCGATGTGTTCAACTATCGAGCCAGAGTTCTGGAGCGCATGCGCCCAGAGCCGATGCTCTGCAGCGACAGAGGTCACTGCAATGGAAGGTCCATACAGGCCAAGAACAAAGATGGATGGAATTAAATTAATGAAATATCAATAGAAGTGATCAAAAAAAAAAAAAAAGCAGAAAACCAAGCGCAAGCTCCTTCCCAGCTGGCCTCGGGGCGGGGCGGCGGAGGGCAAGGGGAGGGAGCCCGGCGGTCGGGCGCGGTCACCTGGCTGAGCACTGCGCGGGCTCGCCGCGCGGTCCACACGGAGCACGCCACGCGGACGGCCACATTCATAACCCTGTGCTGATATTCAAATTTTCTGTCTTGAGCCAAAGAAAGATTGAATACCCTGCTGTTGTGTGGCCAAGATTGAAGAGGTGTCTCACTGACATTGTTCAAAGTTTATGAAAATATATGAATGCTCAAATGTCATTGGCTTCGCGCCTCCAACAGACTGTGGTTTTATGAGAAATCAGTCTTTTAATCAAAATGATTGAATACCTTAAGGTCGAATCCAAAGATATCAGTTAATATCTAGAAACGTGCTATTTCTGCAAATTTTGCCAAGCTGTACATATTGTGGTGCATTTTAAAGTGTTAATTTGTGCATTCCATATTGAAAATTGATCTTGAGTTTTAGCTTTTTGTCAAGCAAAAACATATGGTTACAAGCTTTATGTGTTCTACGTGACGGCTGTTGAAGCTGTCACATGTGCAAACTTGATAACCAATGTGACACACACGCAAGTAATTTGCTTGTTTAGTAACAATTCAAAGATTCATTATTCATGCAAACACACATTTTTAAAAATGATCAGATGGAAACAGTCTCCGTTTTGTACACCCTAGTCTGGTTGGTGCGCAAACCCAGATAAAATAAAGCTGGGAACTAAATGGTATTAAACAGATCCAAGAATATGGGTATTTTCAGATAATTATTGAACCAGATGGTGTTTTTTGTGAATTCTGCCATCAGTCTGAGAACCTGATGTCTTACATCTGCACTTGGTAAAATAAATTTTACCACTGACATTATTTCAGTTTTCTTAAAATATTTCAATCAGTCTTAAATCAAGATTTGCAAACATCTGCCACAGTACATGGCGACAAAGTGAAATTATCTGAGATAATTCCTTTAAAAATATACACGATTAGAGGGGTTTTCATTTATCACCCTTTAAACAAAATCTTTAGAATTATTAGTCTGAAGGTTTAATAAAAAGCCAAAGGAGGACGCACACAGGTATGTGCAAATGCACACAGGTGACAGGTCTCAACGAACGTGGGCTTCTTTGGCGACGCCATCTTGGAATCCCACACCACCCCGTTTCATGACTGGGACTTACACAGAAGAAAAACTACACTGCTTTCTAGATCCTTTAGGTAAGTTTTCCATGGGGTGCGATGGAAGAGATGAATACATGATGAATTTATCAAAAGATGAGGATGAGAAAGGAATGTTAGCTGCACGTTAGGTCGGTCATCGCTAATGGGATTCTTCCTAAATGCGACCACTCCAGTTCTTGGTGCATGAAGAAACCAGCAGAGCTCAACACCCCTGCTTCAGGTCATTCTCAGAGACCCAAAAAGGAGTCACTGAAAGCACAGTTTAAATGCAAAGTACCTCCAAGTGGCTTAACTTCTTCAAGGCAACAAATTCAGAAAATCCCACAAATAAAACTTCATTTTCAAACTTAATCATAAATTCACACCTTCTACTATAGAACAGACTGCATTTGGGTAACAGTCTTCAGCTCCAGGTTCCATAATAAATTTTGAGGGAGAGTTTGGGATTTCTACTCCCCTTCAACTCCTTTCTTTTTTTTCTCCCCCATGTCCAGACCCCTGAAACAAACTGAGTGAATAGTTAAGCACAGTGCTTTCCAAACAGACGTGGTCAATGTATGCTGCAGACGGACCAAAGCCAACCATGAAATCCTAGCACCTCACAGCTGGAGCTAGTCCCATGTAGCAGTGGTCCATACCATGAGCGAAATACATCACCCAAGGGTTCCCCACTTGAAAGTAGGTTCTATATAGAGTGGAAACTGATTGAGACAAACTACTCCACCACCAACTATTCTACAGTGATTGAAGCCATGAAATTAAAAGATGCCTGCTCCTTCGAAGAAAAGCTATTGACAAACCTAGGCAGTGTATTAAAAAGGAGAGTCGTCACTTTGCCAACAAAGACCCATACAGTCAACGCTATGGTTTCCTAGCAGTCATGTGTGGATGTGAGATCTGACAATCAAAAAGACTGAGTGCTGAAGAACTGCTGCCTCTGAACTGTGGTGCTGGAGAAGCCTCTTGAGAGTCCCTTGGACACCAAGGAGATCAAACTGGTCAACCCTAAAGGAAGCCAACCCTGAATATTCACTGGAAGGACTGATGCTGAAGATGAAGCTCCAGTACTCTGGCCACCTGATGTGAAGAGCCGACTCACTGGAAAAGACCCTGATGCTGGGAAAGACTGAAGAGAAGAAGAGGGGGACAGAGGATGAGGTGGTTGAATGGCATCACCAACTTAATGGGCGTGAGTCTAAGCAAGCTCTGGGAGATGGTGAAGGACAGGGAAGCCTGGTGTGCTGCAGTCCGTGCGTCCCAAAGAGTCAAACACGACTGAGTGACTGAACAATGACAATTATTTCTTATAATGAAAAATAGAATTAATATAACTTGATCTTATAATAATGATAATAAACTAAGTGTTAATGACCCATGGCTCATTATATGGTGTATGCTCTTTTACACGCATTACTTCATTCATTTTAGGTGGTACATCGAGTATAATCCCCATCTGTTGGACAAGTATATTCAAGTTCAGAGAGGTCAGGCAGCTGTGCTGGGCCGTGGAGCTCCTAATGATACACGCAGGACATGAGCCCTGGCCTGTCTGACTTCAGAGCAGGGCTCCAAACAGCCCCGCGGTGCAGCCCTCAAAATGACTGTACGAAGGTCACATATCCTGACAGTTAGACTGTATTTGACAAATGCACTGCTGAAGAGCTTCCCTCCCTCTTCCCCACCCCCTACTCTTTCTTACATCAACAGATAAGAATTTTAAGGCACCTGTTCTGTATCATCAAGTTATTTTCTAAACAATCAGAACCAATTAATCTCTTATCAGAAGTAGATATATATTACACTAAAATGTGTTTTTCTTCTGCTAATTTGATAGAGAAAAGGTATAAAATAGTTATTTTCTTTCTTTTTTGTTTTTGATTTTTGGCCACATTTTTATTGGTCTTTCATTTATTTATTTTCATCCATCTTTGTTCTTTGGCCTGAGTGGGACTCCCATTGCAGTGGCCTCTCCTGCAGCAGAGCACCGGCTCTGGGTGCATGCGCTCCAGAGTGCTAACTTGTAATTGGACACACAGGTTTCCTAGCAGTCATGTGTGGAATCTGACAATCAAAAGACTGAGTGCTGGAGGAAGGGCTGGAGAAGCCTCTTGAGAGTCCCTTGGACACCAAGGAGATCAAACTGGTCAACCCTAAAGGAAGCCAACCCTGAATATTCACTGGAAGGACTGATGCTGAAGATGAAGCTCCAGTACTCTGGCCACCTGATGTGAAGAGCCGACTCACTGGAAAAGACCCTGATGCTGGGAAAGACTGAAGAGAAGAAGAGGGGGACAGAGGATGAGGTGGTTGAATGGCATCACCAACTTAATGGGCGTGAGTCTAAGCAAGCTCTGGGAGATGGTGAAGGACAGGGAAGCCTGGTGTGCTGCAGTCCGTGCGTCCCAAAGAGTCAAACACGACTGAGTGACTGAACAATGACAAATATTTCTTATAATAAAAAATAGAATTAATATAACTTGATCTTATAATAATGATAATAAACTAAGTGTTAATGACCCATGGCTCATTATATGGTGTATGCTCTTTTACACGCATTACTTCATTCATTTTAGGTGGTACATCGAGTATAATCCCCATCTGTTGGACAAGTATATTCAAGTTCAGAGAGGTCAGGCAGCTGTGCTGGGCCGTGGAGCTCCTAATGATACACGCAGGACATGAGCCCTGGCCTGTCTGACTTCAGAGCAGGGCTCCAAACAGCCCCGCGGTGCAGCCCTCAAAATGACTGTACGAAGGTCACATATCCTGACAGTTAGACTGTATTTGACAAATGCACTGCTGAAGAGCTTCCCTCCCTCTTCCCCACCCCCTACTCTTTCTTACATCAACAGATAAGAATTTTAAGGCACCTGTTCTGTATCATCAAGTTATTTTCTAAACAATCAGAACCAATTAATCTCTTATCAGAAGTAGATATATATTACACTAAAATGTGTTTTTCTTCTGCTAATTTGGTATAAAATAGTTATTTTCTTTCTTTTTTGTTTTTGATTTTTGGCCACATTTTTATTGGTCTTTCATTTATTTATTTTCATCCATCTTTGTTCTTTGGCCTGAGTGGGACTCCCATTGCAGTGGCCTCTCCTGCAGCAGAGCACCGGCTCTGGGTGCATGCGCTCCAGAGTGCTAACTTGTAATTGGACACACAGGTCCAGCTGCTCCATGGGATCTTCCCATGCCAGGCATTGAATCGGCGCCCCTTGCACTGCAAGGCGGACTCTTTACCCACTGGACCACCAGGGAAGCCCAGTTATTTTCTTTTAAAAAGGAATGTTGGAATTGTTTAATTACTAGCGCTGGAAAACGCCTTTCCCGATATTTGTTTATAAGTTCTATCTTCTATCTTACAATTGATCTGCGACCTTTTTTGCTTCCCTATTTTTTTTTTTTTTTGATAGGTAAGAAATGGATTTATTCAGATTCAGAGAAAGCACACTCCACAGACAGAGTGTGGGCCATGGCAGAGCAAATCCAGTGGCCTTTTGCTTCCCTATTTACTCAGTTGGCAGTGTTTTTCCTATTGATACTTGTATGAGCACTTTATATAAAGAGATACAAAACTTTAATGTGCTATTTGATAAAAAGATTTTTTCTTAGTCCTCTAGCTGCCCTTTTCTTTTGGGAACTTTGGACATAAAAATTTTAGCTTGTCAAATAGCTAAATTTATTAATCTGTCCCTTTTTTTCTTTTAGTTGATAAAATTCTGCGAATGTTTTCTTATCGAGGTTTTGCTATCTGTTCAACTCTATTTCTGTATAAACTTTTATGACGCCTTTTTGCATTATATTTAACTCTTTAGTGCATCAGCATTTACCTTTGTGAACTGTGCCCAATAAAACTCTAAATTGGTTCTATGATATCCTGGTAAGTCACACAATTTATTAACTATTAAATAATTCATCCCTTCTACATTGATTTGAGTCCTCCAAGAATAAGGACACATACACAAATATGTATATTTTGATTACATATAAAAGACTCAGCTTTTGATTAATCTATTTGATCTCTTGCTGATTTACACTTGCTTAGAGTTCTGAGGTCAGATGTACTCAGCTTTGAATCCTGATTTCTCATTAAACAGATCTTAGACAAAGCTCAGTTTTCTCATCTTAAAGAGGAAGGTATCTACCTCTCACGGCTGGTGTGAAGGTTACATAAGCTGAACTTCTCAAGCGCCTGGGCACAGTGTCTGGGCATGTGGATCACTCAGTGGGATGGCCACACCAACTGCTACCCACTGGTTTAATTGTTGTGACTCTGTTTGCAAATCTCCTAACTTCAGTTCCGCTGCTCAGGGCTGTTAGGATCACATCTGTCAATAAATAAATGAGATCAGAAAGAACTGCTGCCTTTCTGTTGAGAAGCAGCAAACATTCCAATTCATCTCCTATGCTTACAAATTAACATCTTGTTTTTCAAGTAAAGAAATTAACTTTAAATGGGCATGGACAACGTTCTCTTTTTTTTTTTCCTGTGCGTCAGAATTTTGAATGGGATTATTTCTCTAGTATTTTTCTAATCGGTTATAGCTACAATATAGGAAGGTTCCTCATTTTTGTGTATTAATCTTGTTTTCAGTCATTTTACTGAGCTATGAATCTCATGGGACTTTCCAGGCATAGAACAACTTATTAGCAAACTAAACTTCCATTTCCTGATAGTTAAATCTACTTTTTTTTTTTTTTTTAAGACTTCTAGAGCTATTTAAATAATGTGTGATTGAATACAACCTTGTTTTGTTCTTGATCTGAAAGGGAATGTTTCATATTACAGTTTAGGGCAATGCTGGCAGTTTAATAGCTAAATTTATTAATCTGTCCCTTTTTTTCTTTTAGTTGATAAAATTCTGCGAATGTTTTCTTATCGAGGTTTTGCTATCTGTTCAACTCTATTTCTGTATAAACTTTTATGACGCCTTTTTGCATTATATTTAACTCTTTAGTGCATCAGCATTTACCTTTGTGAACTGTGCCCAATAAAACTCTAAATTGGTTCTATGATATCCTGGTAAGTCACACAATTTATTAACTATTAAATAATTCATCCCTTCTACATTGATTTGAGTCCTCCAAGAATAAGGACACATACACAAATATGTATATTTTGATTACATATAAAAGACTCAGCTTTTGATTAATCTATTTGATCTCTTGCTGATTTACACTTGCTTAGAGTTCTGAGGTCAGATGTACTCAGCTTTGAATCCTGATTTCTCATTAAACAGATCTTAGACAAAGCTCAGTTTTCTCATCTTAAAGAGGAAGGTATCTACCTCTCACGGCTGGTGTGAAGGTTACATAAGCTGAACTTCTCAAGCGCCTGGGCACAGTGTCTGGGCGTGTGGATCACTCAGTGGGATGGCCACACCAACTGCTACCCACTGGTTTAATTGTTGTGACTCTGTTTGCAAATCTCCTAACTTCAGTTCCGCTGCTCAGGGCTGTTAGGATCACATCTGTCAATAAATAAATGAGATCAGAAAGAACTGCTGCCTTTCTGTTGAGAAGCAGCAAACATTCCAATTCATCTCCTATGCTTACAAATTAACATCTTGTTTTTCAAGTAAAGAAATTAACTTTAAATGGGCATGGACAACGTTCTCTTTTTTTTTTTCCTGTGCGTCAGAATTTTGAATGGGATTATTTCTCTAGTATTTTTCTAATCGGTTATAGCTACAATATAGGAAGGTTCCTCATTTTTGTGTATTAATCTTGTTTTCAGTCATTTTACTGAGCTATGAATCTCATGGGACTTTCCAGGCATAGAACAACTTATGAGCAAAAACTAAACTTCCATTTCCTGATAGTTAAATCTACTTGTTTTAGTTTTAATTTTATTATTATTTTTTTATTAACCAGAACTTCTAGAGCTATTTAAATAATGTGTGATTGAATACAACCTTGTTTTGTTCTTGATCTGAAAGGGAATGTTTCATATTACAGTTTAGGGCAATGCTGGCAGTTTATACTATGTAAAGGAAGTCATGTCTCATCCTTGACTGGGTTCCTTATCTTTACAGAAGTTTTACCTTTATTTTATATTATTGAATTTTATTTTATATGTTCTATCTGTTGTATTTATATATTCTATGTAAGCTACTTCAATTTTTTTGTGGGATAAGAAAAATATACAATCTATTGACTTTGTTTAATTCTCATTCATCAGAAAATGATTTTATATTAAACACCCCCTTACATCATTTGATGTAATCTGTGATGTAAGCATCCTCTAGGACATCTAGGTGAAGTGGTTACATCCACCTAACTGAGTGAGTCCATAATGGAAAAGTCCTTTACACCTGCAGAGTGCTTTACCGATGCTTGCTACTGTCTGTCTTAATTAGCACTCTATATTACTGACATATTATTTTCTCAAGATTTCAGACAGAGCTATACAGTTTCTGTACCTAAAACATAGCAGATGCTCAATAAATCCTTGTGGAAAGAAAAGAAGGAAAACCTAAATGAATTGATTCCTACTACCCTTCAGGGTTTTTTTTTTACATTTATTCATTTTAACTGGAAGATAACTACTTTACAACACTGTGATGGTTTTGCCATACCAACACGAATCACTCACAGGTATACGTGTGTCCCCTGACTCTGAGCCCCTCCCGGCTCCCTCCCCACCTCTCCCCACTGGGCTGTCCCGGAGCACGGACCCTTAAGTTTTATACCAGGAAGACTGCCGAGTCCCCAGGTTTCCAGGTGGTAAACAGGCTGGAGAGAGCTGCTCTGCCCAGAACCCGGTGAATGAACGGATGAGCTAAAATAAAACCCTCCATGGCCTTCGGGGCTGCTGTGGTAACAAATACCACTGCTTCCCTGTCTTCAGCCGCTCTGACCCACTCTGATACCACACTGGGCATCAGCAGCACATAGACAATACCAAGGTGAAATGAAGTCGATGCCATTCTAGGGCAGAAGATTGGAGAGAGAAGACAGAAATGTAATTTTACTATAATTGAGTCAAGAGAAGACTCATAGGATGAAAACTGCTCCCAACTATAACAGATCTGGTTGAATCTCAATTACAAGCAATAGGCTAAAGTCTGCCTCTTTGGCGGGACAGGTTGGAAACTGCTACCGTGCAGTATTGTTGACTTCACCATGCCGTTAAACCTCACCTGCCACGTAAGAGGAGACCTTCCGTTCAATATGGCACCAGTACAGTATCTCGCCTCTGAAATGTACCCTCAGCATTCGTCAGCATAAGCTCATTATCCAGCAGGAGCAACATTCACAACAGAAGTAGCAGTGAAAACTGTGACGACTCTCATACTGAAATATGTTGAAACCACACAGCTTTAAGTGAGTTGAAAATAACATGTACTTGTTACCATGTATTCAAGTAACTAATTTTCAGAAGGAAGAAATTAGTCCTTTATACCAGGAACTAACACAACATTCTAAATCGACTATAGTTGAATTAAAAAGAAAAGAAATTAGTCCCACATAAGGAAATGGGAAAACCAAGATTCCAGGCATCAAGCAGGTGAGCCAGGAAAAGACAGAAGTTTTTGACTCAGACCTCTGTATGTTGAAACAAATAGGCATTCACCACTTTAACATTTATAAATACCTGTCGTCTAACACCTGTTCTTACGTGGGATTTCTGACACTACTCAACATCATAATACCAAACAAACTATAATAATATGTATTTACTTTCATAATACCCAAACGACTATAATATTACAGCAGTTTAAATGTAGTTGCTATCCATTTTAGATTATAAATAAAGTTTTAACCTGAGTAAAAAAAAAACCAGCTTCTGAAAGTACACAGCCAAGACCGTCCGTCGGTGGGCTGCGGTATTTCTGGCCAGCAGACGCCACTGAAAGCGACCGAAGTGGAGCGGCTGCCTCCTCTCCGAGCTCTCTGGCTGCCGCGGAGTCTGAAGCAGCTCGGGACCTGCGAGGCCGTCACATCACAGAAACGTGTCTCCTCAAACCACACGTGGAATCCCCGTGATTGAAGGGATAAGCCTAGTGCTTCTGCCAGGGTCCTTTGATGAGAACTACAGTCGCGAGTTAGGAAATACTCGGGGCTGTTACATCACGGTAAAGGCCTTCTCGTTACTTGTTGTCGGTCACCAGGGATGGGCAAATAACTCAGTTGTCAATCTAGCTGAAAAGCTCAAAGTTCTGCGAGTGATCAATAAAGAAAATAAATATAAAATCTCTATGATCGTCACATAATTCCTCTGACAACTCGATATTTTTCCCTCACATAAATTCTTTCATGTCTCCTCAATTAAGAGGAGACCTTCCGTTCAATATGGCACCAGTACAGTATCTCGCCTCTGAAATGTACCCTCAGCATTCGTCAGCATAAGCTCATTATCCAGCAGGAGCAACATTCACAACAGAAGTAGCAGTGAAAACTGTGACGACTCTCATACTGAAATATGTTGAAACCACACAGCTTTAAGTGAGTTGAAAATAACATGTACTTGTTACCATGTATTCAAGTAACTAATTTTCAGAAGGAAGAAATTAGTCCTTTATACCAGGAACTAACACAACATTCTAAATCAACTATAGTTGAATTAAAAAGAAAAGAAATTAGTCCCACATAAGGAAATGGGAAAACCAAGATTCCAGGCATCAAGCAGGTGAGCCAGGAAAAGACAGAAGTTTTTGACTCAGACCTCTGTATGTTGAAACAAATAGGCATTCACCACTTTAACATTTATAAATACCTGTCGCCCTAACACCTGTTCTTACGTGATTTCTGACACTACTCAACATCATAATACCAAACAAACTATAATAATATGTATTTACTTTCATAATACCCAAACGACTATAATATTACAGCAGTTTAAATGTAGTTGCTATCCATTTTAGATTATAAATAAAGTTTTAACCTGAGTAAAAAAAAAACCAGCTTCTGAAAGTACACAGCCAAGACCGTCCGTCGGTGGGCTGCGGTATTTCTGGCCAGCAGACGCCACTGAAAGCGACCGAAGTGGAGCGGCTGCCTCCTCTCCGAGCTCTCTGGCTGCCGCGGAGTCTGAAGCAGCTCGGGACCTGCGAGGCCGTCACATCACAGAAACGTGTCTCCTCAAACCACACGTGGAATCCCCGTGATTGAAGGGATAAGCCTAGTGCTTCTGCCAGGGTCCTTTTGATGAGAACTACAGTCGCGAGTTAGGAAATACTCGGGGCTGTTACATCACGGTAAAGGCCTTCTCGTTACTTGTTGTCGGTCACCAGGGATGGGCAAATAACTCAGTTGTCAATCTAGCTGAAAAGCTCAAAGTTCTGCGAGTGATCAATAAAGAAAATAAATATAAACTCTCTATGATCGTCACATAATTCCTCTGACAACTCGACTGTTTCCTCTCCTGCTCTGGGGCCCGTCTCAGTCATTCAGAAGCAGACTGGCGACCTCAGAATCTTTCATTTTTTATCCTCATTATGTCTCCTCTTGTTTCTGAATGGTGCACGAGCTCCGTGCTTCCGGAAGGGCAAGCATCTATACCTTGGCGGTAATGTTACACGTGGTGTGGACTCAATTAAATTACTAATAACTGTTACCTCCATGTTATTACTGATTTTCCAGCTAAAATATTTACCGCCTTATATTTCTACTTTAAAAGTCTATTCTTTGGCATTTCTTCCGATCACACAGAAATGTTCACCCAGAAGGTATACTCCCTTCATATCATCCTCACTGCAAAAGCAAAAGGCAGATGTGAGCATTCTCGCCCAGCTTGGCCTGCTCAGAGGGCATGTAGGGAAGCACATCTATAACCTACTGCTCAGTTAAAGCAGTCTGCTTCGGGCCTGTCAATGTCCACTGTGGAATGTGCTCTTAGTTCTTGAAACCAGGAAACAGGACATACGTTTCTCAAATTAACATGAAATTTCCAACTCCCTGGTGTGGAATAGCTTCTACTGCTAGAGCGCAGAATTCACAAACCGGCTTTCTGTTATTCATCGGCATAGTCCTATTCAATCCTCACAGGTTTTAAAAGAAGAAAAAAATTAGCAAATACAGATAAACTATTTTCAACTTTTACTTTAAGCTGAGATGAAGGAAAAAAAACAAGTAAAAGTGCTTGAAACGTCGATGAAAAAGATTAATGAAGATAAAGTAACTCACATCCCTTAACCTCAACACACCAAACTTCATTTATCGTGTATTTTATTTTGGTTGATGGTTTAAAAATGGTCAGAAGAGATACAAATTTGACCACTGAGGAGGATAAGTGGCAAGATTAGAGGAATCATTTATCCAGAATGAAAAGCTCTGATCTGGTTAAGAATATGCGGTTGTGTGCATCTTTATGAAAATCAAACTCAGAGTTACTTGGAGAAAGATAAAAGGAAAAACAAAAGCAAGCAAGCAAGCAAGCTGCAAATGGCCTGACCTTCGAGAAGGCAGTGGAGACAACTACCTAAGTTGGAAGAAATTAAAATGGGGGCCGCACGTCAGCTACAAGCTGGGAAAAGGACAAAGGACCGTCCTGGAAGGAAAGAAACACTAACAGGTTACGAGTATCTGGAGCATCAAACGGTATAAAAGCCACATGAATGAGCAGGTACTCGGTGAGTAACAGTCTTCACTTCTTAACGCTCCAGATCTCAGATGAAAACCTGTAGCTACTTCCTTCTGCAAAGTTAAGTTGAAACACTTGACTGGGGAGAAACATCCGGCAAACACGCCGGGCAGCCTGAACGTGCTTTGTTCTCTCTGCCTCCATCCTCAGACGGGCCTGACGACCCAGACCGGCTCTGCGGCTCACCTGGTAGCACTTACACCAAACCCAGCGCTTTTTCTTATAAAAGACACCAGTTTCTATAGGATTTGGCCTGCAATCTGAAGTCATTTTGGCAACAGAAACATCAACAACAGAACACATTTCCTCAAGACCTTCGGCTAAAGAGAAACAGGGCTCCGCACGCTGGGGCTGGCGTGGAGCCTCACCGGGGACCTCGTGTTCTGGAGGTCGTTCACCTGAGATTCTCAAAGTCAGGACTCAAGAAAACACCAACAGGAGGCAGACAACCCATGTGGTTACTTTAAGGAAGTACATGCACTTTAGTAACCATTCCACGAGGGCGTCCAGGGGTCCTTGGTGGTCCCGCAGGCCGCCTAGAGGGCGCAGGCTGGGCGGGGTACACTGCACCTCCCGCCTTCCCATTGGACGGGTGTGGACGCCCCTCAGGCCAGGGCACCACCCCTGGCCGCTAAGGCAGAGCGCGCTAATCCCAACTGCTGCTGTCCTCGCCTGGCTTCACGCGCGGGGATCCAGAGAGCGAGGCCGCCAGCGGCTTTCCTCCGGAAGCGGAGCCACGTGTTCCTCCCTTCCAGACAAAGCCGTTTCAGGCTGTTCACTAGAGGGACCCAGGCGGGAGGAAGGGGTGCGCTCCACAGAGACGGGGTGGGGGACTGCTTCCTTTGCTGCCATTTGAATTCGTCATTAAAAGGGCAGAGAAAAAATAAATGGAACAACCACTCACAACTTAATAAATATGGATCTGCAACAATTTCTGCTGTGCAACATCACGTCTTCACTAAGACAGACAAAAACGAGCTTCTCCCAGACCTTTACTTGAATTCACAGGGAACACACTCTCCTAAAAGTGCCCCTACGTCACTGCATCTATTTTTCTTTTTAAATCAGGCATTAAATATGCAACTTGACTCCCACATAGGCGATCTGCAGCCCAGCAAAACGACTGCGGATTCAATTACAGGCTAAATAAATGTAGCAAACATGAAGGAGAAAGTTTCTGACTCCGGGGCGCCTGGCTGGCGTCCCACCCCCGCGACAGCATCGGGTGCTCTGCCACCCACGGCCGCGGCACCGGCTGCGGCAAACCGTCCAGGAGCGCTTAGAGAAAACGATTCCCTTCTGTAACTGGAGATGCTGGCTCCATCTGGGGGAAAATAAAATCTCCACCAGCAGCAGTTGAAGCTAGCACGTATCTGAAGTGAGCACGGTGTATCTTCACGAAGAAAACCGGCCCCTCGTGACACAGGGCATGGCTGTGTCCCCTCGGCCCTGAGGCGACGAGGTGAACACCTCCACCACACGCTGAACTACACACTGGCAAATGCACAACGCTGTGAGTTCTTTCATTCGTCCTCGAGCGACTGCAGGTTTCTAGGACAGTCTGCCCCGACGGGCCACCAGCTGAGACGATAGGGGAGATGCGCTTCCAGCGGGTCTGTGGTTACCAAGGCGACTCAGGGGTTCTGTCATTTGAGAGAAATGCTTTCCTCTGAGGAGCTGGCTGCAAAGGGCAGGAAAACTGGAAACCAGCTGGTGTGGGCTGCCGGGATGATGGCGCCTTCGAGCAGCGCCCGTCCTCAGCGCCCTGGCGCCTGCCCCGTCCTCCTCTCTGCTCGGATTGCGCTTTAAGGCACAGCATTCACTCAGCCAACGCGCCACACGGGCGCCCGCCACTGCTCGCGGAGGAACTGACGCCGCCACACGGGGGGAGCACCTGTCGGTATTGGGGTCCCTCCAGGGGATCTCCCCAACCCGAGGCTCCTGGGTCTTCTGCATCGCAAGAAGACTCCTCTCACCGCCGAGCCACCGGGAAGCCGTTAGCGTTACTGATTCACTTCACCACTTACACAGGTCACTAACCAGGTGGAAGCGGGCGTCTGCAGGTTTCACAGACGGTCTGCATACAGCACATGAGGAACATTTAAACACTAACTATGAATTTAAATTCCACTGTTCTCAATGGGTATTTATGTGACTTTATTTGGCTATTATAAAAACTTCTGGGCTTCCCTGGTGATTCAGTGGGGAGAGAGTCCGCCTTGCAGTGCAGGGGGCACCGGTTCGATCCCTGGCCCTGGAAGGTCCCACGTGCCGTGGAGCAGCTGGGCCAGTGTGTCCAAGTATGAGCCAGTGCTCTGGAGTGCATGCACCCAGAGCTGGTGCTCTGCGACGAGAGAGGCTGCTGCAGTGGGAGGCCCACACGTGCCAAAGAATAAGCATGGATGAAAAATAATAAATAACTAAGAAAGAGTTCATGGCATGAAGCTAAAAAAAAGAAGAAAAAAAAAAGAATTTAAAAAGAATCCTTGTTAAAAAAAAAAAAAAATGAAAAAACTTCCAAAAACACCAGCCAGAAATCATTTGTCATTAAGCAAAATTCATATATGAAATATTGCAAACAAAGATGATATGCCAGATTGTTCCATTATTTATCCTCATCTCTCATGAGCCTTTTCAAGGGGAGATTAGAAGTCACAAACGTTTAAGACACCTTCAGTTTATCAGAATAGTACCAAGGAGTTAGACTCTATCTGACATTTTAAAAATACTGAAGAAGTTCAATATTCTTTCTTTCAACAAAAAATCATTAAATACTGACTACAAGTGCTTTCTAACTATATTTAAGTGGATCAATTACCTTTTACTATCTGTTTTTCCCTATCACTTGGATTCACATCACTTGCAAGCAAAGGTTTTTCACGTACAATAATATGTAATATAGCAAAGAAAAGCCACCGACAGTCCACGTTCAAGGAAGTGATGAAATCATGGTGCCCACACTCTTACTGGCTGTGTGATGATGCTGGTGGATAAGTAGATCCCTGTCTATTGGCCTGAAGAAGGAAAACTGCAGAATTAGGTGTATCCCGTCCCCCTCTGAAACATTCGCAAAGAACACAGCTGCTCGTTCAGAGAAGGGTGGCACACGGTGAGCCGTGAGCCGCGATTCGTAGCTGCTTGAGGAGATGGCCTTTCTCTGTATTCGCGTTTGTGTTGCTTTACTGGGTACAAGTCAGTTATTACTATGTGGGACTTTAAAATACCTACAAGAGAAAACCAAAACCAGGTGCATGAGTTAAGATTCAGACTGGACCCCCGGTTCCATGCAGGTCTTTAGGGAGCTGGCTTTCCACCACGCTTCCTGCTCACTGCCTGACGCGGAGCACGTGCAGCTTCCTGAGGGCGCATGGGGCGCTGGTGCTCGGTTATTTTTATGAGGATCTGACTGCTCCTGACAAGGGACCTTGCTTTGTTATAAGACAGAGCCATGTTTTATAGACATCAAAACTTGCTTGCTATCCCAGTGTGTGCTTCTCTGTAAGGAACGCATCATTTAGATCGGTCCGTAAAATGTGGGCCCTCTGGGAGAGGTGTGGCTGTTACAAGGCTCCCCCACACCTCAAGACTGTTCCTTCGGGGTCTGCCACGTGGAGCACTGGAGCAGTGGGCATCCAGTGCTTCCAAGGCCGCTGCTGAGGCCGAGGCTGAGCCTCTCGGCAGGGATCACTGGGCCTGATCGTGTTGGCACACGCACAGCTGGATCCCCACTAAGCAGACTGAGCGAGCCCTCTAGACGCTGTTTCCAGGTCTGTGAGCATCAGGCACGGAAGTGCTGGAGAGTCACCCCAGGGGCCCACTTCTCATTCTGGTGACACGCCATCATCGTGGGCTTCGCCTGTCTGGTGGTACACGTGGCTCCCAGTGGAGCCAGGTGTCCGACCCAGCAACTCCACCAACAGCTGCCGTGGCCTCCTGGACCCCACAGCACCCTTCTGAGCTGGCTGGCCACAGGGAGCCCAGATGTCGAGTGGCTGGGCGTCCTTGGGACCCCATGGTGGCTCTCCTTCACCCGCAAAGCCACGATCGGAACGTGGTGGCTGCAATGACCAGGAGTCTCTACACAAGTCCAAGATGCCCCTGCTCCAGAGTCCAGCGTGACCTACGGCAACTGGGTGTACTCTAAGTCCCTGTTTCTGCTTTGAGATTCCCACTCCTTCGATTTTAATTTTCATGTAATTTGACATCAGTTTGAAAGACTAACTCATCAACTACAGATTAAGGCTAATTTATATATTTAAATCAGAGAGGAATAAAAAAATGTAAGGAAAACTCTGTTTGCTCACAAACAGGCTTGAATTACAACTTTTAGTCACAAAGATTAATTAGTTCAGATAATTTGGAAGTGACAGTCAAGAAGAGAGCTTTTACCAACAGCGACTTTCATCACACTGACTTCCTTGCCATCCTTTCCTTGCTTCCAAATTCCAGACAAGCAAAACTCTTGCCCCTCACCTCCTACAAATCCCAACACAAGCACTGTATCCCACAAGTATGCCTTGTAGAAGCACAGACCTTCCTGGCAGGGTGAGGCCACCAGGAGCCAGGCTCCAGGCTAAGGGCCTCTTAGTTCTCAGCAAAACATCTGACACAGAGCAACTGATCAGAAAGTATTTGTTAACATGACTGTAAAGAAGTATTTTGATCTTTAACAAATCAGAGATCCCAGTAACAGAGCTGTTCATTTATGAGAATAAAGAATACAGTGAAGCTTTTTACTTATCCTTGACGCCACTCTCAGGGAAGGCCTTCACCACAGCTTCCTACGCGGATTCCAACGTTATCTACAGAGTCAGCCAATGGGAATTCTGAAAAAGTCAGTGCCATGTTCCAATGAGTCACACCTCCTGTGGACCCCCTATTCGCTCTAGGCGTCTTGAATCCCCAAGCAGGAGGCCTGTCTGTCCTACCAGATAGCACTCAGCAGCTCCTCTAATCAAAGAGGACTTCCCAGGTGGCTCCGTGGGAAAGAAGCCGCCTGCCGAGCAGGGGCTGCAGGGGACTCAGGCTTGATCCCAGGCTCGGGAGGAGGAAACGGCGACCCACTCCCGTATTCTTGCTTGGAGAATCCCCTGGACCTGGTGGACTACAGCCCGCGGGGTCACAAAGAGCTGGAGACAACTGAGCGACTGAAGAGCTAGGGTAATGAGCTGGACACTTTCGCAGGCGTATGGGGCTTTAAGACTTTGTAAAGTTTCCCATCTATTCAAGGACACCACCCTTAGCTGATGAGAAAGCAACTCCAGGGATAATTTAGTGGGAAGAAAACAAAGAAGACATTTCACTTGATAACTTCTGAAAAAAAAAGAGAGGAATAAAAATGTAAGGAAAACTCTGTTTGCTCACAAACAGGCTTGAATTACAACTTTTAGTCACAAAGATTAATTAGTTCAGATAATTTGGAAGTGACAGTCAAGAAGAGAGCTTTTACCAACAGCGACTTTCATCACACTGACTTCCTTGCCATCCTTTCCTTGCTTCCAAATTCCAGACAAGCAAAACTCTTGCCCCTCACCTCCTACAAATCCCAACACAAGCACTGTATCCCACAAGTATGCCTTGTAGAAGCACAGACCTTCCTGGCAGGGTGAGGCCACCAGGAGCCAGGCTCCAGGCTAAGGGCCTCTTAGTTCTCAGCAAAACATCTGACACAGAGCAACTGATCAGAAAGTATTTGTTAACATGACTGTAAAGAAGTATTTTGATCTTTAACAAATCAGAGATCCCAGTAACAGAGCCGTTCATTTATGAGAATAAAGAATACAGTGAAGCTTTTTACTTATCCTTGACGCCACTCTCAGGGAAGGCCTTCACCACAGCTTCCTACGCGGATTCCAACGTTATCTACAGAGTCAGCCAATGGGAATTCTGAAAAAGTCAGTGCCATGTTCCAATGAGTCACACCTCCTGTGGACCCCCTATTCGCTCTAGGCGTCTTGAATCCCCAAGCAGGAGGCCTGTCTGTCCTACCAGATAGCACTCAGCAGCTCCTCTAATCAAAGAGGACTTCCCAGGTGGCTCCGTGGGAAAGAAGCCGCCTGCCGAGCAGGGGCTGCAGGGGACTCAGGCTTGATCCCAGGCTCGGGAGGAGGAAACGGCGACCCACTCCCGTATTCTTGCTTGGAGAATCCCCTGGACCTGGTGGACTACAGCCCGCGGGGTCACAAAGAGCTGGAGACAACTGAGCGACTGAAGAGCTAGGGTAATGAGCTGGACACTTTCGCAGGCGTATGGGGCTTTAAGACTTTGTAAAGTTTCCCATCTATTCAAGGACACCACCTTAGCCACAGTGTGTATGACTGATGAGAAAGCAACTCCAGGGATAATTTAGTGGGAAGAAAACAAAGAAGACATTTCAAAGTTTCAGTCTGAAGAGACAGAATTTAAGTCTAAAATTCTGTTTTCTGGAAGAAATGTGGACCTGCAACTACATTCAAATTAAGTAGATAGCTGTGATACCCCCGGAAAAAAAAAAAAAAAAGACAATCTTTGTCCACATTTTCAATCTTATTAATAAAATTGAATTTTCTAAGTAGTGTATAATTTAGAAAAGAAATAAACCTCCTTAAGGAAAATAACTAAAATGACCCATTCAATGAAAATATACCAGCTAAGTTTGGAACAGGGTCTGGGCTGAATCACATGGTTCAGCATAAAACCTCAATAAACAATAGCTGGAAAAGAAAAAGAAAGAAAGAAAAAAGCAAGTTCTTTTGTTTTAGGGACCACAAATGCAACAGAAACCAAATATAATAAAAAATGAAAATTCAGGTACAGGAATTATGCATTTCATACTGAATAATTATTTCTGAACTGCCCGTAAATCCACTCTGGTACGCTGTGCATCCGAAACTCATCGAACTGCCAAGGGGTAAACGTGGGCCCATCCATCAAACACCCGCTTGACAAATACATTCTATAATAGAAGTTTATTTTATGGGAGGCTGAATCAAGGACTTTCCCATGCATACAAAAACTTGTCAAAATTATTTATGAGTCTTGCTGAGACACACAATATGTCATATCAAACTCCTATTTTCCTTCCAAGCGCAGACTGTCAATATCTCGGCTCCTATCAATAACGTGGACCACGGATACAGGCTGCGGAGCCGAGGTCACTCTGCGCAGCTCCTCTAATCAAAGAGGCCCGGGGGGAAAGAAGCCGCCTGCCAGGGGCTGCAGGGACTCAGGCTTGATCCCAGGCTCGGAGGAGGAAACGCACCCACTCCCGTATTCTTGCTTGGAGAATCCCTGGACCTGGTGGACTACAGCCCGCGGGGTCACAAAGAGCTGGAGACAACTGAGCGACTGAAGAGCTAGGGTAATGAGCTGGACACTTTCGCAGGCGTATGGGGCTTTAAGACTTTGTAAAGTTTCCCATCTATTCAAGGACACCACCTTAGCCACAGTGTGTATGACTGATGAGAAAGCAACTCCAGGGATAATTTAGTGGGAAGAAAACAAAGAAGACATTTCAAAGTTTCAGTCTGAAGAGACAGAATTTAAGTCTAAAATTCTGTTTTCTGGAAGAAATGTGGACCTGCAACTACATTCAAATTAAGTAGATAGCTGTGATAACCCCGGAAAAAAAAAAAAAAAAGACAATCTTTGTCCACATTTTCAATCTTATTAATAAAATTGAATTTTCTAAGTAGTGTATAATTTAGAAAAGAAATAAACCTCCTTAAGGAAAATAACTAAAATGACCCATTCAATGAAAATATACCAGCTAAGTTTGGAACAGGGTCTGGGCTGAATCACATGGTTCAGCATAAAACCTCAATAAACAATAGCTGGAAAAGAAAAAGAAAGAAAGAAAAAAGCAAGTTCTTTTGTTTTAGGGACCACAAATGCAACAGAAACCAAATATAATAAAAAATGAAAATTCAGGTACAGGAATTATGCATTTCATACTGAATAATTATTTCTGAACTGCCCGTAAATCCACTCTGGTACGCTGTGCATCCGAAACTCATCGAACTGCCAAGGGGTAAACGTGGGCCCATCCATCAAACACCCGCTTGACAAATACATTCTATAATAGAAGTTTATTTTTATGGGAGGCTGAATCAAGGACTTTCCCATGCATACAAAAACTTGTCAAAATTATTTATGAGTCTTGCTGAGACACACAATATGTCATATCAAACTCCTATTTTCCTTCCAAGCGCAGACTGTCAATATCTCGGCTCCTATCAATAACGTGGACCACCGCGGATACAGGCTGCGGGAGCCGAGGTCACCGGCCCGTCCTGCCGCTGCTGGAAAACACAGCGCGGAGCAGCAGCCGGAGGTGGCCGCGGGCCCCCGCCACGAGGAGCAGCTGAGGCAGGCGCTGGGGACAGCGCTCGGGGACGTCGCGGCGTAAAGTAAAATGGAAACGCATGCTTGAAAAATTACGGCTGATTACAGCTGAAGGAAAACAAACAGGAGATATTCCACCTTGTATTTTACACACAAAGTATTAGTAAAGACTCATACACACAAGTGCTTGAAAACCATGAAAGAGCCCACCCCTGATGGACCTGAGCGCGATGGGACGCGACGTCTCTCGGAAGGTGAGGAATCTGCTTAGTGAGGCCGCGTCCACTTGGCTCTGGCCCTCCTAAGACTGCAGTCCTTTTAGTCTCTCTAGTGGGTCAGCCTCGTGCCCTCCGACTTGTCACCCTCACTGGGGGCTCAGGGGGCTCACTGAGAAGAGCAAAACTGCCAAACGACCCTTGAGAGAATTTTTTTTTTTTTAAGCAGAATTTTAGACACTGAAAGTACTGTTCTTTTTTTTTTTTTTAAACATTTATTTATTTATTTATTTTGGCGGGGGTGGGGAGGGAGGGGAGCGGGCGGGCCACTTCCACTGGTCTTTCATTTGTCTAGTTTCATCCATCTTTGTTCTTTGGCCCATGTGGGCCTCCCATCACGATGGCCTCTGCTGTCCCAGAGCACCGGCTCTGGGCGCATGCGCTCCAGAGCTCCGGCTCAGTAATTGGACACATCGGTCCAGCTGCTCCGCGGCACGTGGGATCTTCCCAGGCCAGGGATCGAACCATAATTTCCCCAACCTCTGGTACGCTGTGCATCCGAAACTCATCGAACTGCCAAGGGGTAAACGTGGCCCATCCATCAAACACGCTTGACAAATACATTCTATAATAGAAGTTTATTTTTATGGGAGGCTGAATCAAGGACTTTCCCATGCATACAAAAACTTGTCAAAATTATTTATGAGTCTTGCTGAGACACACAATATGTCATATCAAACTCCTATTTTCCTTCCAAGCGCAGACTGTCAATATCTCGGCTCCTATCAATAACGTGGACCACCGCGGATACAGGCTGCGGGAGCCGAGGTCACCGGCCCGTCCTGCCGCTGCTGGAAAACACAGCGCGGAGCAGCAGCCGGAGGTGGCCGCGGGCCCCCGCCACGAGGAGCAGCTGAGGCAGGCGCTGGGGACAGCGCTCGGGGACGTCGCGGCGTAAAGTAAAATGGAAACGCATGCTTGAAAAATTACGGCTGATTACAGCTGAAGGAAAACAAACAGGAGATATTCCACCTTGTATTTTACACACAAAGTATTAGTAAAGACTCATACACACAAGTGCTTGAAAACCATGAAAGAGCCCACCCCTGATGGACCTGAGCGCGATGGGACGCGACGTCTCTCGGAAGGTGAGGAATCTGCTTAGTGAGGCCGCGTCCACTTGGCTCTGGCCCTCCTAAGACTGCAGTCCTTTTAGTCTCTCTAGTGGGTCAGCCTCGTGCCCTCCGACTTGTCACCCTCACTGGGGGCTCAGGGGGCTCACTGAGAAGAGCAAAACTGCCAAACGACCCTTGAGAGAATTTTTTTTTTTTTAAGCAGAATTTTAGACACTGAAAGTACTGTTCTTTTTTTTTTTTTTAAACATTTATTTATTTATTTATTTTGGCAGGGGTGGGGAGGGAGGGGAGCGGGCGGGCCACTTCCACTGGTCTTTCATTTGTCTAGTTTCATCCATCTTTGTTCTTTGGCCCATGTGGGCCTCCCATCACGATGGCCTCTGCTGTCCCAGAGCACCGGCTCTGGGCGCATGCGCTCCAGAGCTCCGGCTCAGTAATTGGACACATCGGTCCAGCTGCTCCGCGGCACGTGGGATCTTCCCAGGCCAGGGATCGAACCAGCGCCCACTGCAAGGCGGTGTCCTTACCCACTGGACCACCAGGGAAGCCCCCTCTTGAGAGTATTTACAGTGAAAGGAAAACAGATTCTTATTCTTGTGGGCAACAGAAAGGACTGTCTCCCAGTCTAAATGGGCCCTGGGAGCGAGACAGAGGAGGACAGGCTTGCCGCTGAGCCATGCCTCGTCCTCTAAGAAAGCGTGCTCTGTAAATGCCACGTCACGTGTGGGGCTCTGGCCTTGGCCGTGGCCAGGCCCTGAGCCTTCGAGTGGACCTCGAGACCATCGTGGTGGGGCAAGGTGGGCAGACGTCACGCAAAAGGGGCTGCAGAGTCTCTGCTCCAGTCCCTCGACGCGAGCAGGAACGTGAACACGTGAAATCGCCTCGCGGCCTCCCTGCCCTGTTCTGCTCCTGCCCTTGCTGGGCCGGGGGGATGAGAAGCTGTGAGAGTCCCCGCCCACCTGAAGGCCCCGGGCCCTGCCTCTCGGCGCCACCGTCCTCCAGGCCAGCATGAGGGCCCGACCGCAGGCCAGGCGACCTGGCGCCTTTCCTCACCAGGGCCGTCCCAAGTACCGGCAGGAATCCTACTGAGGTCTGGCTCAGTGGAACAAAGCACAGCACAGAGAGCGTCTGTTCTCGCAGCGGCACGGTCCAGAGTGAGGGCCGGGCTAGAAACCTATGACGTGATCAGTCCCCAGCGCTTGATTTAAACCACGGGTTTGGCAGTGAAAACGCAGCTTTTGAGTAGTCTTCCTGGGAGGCCTAGACGCAACACTACAAAAAGAAATGACAGACGCTCACCGTCTCCTGCGGAAGGTGACGACGAGTCGCCAGAAAGGGGACAGCGTGTGTCAACAGGTTCCCTTAGACAGACTTTGTTTCTCCGCTCTCCCCGTGCTTTTCTGAAACAGCCCTGGAACCGAGCCCCCACGAGGCTGCTGGCACCGGCCCGGGTGCCTCTGATAACACAAGACCGGGCTCGGGAGCAGGGGTGCCGGCTCTGCGCTGGGTCCCAGCCGCCAAGCAGACTCGGAGGGGCGTCTGCAGGTGAAGCGTCTGGCCCCGGCTCGAGGGTGAGGCTGCAGCCAGAGCTCTCCACACGCCAGCCCGCAAGTCGCTCCTTCCACCCACTGACAGGACCGCGTGCGAGCGTGCGGCTTTCACACAGTTAGCCGAAACCATCAGACTGTGCTTCAGCTGGGGACGCCACAGCTTCTTCAGAAACAGTGTCGATGCTGCTTAATAAACGGACGAGACCCTCTACTTTCAGATAAAAGACAGCAAAGAAGCTGGGCGTCGGTGCTCCGGGAACAAAGGATGAGCTGCCGTGGTCAAGCTGAGTCGACACATTTCAGTGAAACGCTGAGGGAAAGCGAGTGGGGCAAGGCCAGCGTCGTCTGATTCCATTTCGCAAGCATCTCAAGACAGGAGGCCGGGAGGGAGGAGGCTACCGAGGTCGCGTGGCTGCTGGCAGGTGACCGTGACCCCTCCAGTCTGGGCTCCTTCCTCCCCATCTCCCCGCCCAACTGAAGACCGCAGGGACTCCCGGTGAGAGAAGGGGTGAAGCCAGAGGCTGCAGAGGAGTGGGGAAAATAAGAAGGCAACGGAAAACCCACCACGGAGAGGGTCCCCCGGCCCCCAGGAGGAGTGCCAACAGCTGCCTTCAGAAACCTCTGCTGGGACCTCGCTTTCTAACGCTGTTTCAGTCGTGATGAACGCTACAAGTGGACTCCACGGAGCAACACACCTCAGGGAGAACACGTTCACATGTTTTCACACACAAGTTGTTTGAGATGAAAAATGAGAAGGAAACTGGACTCGGAACAGGCCATCCGCCGGGCAGAGTGAGCCTGGCTCGGCCCACAGCCATGCTGCTCCGTGAGTGCCCCTCGCGCCCGCAGCCACGCTTCCTGAATCCTGCTTTACCCGGGGCTCTAGCACCTGCTGAGCCCCGGCAGGTGCCAAGGGTCGCACGGTGCTTGACAAGGCCAACTTCTAGCTCCTCCGTTCCTGAAATTTTACTGCAAAGAAACATCTCCAGCTCCGTTTTCAGTACACTGAAGCTCAGAAGGGCGGTGCCTCTGATAACACAAGACCGGGCTCGGGAGCAGGGGTGCCGGCTCTGCGCTGGGTCCCAGCCGCCAAGCAGACTCGGAGGGGCGTCTGCAGGTGAAGCGTCTGGCCCCGGCTCGAGGGTGAGGCTGCAGCCAGAGCTCTCCACACGCCAGCCCGCAAGTCGCTCCTTCCACCCACTGACAGGACCGCGTGCGAGCGTGCGGCTTTCACACAGTTAGCCGAAACCATCAGACTGTGCTTCAGCTGGGGACGCCACAGCTTCTTCAGAAACAGTGTCGATGCTGCTTAATAAACGGACGAGACCCTCTACTTTCAGATAAAAGACAGCAAAGAAGCTGGGCGTCGGTGCTCCGGGAACAAAGGATGAGCTGCCGTGGTCAAGCTGAGTCGACACATTTCAGTGAAACGCTGAGGGAAAGCGAGTGGGGCAAGGCCAGCGTCGTCTGATTCCATTTCGCAAGCATCTCAAGACAGGAGGCCGGGAGGGAGGAGGCTACCGAGGTCGCGTGGCTGCTGGCAGGTGACCGTGACCCCTCCAGTCTGGGCTCCTTCCTCCCCATCTCCCCGCCCAACTGAAGACCGCAGGGACTCCCGGTGAGAGAAGGGGTGAAGCCAGAGGCTGCAGAGGAGTGGGGAAAATAAGAAGGCAACGGAAAACCCACCACGGAGAGGGTCCCCCGGCCCCCAGGAGGAGTGCCAACAGCTGCCTTCAGAAACCTCTGCTGGGACCTCGCTTTCTAACGCTGTTTCAGTCGTGATGAACGCTACAAGTGGACTCCACGGAGCAACACACCTCAGGGAGAACACGTTCACATGTTTTCACACACAAGTTGTTTGAGATGAAAAATGAGAAGGAAACTGGACTCGGAACAGGCCATCCGCCGGGCAGAGTGAGCCTGGCTCGGCCCACAGCCATGCTGCTCCGTGAGTGCCCCCTCGACGCCCGCAGACACGCTTCCTGAATCCTGCTTTACCCGGGGCTCTAGCACCTGCTGAGCCCCGGCAGGTGCCAAGGGTCGCACGGTGCTTGACAAGGCCAACTTCTAGCTCCTCCGTTCCTGAAATTTTACTGCAAAGAAACATCTCCAGCTCCGTTTTCAGTAAACTGAAGCTCAGAAGGGCGGAACTCCACACAGAGCTGAAATGTGAGCCCAGTTTCACTGCTGCCTCCGTAGCCTGTGACCCTGCCCCCAGCACACGGTCCTCGTCAGCTGGGTGCAGGATTCCTGACCAGACGATCCTGCTGCGGGGCCATCCTGGGCCCCGAGGAGTGCCCAGCATCCCTACCAGCTGTGAGCACCCAGGATGTCTCACACATCGCCAGGTGTCCTTGGGGGACAGAATCACCTCCAGTTGAGAATCATCCAATCAACCGCTGACTCCCTAACTCCACAATCTATCTTGCTTCAGTCTCTGCTCTCTGCTCCATCTTTGTAAAATACGCTGGCAACCTCCCATGGCGATGGCCCCTGACGTCTGGGCCTGGTTTCTCCACAGAGGGCAGACGCAAGGTTTCCAGATAAATTGCAGGGCTCCAGCTTCATGTGAATTTCGGATAAAGAGCAAATAATTTTTTCTCATAAATATATTTCAAATATTGCATTATTTGTTGTTTATTTGCTGTTGAAATTCAAACTGAACTAGGTGTCCTACATTTCATTTGCTCAATCTGGTGACCCCCACATACAGAGTTGGAAAAAATCGAATCACCCCTTATGCGTACATGTCAGCGGGGAGAAAATCAAGTGTTGGAAACCTAAATTTTGCCTTTCAGTTAACTTTTGAGGGAGAATTCTATTATGCTCATTAAATGTACCATTTCCCTTTTCCATCTATTAATAAAATAGGAATGCAATGACTATTTGTTAGTTCCATAAAATCTGGGGCTTTTCATTCCTATTTAACTTTACCCAGAGAAGTAAATTTTTTTTTTTTTTTAATAAGAAAACAAAAGGACTATGTCTTTTTTTTTTTTTTTTTAAATTTTGGTCTCTTTTATTGGTCTTTTATTTATTTTCATCCATCTTTGTCCTTTGGCCTGTGTGGGCCTCCCACTGCAGTGGCCTCTCTTGTCGCAGAGCACCGGCTCTGGGCGCATGCGCTCCAGAGTGCCGGCTTGCAATTGGACACACTGGCCCAGCCACTCCGCAGAATGTGGGATCTTCCCAGACCAGGGATCGAATCGGCACCCCTCATACCACAAGGCAGACTCTCTACCCACGGGACCACCAGGGAAGCCCAAGGACTCCTATCTTTAACAGATGTCCATTAAACATATAGTTTTCTGGACCAAAACTGACAGTAAGACCTTAGAGGTTCTCAGTCCAGTGCCAACTGGGAAGCGTTTCCTAGCACAGGGGCTCCACTTCTATGAGGAAAACGGAACATCACCCAGGCTTCTGGAGTTCTGGTTTATTCTACGTACATTCTGACACCATGCTTGGCTTCTTCCCTAGAACCTTCCTAACTGGATGTAGCTCCTGCTGGTCTGGCCGTGCTGAAGCCTGTGGTTGGTTACAGTCAGCACCTCGGAGCTCCCTGCCCTCCCCGCCCCTTCCCTTTCCCTCCCGTGCTGGGAACTGGAGAAACCAGCAAGGCCAAGGCCTCGTCCCGGCTCCCGAGGGGCTCGGGGTCGGGCGGGACCTCGTGTCAAGGGCATTGACGATTCTGAACAGAAACGACCCATCGGTAGGAGGGAGCTTCAGACAGAAGCTCTGGAGTGGTGACTGGCGGGCGATTCTGGGTTGAGGGCGGGGAGACGGACACTGGAAAGACAGGCTAACACGTGGGAGGCTCCGCACACGGTGAGCAGTGTCGGTGTCATCGTCTGAGCATCTCAGCTGGCCGCCAAGCACACCAGGCCACCTGCGTTGTTCCCAGCCGAAGCACTCCTGGTACACGCTCCCCGGTGTCCATAGTGCTCTGAGCATAAGGCTGAGCACAAGCAGGCAAGCCAATAGCATCATTACAATTTAATGGTGAGTAACTAATGACTAGTTAACATTCACATTAATACGACAGAAAAAAAAATGTATGTAAGGAATAAACGAGAGCCATGCTGAAAGAGTGGAAACATGCAGACAGGCTACAAACCCAATGGCCAGTTCCTAGCACGGTCACTGCTTTACTCCCGTGAAGACCTGCCACGCCTCTTCTCAAGGGAAAACTTAACTGATGAGAACGCTGGCACACACGGCCTTCATTTCTGAACATCACACTGGTTGACGTCCTACGAGGCTGTGGACACTTGGAGAATACCAAGGAAAAGAGGCCGTGCCTGGCCGTCTGATGGCTTCCCTCCAGCCCTGGGAGCCACGGGACGTGCGGAGACATGGGAACAACCCTCACTCTTGGCAGCTGTGACAACGTTACGAATTCCAAAGCACTGGTACAACCACTTTCTCTTTTATTCTCCTAAGACTCTTGGATCAGAACCGTATCATGTGATTAACAAGTTATCTCTCAATACGCAATATATTCACTTAGTTCAAAACTCAGAAGGCACAGACAAGTACTCAGCAAAAATAAACTTGAGAGAATTCGGTCAACATAAGCGATAATCTACCTATCATCAGGCCTTGCCCTGGCGAGAACAGACCTTCCTGACAAGAAATGAAACGCCGCCCCACCAAAGACAAGGAATCTCAACACGGCAGCCAGGGGCCTGCGCTCCGGTCCCAGCTCTGTCCAGACGGGCAGTGAGGCCATGGGACCCGCCCCAGTGGACAGCTGGCCTGGGCTCTTCACCCGGAAGATGAAGCTAGTGGCTCGCACATCGCCCCACACGGCAGAGCCGGCAGGAGGCAGCGGACGCAGGCGCCACGGCCATGAGACGCTGCATACACACCGAGTGATCGGGGTCACGGGGCAGGGGAGAGCCCCCCAGAGCGCGGCACAGAGCGCGGGCGGCCGGTGACCACGTGGGAGGAGAACATCTTAGCAGAGGGGGACGCCTTCGGGGCGGACGGGAGCAGGGAGCTGGGTGAAGGCTGGGGAGTCCGGATCCAGGGGGCAGGCACAGGAGGGCCTTGGGAATCGGAGCAGAGTGACCTCAACCAGGTCTCGTCGGAAGCCACCACTGCTCAAGACGCCCCTGAGAGAAGCGGAGCCAGCGCAGCCGCGGTCGGCAGCCAGCAGGCAGGCCAAACGGAGGCTGGGGCCGGCGCTCAGGGGCCGCGAGCCTGTGCTGCGCACCTGGGGAGAACCCGCGAGCCGAGGTGGTAATAGAGCGCGGGCACGGTTTCCCTGGGTGCCCTCCCTTTGGCAGTGCGCAGGAGAAAAGTGAGCCAGCCCTGCAGACCCGCAAGAGCATGGGGCGGTGGAAACGCAAGACTGTGCTCATCGAAGGACAGAACACCACAGGCGTGCAAAGGCAAACAAATGGCGCTCAGAATTTGGGGGTTGAGCCACCAGCCTTTGAGCCGAAACAACTTGCATCTTGGACAGAAATGAGCTCTCTGTCTTGGGAGGTGTGCGGGCGGGGGGAGGGGTGACGACGGTCACTTTGCACAGGACGATGAGCACGCTGGCTCCTGCGGTCCACGCTGGCCCGAGCGCACGGGCCCGAGCACCCGGTCTGGGGTGAGGGGGGAGACAGACGGGGCGTCCCGCCCGGTGCACGAGGCCTCGGTCAGCAGCGACGCCGCAAACATGCCAAGGTGCAAGCTGTGGTGACTCAGAAACTCGGTCAGGAGGGTCGAAATTACCCTTTCCCGGGATCAAAAGGATTCCACGGGGAAAGCCCGGGACTCACACGTGTACAGTATTATCCTGCTTCCTCTTCAGGATGCTGTCCTTTAGCTCCGCAATTTTCCTGAGCAAACACTTCCTTCTTTTGTGCGGCTGAGCGGAGCTGTGTGTCGGGGAGCAGCGCGGGAGGGCGGCGGGAACCACGGGCGGGCAGCGGCTCCCTAATTGCGAGGCTCTTACGGGGGTTGAACCTGATCATTCACCGAATTGTTGAGTTGATGGGATTCGTGTAGCTGGTTATAAATTGATAATCTAAATTAATTCATTCAAGCAGAAATCGATTTTGTAACTCCTTGAGAGCCTGTAATAATGCTCACCTCCCACTGCTAGCTGCAGCCTCCGTTTCATAAAGCTGGGCGGAAGCAGCTGGATCCAGGTGACCCGCTAGCTCATTAAATGTTACATGTTCCTTCTGGTAAATGATATTAAGCTCAAGTGTCCTAACGCTGATTTTTTTTCCCCTTTAATTTTATGACAGAAATAACCTAATTTGTAACACAAAATAACAATCTCCTTGAATTACTTTGCCTTGTTAAAATAGTTTATGCATTTTTCATTTACACAGAGGTAATGGAAAAACACTTAAACTATCTGTTATTTAAACCACAAGAGAGATGTTCCTGAAAGTCTGGTAGCTACAAAACTGATTGTCTCTTCACAGTCTTTACTTTATATCTGTAATAAAAGGCAGACAATTCAATTCATTGGTTAGTAAATAAAGCACGATAGTTTTTATTTGGCTTTCTGTGCATCACTAGAACTGAAATCAGATTTCTTTTAAAATTCATTTAGAAAGGGGACTCATTCCTTTCCTTTCCTCTTTCTAATCTAAAATGTGTAAAGTCCACTCGGAACCCCACATTCTCTTCATCAGCAGGAGCTGGAACTGAACTCTAAATCCCACATTAAAAGAGTCATTTTCCAAGCCCTCTTTGCGTCGTGTTCTGAGGTTGAGCAATGAAATCAGAACACCAGCATTACGGGCAGGAGACGATTATAAGACATTCCTTGTAGCCTCCTAATATCATTTCCTTTTCCTAAACAAATTTTCAGATAAAAACATCCAGCATGCCAGAACGGCAACAGAGGTAAGAAATGTCACGGGGCTCTAAGTGACTGATCACTTCTGCTGCTAGGGTGAGAAGAGCTTCTCAAGCAGGGCCGGCGAGTGACTGGAGGCCCAGCCCTCCCCACCTCCAGGTGCTCTGCCAGCCGCACAGGGGCCCACACCCGTCCACTTACAGCCTCAAAAGCTCACGTGTGGAAAAGATAGCTATCGTCATTGTGCTAAGGGAACAGGAGTGCTCACAATGGCATGGGGAGATGGTCCGGAGGGGTGGGAAGGGGGAAACTGGCGGGGTGGGGACCAGGGATATGCATATGACTGATCTGGGAACACACATGTCTGTGAACAACAAAACTCTGTAAAACCTTTAAAATAAAGAATTAAAAAAACCCAATGTCTGCTGGCCTGCCTTTCCTATAGGAACCACTTTATGGCAGACATTTGAAACAGGCTGCTCACCATAAATAAGATCACCAAATCTGTAAACATTGTAATACTGAACACTACTCATTTAGTGTTCAAAATAAACAATTTTAATAGACGCTGATTTTTCCCCTTTAATTTTATGACAGAAATAACCTAATTTGTAACACAAAATAACAATCTCCTTGAATTACTTTGCCTTGTTAAAATAGTTTATGCATTTTTCATTTACACAGAGGTAATGGAAAAACACTTAAACTATCTGTTATTTAAACCACAAGAGAGATGTTCCTGAAAGTCTGGTAGCTACAAAACTGATTGTCTCTTCACAGTCTTTACTTTATATCTGTAATAAAAGGCAGACAATTCAATTCATTGGTTAGTAAATAAAGCACGATAGTTTTTATTTGGCTTTCTGTGCATCACTAGAACTGAAATCAGATTTCTTTTAAAATTCATTTAGAAAGGGGACTCATTCCTTTCCTTTCCTCTTTCTAATCTAAAATGTGTAAAGTCCACTCGGAACCCCACATTCTCTTCATCAGCAGGAGCTGGAACTGAACTCTAAATCCCACATTAAAAGAGTCATTTTCCAAGCCCTCTTTGCGTCGTGTTCTGAGGTTGAGCAATGAAATCAGAACACCAGCATTACGGGCAGGAGACGATTATAAGACATTCCTTGTAGCCTCCTAATATCATTTCCTTTTCCTAAACAAATTTTCAGATAAAAACATCCAGCATGCCAGAACGGCAACAGAGGTAAGAAATGTCACGGGGCTCTAAGTGACTGATCACTTCTGCTGCTAGGGTGAGAAGAGCTTCTCAAGCAGGGCCGGCGAGTGACTGGAGGCCCAGCCCTCCCCACCTCCAGGTGCTCTGCCAGCCGCACAGGGGCCCACACCCGTCCACTTACAGCCTCAAAAGCTCACGTGTGGAAAAGATAGCTATCGTCATTGTGCTAAGGGAACAGGAGTGCTCACAATGGCATGGGGAGATGGTCCGGAGGGGTGGGAAGGGGGAAACTGGCGGGGTGGGGACCAGGGATATGCATATGACTGATCTGGGAACACACATGTCTGTGAACAAAAAAACTCTGTAAAACCTTTAAAATAAAGAATTAAAAAAAAAACCCAATGTCTGCTGGCCTGCCTTTCCTATAGGAACCACTTTATGGCAGACATTTGAAACAGGCTGCTCACCATAAATAAGATCACCAAATCTGTAAACATTGTAATACTGAACACTACTCATTTAGTGTTCAAAATAAACATAAGTATTTTTCCAAATACCATTTCTAGCATTGAGTGTATCATGCTAGAAACATGTAACATCATTGAGTGTGATGTTATTTCAAAAGAATTTACTTTAAAACTATCCAAAGACCATAATTACTAATATTTATATCACAGTAGTTAAAAATGGAATTTTAATGCATTAAGAATAAATGGCTTCATATTCCTAACTTTAAGGAAAAACTCTTTAGAAATTAATTTTTATAACAAGATACACATTTCAAGATAAAAATAAGTAAGACCATCAGTCACTTAAAACACATGTGGATTCCTTTGATCTAACACAGAAGTTTTTAAGAGAAAAGGAAGAAGAGAAAAGAAAAAGAAAGGCCCCAGCATCTTGCAAGCCGGAAGTGTGTGTTCTCTGAATCTGTCCAGCAAATTACCCGAGAGCGTGGGGGGAAGCTGAAGTGCCAGCAGCCCCCCGTCTGCACCGGCTACCCAGCCCTCTTCCTGAACGTTCTCCTTGGGACAGGGGTAAACTGAGGTGATGCATGTTGATGTTTGGTAGAAACCAATGCAATACTGTAAAGGAATTATCCTTCAATTATAAATAAATACATTTTTTAAAAAAGAAGAAAAGAACGCAGGAGTCAAAGATAATAGCTTTGAAAAAAAATTATTTTTACACTTCCAAAACCTACAGATCATAAGTGTTTTGCAACATTTGCTTTATCTACTCTCTCTATATTTACACACGTTATTTTTTTCTTTTATGAACCATTTGAGAGTCAGTGGTAGAACTAATACCCTATTGCTTCTAAATATTTCACTGTGAGCTTCCTAAGAACAGCAACTTCCTCTTCAAATTACAGCCAATGTTCCAGTAATGACCCTTCAAGAAAAAGAACCAAAGTCAAAACCAAACAAAGGAAAAAAAGACAAAGGAATTCTGGTGGAGGGTGCCCCAGCCTGTGCTCTGCAGTACGTGCCAGGCCAGCTCACCTCCTCCCTCCCGGCATGGTCCCCAGACCTCTTGACCACACGACGCTCTTGTCACTTGTTGAAAGGACAGGCCAGCCACTGCGTCGTGTTCCTGTACGCGAGGGCATCCAGTGCAAACTGTTTCTGCGTCCCATACCTACAAAGCCCTTCTCACTCATTTCCAGCTTCTAAAACCCAGCTCAAAAGCACGTTTTCCCAAAGAGCTCCCTTGACTAGGGAACACCTGTTTACTGATGCTTCCTTGGCAGTATTTTGTGTTTCACTGTTTAATACTCTAGCCTCCACCAAGTCTTTTAAGACCAACTGTAGTGAAGAATAACTTATAGTCAATAAATGAGACACACACCCCTGTGCGAGCGTGCTGAGTCAGGCGCGTTTGACTCTTTGTGGCCCCATGGACTGCAGCCCGCCAGCCTCCTCTGTCCACGGATTCTCCAGGCCAGAGCACTGGAGTGGGTTCCCACGTCCTCCTCCGGGTCTTCCCCACCCAGGGATGGAACCCGCGTCTCCTGCGGCTCCTGCTCCGCAGATGGATTCCTCACCGCTGAGCCTCCAGGGAGGTTCCTCCCACCTCCGCCCAGCGCCAGGAGCCGGGGCCCGGTGTGCATCACTGTCCACGACGCATGCCTGTGCCGGGCTTTAAGTGGAATCACACTGCACGCACTTTTATTCAGTCTCCGGTCTCTCTGCCTGCCCCATTCGCTTGCTGGTGGGCATGGAGGCTATTCTGAGCTCTTGGCGATTATCCACAGAGCGGCTGAAGCCTTCACACACAGACCTCTGCACAGACACATGCTCCCATTCCTCTCGGGGAAATCCCTGGGAGTGGAATCGCGGGTCATATGGTTGGTAAGTATATGTTTAATTTTATAAGAAATTGTGAAACTCTTTTTCCGAACGGGCTGTGTCTTTTTCCGTTCCCCCCAGCAACTCGTGACGATTCCAGATGCTCTGCGTCGTCGCGAACATTTGGCATGCTCTGTCTTTTTGAGTTTCACCGTGCTAGTGGCTGCATAGTGGCGTGTCATTATGGCTTTAATTTGCATTTCCTGATTTGCCTGGTGATGTTTAGCACCACTTCATGGGTTTTTTGGCCGTTTGAATATCTTCTTCTGCAAATCTTTTATTCTGTTCTTTGTCCCCTTAACACTGAGTTTCAGTTATGTTCTGTGTATTCTGCATCAAGTCCTCCAGAGGGCAAACACTTTCTCCCACTTTGTGACTTAACTTTTTAATTATTATTTTTTTCATGGTATCTTTTGAAGAGTAGAAGTTGTCAGTAAGTCCCACTGATCAGTATTTCCCTTCATGGGCGACACAACTTGTGTCCTAGCAAGGCAACAGCCCACGGGGTGGCAAAGAGTCAGACACAACTTAGTGACTGAACGACAACAAATGAAACTGTGCCCACAAGGAGATCAAAGAGACCTCCTCCAAGGCTTTCTCTGAGAAGTCGGACAGTCTGGGCGTTCACAGGGGGTCTGTCATCCTCTCCAAGCTAAGTTCTGTGACGACTGCGAGGTTCTGTCACGCTGGCCACCTCGTCTTTCCCACCGGTGGTCTCTCAGTCTTCTCCCGAGTACAGGTCCCCCGGTGCCACGTCTCAGCATGCCTGGTCACTTCTCGCGGGATGATGCCAGCAAGGAGGCCACGACACCGGGTGTTTGGGCTCTTCATCTTCCCGCACGAGTGCAAGGATGGTTCCGACGGGCCACTCCCTCGGCCTGGGGACCCAGCATGAGTCTCCCGAGGCCGGCGTTCCGTTCTTATTGCAGAGGTAGCGCGGTCCATGCTCGTGGGGTGGGTGGCCCCGCTGCTATCACCGGCCCCCTCTGGATCTGGAGCGACCCACGAGCCCCCTGCACTGTGGCTACAGGAACACGAGGGCCCGGGGCCAGCCAGAGCTCTGGGGCGCCTGATGCTGGCTGTCTGGCCGCCTGGAGCTTCTGGGTGTTGGGGGTCAACACACAGCAAGGACGCCAGGAAAGTCGGGACGGGTGCTCTGGGAGCACTCTGTCCGCATGGCTCCTTCCTTTCCTTGGGTTCCCTGCTTTGCAACGTCCAGCCACTTTGGTCCCCAAACTCCTGGGCCACGAGAGCCGGCCGGGCCCGTGGACGCCTCCCCGAGCTGCGGTGAGAAAGCGGCCTCAGGAAGCGGGCCGTGCGGCGGGAGGCCCCCGTCTGTCTCCTGGGGACCCGTCCTCGGGGCTGTCCTCCCGGCCTGCGGGCGGGCCACCAGGTCTCCACGCGCTCTGACACTGGCAGGCCCGCGCCACGGCGGTGACTGCTCCAGGCGCAGAGGTGGGAGGGCTCTTCCGTTTGGTCTTTGTTTGTTTATACGAACACTTCGTCCGTGGACACGCACTGTGTGTTACTGATCTTTGTATTCACCTGAGCGCCTTGTACGGACACTGCACAGGAGGACTGTCCAACGTGACTGTGGACTCAGGCACGACGGGCCCCCTGTATGCGGCACGGTTCACTTCACTTTTCCGCGTGCTCAGGGCTGGCCGGGCTGAAGCCTGGGCGGCTTCTTACGGACCCGTGCCGACGGCGGAACGGTCGACGCCAGCCCGCTGTGTCCGGTGTGCCTCCCGTCCCACCACGGACGGCGCCCCCGTTACTGAAAGCACGCGGACCTGCCGTTCCCCGCTGCAGAGCCGTCAGCAGCCCCAGCCCTGCCTCTCGCCGCCCACACGGCCGCGCTGCCCTCGCGCCGCCTGGGCAGCCGTCTTCAGCTCGCCCTGCGGGGCCCTTCCTTCCCGCCACCCGCCTGCTCCACGGCCCCGGCCTGGCCGCGGCCGCTCTCCCTGGACGGACGGGCGGGCACCAGACAGAGCCAAGACGAGCCTCTCGCTGCGCCAAGCCTCTGCTCCTGGGTCCGATCCTCACGGGGCTGCCCGGTCCTCCCAATTCGCCCCGTGACCACTGACTGCTGGCCCGGCCGGAACTCCCAGCCCAGCAGCCTTCCCAATCTCTCCTTCACGGGGCTCCACCCTTCAGTAAACGGCAAGATTTCCCTCCTCATCTTGCCTTCTGTTGAGTGTCTGTCTCCCTCTGGTAGAACAGATGCTGCACAAGCAGGAATCTTCCGCTTGTTTCCGTATGTACCCGAGGTGCTAGAACAGCGCCCAGCTTCGTGCTCAACAGACTCTCAGTGAAGACGCGGCGGCGCCTCCTCCGACCCTCAGGTCAGCCGGCACTGCAGGGCAGGACCTGAGTCCTCCCAGACGGGCAGGCTCTGACCTCTGTCCGCATGTCCTTCCTTTCCTTGGGTTCCCTGCTTTGCAACGTCCAGCCACTTTGGTCCCCAAACTCCTGGGCCACGAGCCGGCCGGGCCGTGGGCGCCTCCCGAGCTGCGGTGAAAGCGGCCTCAGGAAGCGGGCCGTCGGCGGAGGCCCCGTCTGTCTCCTGGGGACCCGTCCTCGGGCTGTCCTCCCGGCCTGCGGGCGGGCCACCAGGTCTCCCGCTCTGACACTGGCAGGCCCGCGCCACGGCGGTGACTGCTCCAGGCGCAGAGGTGGGAGGGCTCTTCCGTTTGGTCTTTGTTTGTTTATACGAACACTTCGTCCGTGGACACGCACTGTGTGTTACTGATCTTTGTATTCACCTGAGCGCCTTGTACGGACACTGCACAGGAGGACTGTCCAACGTGACTGTGGACTCAGGCACGATGGGCCCCCTGTATGCGGCACGGTTCACTTCACTTTTCCGCGTGCTCAGGGCTGGCCGGGCTGAAGCCTGGGCGGCTTCTTACGGACCCGTGCCGACGGCGGAACGGTCGACGCCAGCCCGCTGTGTCCGGTGTGCCTCCCGTCCCACCACGGACGGCACCCCCGTTACTGAAAGCACGCGGACCTGCCGTTCCCCGCTGCAGAGCCGTCAGCAGCCCCAGCCCTGCCTCTCGCCGCCCACACGGCCGCGCTGCCCTCGCGCCGCCTGGGCAGCCGTCTTCAGCTCGCCCTGCGGGGCCCTTCCTTCCCGCCACCCGCCTGCTCCACGGCCCCGGCCTGGCCGCGGCCGCTCTCCCTGGACGGACGGGCGGGCACCAGACAGAGCCAAGACGAGCCTCTCGCTGCGCCAAGCCTCTGCTCCTGGGTCCGATCCTCACGGGGCTGCCCGGTCCTCCCAATTCGCCCCGTGACCACTGACTGCTGGCCCGGCCGGAACTCCCAGCCCAGCAGCCTTCCCAATCTCTCCTTCACGGGGCTCCACCCTTCAGTAAACGGCAAGATTTCCCTCCTCATCTTGCCTTCTGTTGAGTGTCTGTCTCCCTCTGGTAGAACAGATGCTGCACAAGCAGGAATCTTCCGCTTGTTTCCGTATGTACCCGAGGTGCTAGAACAGCGCCCAGCTTCGTGCTCAACAGACTCTCAGTGAAGACGCGGCGGCGCCTCCTCCGACCCTCAGGTCAGCCGGCACTGCAGGGCAGGACCTGAGTCCTCCCAGACGGGGCAGCGCAGGTGTGGGGAGGCCAGGAGGCGGAGACTGGCATCCCCCCAGCTTCCCGGCATCCCTTCCAGGCTGAGGAGCTTAACTAACAGGAGGTCCGCACGGAGGAGGGAGCTCTGAATCTATCCTTCCCTCAAGCTTGTGTGGCAGGACGAGCCAGAGCCAAGAAACTCTAACGAGGGGACTGAGCTGCAGGCGCTGAAAGTGGAGCCCGGGACGCGTCTGAGCGTTTAAGCCGAGGAAGGGGCAGGGCGGCGCAGGGCGGCCGGAGCGGAGGCTCGCTGGGCCGAGGGGGGACATTGCTGGACAGAGAGCTCCAGGCGCTTCCCAAGAGCTGTGGGAAGGCCACTTCGGTGACCGTGACTGTGGCTGCTGTCCAGTCGCCAGGTCGGGTCTGACTTACGTGTGCGGACGACACCACTCTAACGGCAGAAAGCAAGGGGGGCTGAAGAGCCTCTTGATGAAGGTGAAGGACGATGAATATCAAGAAACCGGAAGGAACAGCCATGCTTAAGTTTAGATCCAATGCTGTACACTCGATCGATTATAAAATACACACGCATGGTGCCAGCCCCTCATTTTAAATAGAAAAATGACCACACCCGATTCACCTTCTTGTCACTAAACAGAGAGATGACTGATCTTAAGAATAAAATTGTCTGCCAGCACATGTTACTTTTCTCTAAACGGTGCTGGTGCCCAAACCCTTTACACACACAGTCCTAGAAACGTCTCTGCAGAAGGTAAGATGGTTAAAAACAAAGCCACTTAATGTGCGGAGGTGCTGCACCCCTTGTTGGAACAAACGCAGGCTGGAGGGCATGCAGAAGCAGCTGCTGACACAGGAGTCTCCCCGGCTGCCCCGCTCCTGGCCCCCGGCGCTCATCCGGCAGCAGCAGCTCCCCAGCCTCGGGAACAGACAGCCCTCCCACGGTCTATCTGGACGGCCCTTAGCAGGTAACGAGAGCAACTGAAGAGCCTGATGGAACAGGAACGTGCCCAGGGCCCGCGCGCCCGACGAGGCTCCGCATGCTCGCGCCTCTGGTGGCAGGCCAGCTCTGTGCTCCCGGCCTGCCGCACTTCATCCATCTTTGCCGACGGGCAGTTCGGCAGCTCCCTCATACGCCCCGAGCCACAGGCACGCCTGGGCCGTCTGTGTCCTCAAGACAGGGGAGGACGTATCAGCCCTTGGCTTCCCCACCGGCTCAGCTGACATTCTTCAGTAAAACACACACAGAGGGCTTCCCTCGTGGCTCAGTGGATAGGAACCCGTCTGCCAATGCAGGAGACACAGGTTCGATCCCTGACCCAGGAAGATCTCACATACCACAGAGCAGCTAAACCCACACATCAGCAAAGACCCAGCACAGCCAAAAATAAATAAATGAAAGGTTTTTTTTAAAAACACACACACACACACACACACAGAAACAGACCGCGGTTCGCCGTTGGGGCAACGGCGCGCCTTGCGGAGCTCTGCGGTGCGTGAGTCTCGTCCACACACCTCTGAGGTCGCACGGGACGGGGAGCCAACGCCAAGAGGCGAGGGTGAGTGTTTGTTTTGCTTCTGCGAGAAAAGTTAATGTGGCATCTGCGAAAGCTCACAGGAGGTTCCCACAGACGCCACCGCCAGTCAGTTCAAAAGGAACGCAGCCCTGAACGCCTCACCCACGTATGAATCGTATGTGAGGCTGTAAAAACTGCAGCTGAAGTGTTCAGGAAACCCTGTCAATTCTTCTGCTTCTGAAAGAACTTTCTGTTGTCATACACACAATTTCAAATGCTTAATAGCACACAGCAACAGAAAGAATCAGACAGTGTCAAAGTGAATCAAACCCAGGAATTTCAGAGAAAAAAAGATAAAATTAAGACAAAATTTCCTTTAATGACCACAATTTTGCTGTAATTTTTTAGATTCCCTTGGCGATTGCCCAATTTAACTGAAATCGGTCCCGCTGAACTTGGTCTAGATACAGTAAGTGACAGAGTCCCACATTTGGCGATGGGCTCCAGGCCCACAGAAGGAATTAATTGAAGTCTGCTCAAGCAGTGTTTCATTTCTGGACACTTACCCTTCCCTGACCCCAGGCAGCTCCGGCTTCACCGAGCTTTACTGCCTTCCCCCAGCTCCGCAGTCTCTCTAAGAGCACGTCAACAGCAAGTTACAGAAACTACCAAGGCTTTCTCTAAAAGTAGCATTTTTGAATCTGGTAAAACCTACTTCAGGACCCTATAAACTACTTAGTTCCAGACACTATGAACTACATAATATTAGGTGACTAATTTTCGGGAGAATTTATAAAAAATTAATTAAATTTAATAATTAAATTTATGGAGACAGTGAATCAAAAGGCAAATATAAAGAAAATGTAAATAAATAAAATAACTGCAAATATCACAGAAGAGCACGAGACTTGGTTTTTTTCTTTATGAATAAGAAATACTGTTCTAATCACTAAAATGCCAAGTTTGTAGAGTTTTCAAAAGAAATATCAAATAGGCTGACTATTGCCATATGCCTTTCCTCCCGTGCTCTGAGTGACCTGTGTGTGTTCCACCATCGATCATCTCTCACAGGTGCAATATAATCAACTTGAAGAGTTATTCCAAAAAGAAAAAATAAGGCATAACTGGTTGGCTTGGTTTGAAAAAAACATCATGTTCTTGGTTCATCAAAAGCTACTATAGTAGCAGCATTATTAGGAAAACTAAATGATGATGAAAGGTAAAAAGACACTTTCAGAGAACTTTACACCTGGGAGGTGAGCCTTTCAAGAATAACAATGAACACGGTTAATGAATTTCTTTGGAAGGAAAAAAAAATTCTAATTCATCAATTTTCAAAAAATGCAACTGAATAGAAATGACAAGACCTATCAGTGATAAAAGTTTCTTTTTTCTTAATTTTACATAATTTGGAACCACCAGAGACAGATTTAATTTGCCGTTTTAGAATGAAACTTCCATGTCAGCTTGTTAGATGCTACAATATTTTTCTCTCTCTCCCCGCTGTGTGATGACGAGAGGCAGCAGGCGTGGTGCTCACAGACGCCGGTGCCGACGTCTTCCCTCGGCAGGCCACACGCGGACGACTGGCCACTGGAGCACCGGCGTGAGCTGCTCACAGCTGAGGAGCAAGGGGCGCAGGGACACGTCTGAGCCTCTCGTGCCTAACGCGTGCGGTGAGCCCAGGGCAAGCTGGTCCGCATCGGCACCGTCACCTGAAAACGCCGATCACAAGCCAGCCTGATAATTATCCCATCATCACCCATGACAATGACGGGATTCCTCCTTATTTGGAAGGAGGTAAGTCAGTTTCACGCAAACCAAAGATCCCACAGTGTTACTCTGAGAAAGAGACTTGAGAATTTTTCATTATTTTTATAACCTGAGGCATTTAAATAATCGGTTTTAAGCTTAGATTGCCTTTAATAGGATGCCTTGTAGAAAAGTTTAACACTTTTCACAGAGACAGGTAATTTCCAAGCCTTTCAGGATGAAAACCACGGACAGGTGACAGAAGACGAGCACCTTCCCAGACTGTGGACAGCTCCCCACACGCGGAGGCCCCGGCTCCACTCCGTCCCCGGGGAGACCAGTGTCGGCCACGGAGACACCTTGCTGTGCCTGATGCTCTGCAAGGAAGCCCGTCGTGAAGACCTGCGGGGACTGCGGCATCCTGAACCCCCGCCGTAAGCCAATGGAAGGAGCAGCAAACGGGAAACGCTCTCGTGCAGAGCCAGTGACGAGGCCACTGAGTCCCAGGCGTCTCCCGCCCGCACTCGGGTGCGCTCAGGCTCACACGGCATACACTGCAGAGACACTCTCAGCGGGCAGGCACGGTCCTGCCAGCCCAAGGCAAAGGAGACCGCACCTGGGCAATCTTCCGTGCTGGAGACGAAAGCGCTCTGACCAGCAGTCTTCTCAGAGACTGAGGCCTGTGGACAGGCTCACGTCCAGGATCGTCCTGAAGTCTGCTCTCCCCTTCAGGGGACAGGGACCCGCTGCTGGCCTCCGGAAGCCTCTCGGGACGCTTCCAGCCCTTGCTGTCACCTCGGCCCTCGCGGGACTGGCACACGCTGAGCCCTGGGGCTCGCCATTTCTCTAGATTCTTCATCACCTTCTTCTCTAATAGGCTTCTTTCTGCAAAGCAGGCCGGCCTGGTCTGACACCAGAAACGGATGAGAGCTTCGGGGAAGCCAGAGTGTCCCTGCACGTCCAACACCGCAGTGCCCAGAGCAGGGTGAAGGGCGGGTGACGGGCGCGCCAGGCTTGGCAAGGCTGGCTTTCTGGGACTCATCCACGGGCGGTCCCTGCAGGCTGCCCGGAGCTCCGTGGACCCACCTGGCTCCTGCCCCGTCTCCACCCCCAGGCCCTGCGCGGCGAGGCGCGTCTGAACTTGAGGCCCGCTCCGGGCCCTGCACGGCGAGGCTCGGCCCCCCGCCGCCTCTGCCGCAGACTGCGGGTGACCGAGCTGGAGAAAGGCCCCCGTCGGGAAAGCTCACGCCCAGTGTCTGTGGCACGGCTTTCGTGCCCGGGCGCCTGCGGGGCACACCGGGGCACCCCTGCGGAGCCCCTCACCCCTGCGCAGCCCTTGCCCCTCACATCCTGACTGTGCTGGCCCCGCGCTGCCTCTCAGAGCTCTGAGGGGCTGCCACCACCCTTCCCAGGGGTCTCCGAGTGGAGCCGGCCCCGTGCTGTCAGTGCTCCTTGTCCTCTATTGGATTCTGGGCTTCATTTCACTGGGAATTTTCTCAGCAAATAAATGTCTCAAAATGTGTGTTGGCAACTAGCCTTATTTAGAAAACAGCACTGTTACTAATGCTTACAAATGAACCTTTTCAGGGTGGAAACTACCATTCTTAAAGCGGAAGGGAAGTACTAAAAATGAGACAGTCAGCTATCACTACTGTGATTCTTTAAAGAAAAAAGAATGTGAAGAGCATCCCTGACGAAAGACAACTCACTGTCCATTAGTTATGATGTAATCACCCATGAAGAACTCATGGGACACTTCCAAATCATGTTAACGTTAAAAACATCCCTCTTCCTTTTGGAACAGAAGGAAACGCTTTCTTCTTTTTTTGTCAGTAGTGGAAGCAGGTTCTGTAGAAGAACATAGCTCTTTACTAAAACTTGTCACTTTAAGAAACAATTCACAATAAATGTTTCTTTGTGGTTAAACATGATGATGATTGGCATGGACTGCAGGGCTTCCTAAGCTAACATCTAAAGCTACAGCATCAGTGATCAAAGGCAGTATTTTAAGCTAGACTAGTCCTTTTTATGGGGCCTCAGAAAACAAATCTAAATTTAAAAAGAAAAAAAAAAAACTTTTATTTATTTTTGGCTGTGCTGGGTCTTTGTTGATGTGTGGGTTTAGCTGCTCTGCGGTATGTAGGATCTTCCCGGATCAGGGTTCGAACCTGTGTCTTCTGCATTGTCAGATGGGTTCTTATCCACTGAGCCACAAGGGAAGCCCCAAGTCTACATTTTTGAGACAATTTGGTAGAAACAATCACGGATACGTATTGTCCTGAACAGATCAGTTCGTAAACGATACACTGCTATTTTAATTTACATCTCTCTGACTAGTACTAAATGTACCGCTTTCCTAGGATGTACTTCGGTTCTTCATAAATCACTCCATGGTGTCCTTCTTCCTCTCACCTTCCGAGGCCTTCGGGCTCTCCTGGCATGCCGAGCCGTGCGAGCGCGTCACGCAGGACGTGTGCGGCTGGCGGCGGGGTCTTGAATCCTGGGCCCGCCGCGGAGGAGGCCCCTTACGGCGGCCACGGAGCCGGCGCTGCCGAGCAGGCCCTGCGGCTGCGCACAGAGCGGCCCGCGCGGCCTCGGCGCCACCCCGCTCGCGCGCCTGGGTCCCGGGCAGGGGGGCAGCGCTGGCTCTGGAGCCCCTCCCTGGCCCTGCCCGGGGCCAGCACCCCTGTCCCTTCCCCTCCGGGCCACAGGAACGCTTCTACGGGGGTTCTGCCAGCCGCACCTCCGCTCTCCTCTTGATGCTGCGTTTCCCCGCCTCCCAAACAGCCACCACCCTCCTTCGGCTTTGATCCTGAGCTCCTTCCACTGGTTGACACGGCCCCGGTGACGCCGTTCCCTTTACCTCCACGCTGCCAGCTCTTAAAGGCAGGTCTGCATCTCCACTCACGGCTTCCTTAGGAGATTTCAGTCCTCAGGGGATGACCAGACGGCTCCACCTGGGTGTTCTGTCTTGTCTCACCAACTCTGTGTGTCTTAAATTCTCCCCATTCGCCCCCCACCCTGAGGCCCTGACATGTGCCTTTCCTGTCCCGTGTGGAGCTAGTCCTTTTGGGGAGCTTGTCAACAAGACACCCACGAACCTGCCGGGACCCTGGAGACACCTGGGGTTTCCACTGAAGATCTAACGTCCATGACTGATTTAAGTATATAATTAAAAACTCGACTCAACTACACATTTCAGAGATTAATCTTTCACTTCGTCTATTCCTTAGTCATATATCTTTAGATATAAATTTAAAGGAACCACTTCCGTGTCAGATGGGTTCTTATCCACTGAGCCACAAGGGAAGCCCCAAGTCTACATTTTTGAGACAATTTGGTAGAAACAATCACGGATACGTATTGTCCTGAACAGATCAGTTCGTAAACGATACACTGCTATTTTAATTTACATCTCTCTGACTAGTACTAAATGTACCGCTTTCCTAGGATGTACTTCGGTTCTTCATAAATCACTCCATGGTGTCCTTCTTCCTCTCACCTTCCGAGGCCTTCGGGCTCTCCTGGCATGCCGAGCCGTGCGAGCGCGTCACGCAGGACGTGTGCGGCTGGCGGCGGGGTCTTGAATCCTGGGCCCGCCGCGGAGGAGGCCCCTTACGGCGGCCACGGAGCCGGCGCTGCCGAGCAGGCCCTGCGGCTGCGCACAGAGCGGCCCGCGCGGCCTCGGCGCCACCCCGCTCGCGCGCCTGGGTCCCGGGCAGGGGGGCAGCGCTGGCTCTGGAGCCCCTCCCTGGCCCTGCCCGGGGCCAGCACCCCTGTCCCTTCCCCTCCGGGCCACAGGAACGCTTCTACGGGGGTTCTGCCAGCCGCACCTCCGCTCTCCTCTTGATGCTGCGTTTCCCCGCCTCCCAAACAGCCACCACCCTCCTTCGGCTTTGATCCTGAGCTCCTTCCACTGGTTGACACGGCCCCGGTGACGCCGTTCCCTTTACCTCCACGCTGCCAGCTCTTAAAGGCAGGTCTGCATCTCCACTCACGGCTTCCTTAGGAGATTTCAGTCCTCAGGGGATGACCAGACGGCTCCACCTGGGTGTTCTGTCTTGTCTCACCAACTCTGTGTGTCTTAAATTCTCCCCATTCGCCCCCCACCCTGAGGCCCTGACATGTGCCTTTCGTGTCCCGTGTGGAGCTAGTCCTTTTGGGGAGCTTGTCAACAAGACACCCACGAACCTGCCGGGACCCTGGAGACACCTGGGGTTTCCACTGAAGATCTAACGTCCATGACTGATTTAAGTATATAATTAAAAACTCGACTCAACTACACATTTCAGAGATTAATCTTTCACTTCGTCTATTCCTTAGTCATATATCTTTAGATATAAATTCAGGCAGGAGTGTAAAAGGAACCATCTCTCCCTGCAGATGTGTCAGAGACCCTCTGCTCTGCGCCCCCGTGAACCGCCCGGGGAAGGCACGGCAGGCGCCCGGCCCCGCCAGCTCCGCCCACGGCCCTCCCCGCGGCCGCCGGGCTGCGCGGTCAGTCTGCACCTGCGGCGGGCAGCGGGCTTGGCTGTTTTCCACTCTGCGCGACCGTCAGACGCTGACGTGACCGCAGCAGCACCTGACCGACCCAGGTGGACTCGACCGACGCCACGCTCACCTGCAGCTGTGTTTCGTTGTTTCGAAACACAATCAGTCCTATAAACGGCTACCGCGTGCACTATCCAGACCATCGGCCAAGCCATCAAATGTTGTCAAAAAATACACAAGGTGACTTAAAAACACACAAACACAGCACTTTAAACAAAACCACGAATGGTCTAGATGGTTCAAGTTCTGTGCTGTCCACAGGACACAGGACCCGTCTCCGCTCCCTGCCGGTCCTGCACTGCCGGTCAGGGCCTGGGGCCTGTGCGCTGGCCTGGGAGCCTTTCTGGAACCGTCGTGGAGCTTGGACTTGTCGGAGAGATGCGTTCTTCATGGATCGGGGCAAACTCTCAAGTTAGCTAATCCCTCGGATTCAAAGGCTCCAGCACTCCCTATCAGCGGGCAGGGCTACAGGCGGGACGGGGCAGGGTCTGTCATCCCAGGACCGCGGGGCCGGGCGTGAGCGCGCGGGCTCTGGAGGGCGGCCGTGGCCTGGGCGGGGAGGGCGCGGCCAGGCAGGCTTCACGCGCACTCAGTGAGGCCTGTCGCCAGAGGCGGCTGCTCCGCCGGGGAAGGCTTGCTGGCAGCCGTGGACGTTTGCCTCACTGTTTATTTTGTTCCAAAAGTGCTCGGTCTCTGTGCCAACTGCCCTAACTGACAGCAGGCAAAGCCCGGACTTGCATGAGGGACACGGCTCTGCTGAATTACAGGCCGCGGGTCTGGAGTCAACCGGCAGAGCTGGACCTGCATGAAGAAATGCTCGATGGGCAGTGCAGAGGAGCTAAATCCAAGCATCGCCTCCCCACAGAGCACCAGGAGAGCTGGGCCCGGAATGGGAACGTCAGTGAACTCCTCTCTTGGACAAAGAAGATCCCAGAGCGACAGAGGGAGGGCGAGACTTCACTGACGAGGTGACAGTGCACCGCTGCAGGACTGCCGGGGTCAAGAAGCGGCTGCTCCTGAGCACAAGGCGGCCACCTGGCCTCTGGGCCCAGTCACTCTGGGAGAGAGTGGGAGAGGCTCTTCTGCCGTAAAAACTGGTCCCCAGCATGCAGGTCTAGCGTGCCTGAGCATGTGTCTATGTGGCACCGATTTTAGTTGTTCGTAAAAATGCATGAAGGAGGAGAGATCGCCCCTGAGTCAGCAGGACGAGAGCGTCCCTCTGTCAGGCCGGCATCGCTGTCACCACCGCCCAGTCCATGCGTGCTGCGGATGCCGAACAAAGTGACGGACGTGAGACAAGAAGACCTTACCAGTGACCTAAAGGTGCATGGTGCCAGGCACCAGTCTTGTCTGATCACTTAGTAAAGCGGACGCCATATGGTATCACATTATCCCACCCCAAAGCCCTCCTTTTGCAGGATGAAGTCAGAAAACCCAGGTTTCATTAGTCTCCCCACTGATGTTGATCACTTTTGGCTCCCACTTAGAATACTTCAAGTTTAATCTACAGGAAAATGGTACCATCTACAAGCCACTTTTTTCTCCTAGACCTATTATGGAAAGTGTGAATTGTAATTTAACTGTAAAAGTAAAGGAAATGTACCATCAATGAATGTTTCCCTCATTCCTGATTGTTTTTATTCCAAAAGCTTGAAGTAGAGCTTCTGTTAAACGATGTGTGTGTTTATGAATGACCTTCAATCATTGGTAAACGCAATCATAACTGACAGATTCTTTTCAAAGACACTTCGAAACAAGATGCATCTTCTCCAAGATAACATATGCTTAGGTGACACTACATCAAGCAATTCAGATGTACGTTCTATAGGATACTGGAGTGCCAAGCCACAACATATGGGTTCCTGTACAGTTCTCACGGAGCAAAGAGCTTCTCCACAAGCCAAATCCTGATATAACCAGGCTTCCATGGATAATATATCGCCATAATTCCGCTTCAATTAAAAGCATATTTCAGCAGAAGCTCAGGATGTCGGCTCTATGCATTTTAATAATGCCAGCCTATGACTCTGCTTATGCTAAATGTACATTACTCAAATGGATTCAGAATTATGCTTTACATAAATAAAGACAGAGCATATTAAGACGAAACCCTGCACAACCTAAGTAGGTATTAATGGCACAGCCCCAGGATCGCTGGAAGCTCTATACCTTGTGCAGAAAAATCAGTCAATCGATACTGTCTATGATTTTACTAATACTTTCATTCCAAACTGTTTCTTATTCTTATCCTCCTGAAGGCAGAGCAGTGTAGAAGCAGAGCAGAAGAAAGACTGCTGGGGCAGGCCAAGTGTCGCTGGGTGCCCCTTGGGATCCACGGAGGCCAGGGAGGCTGCCCTGCACTTAAAGGGACAGACTCAGGAACGCACAGACTTTGCCCCGGAACCAGCAGGACAGGCCGAAAGGAGTGTCTCCGCCTCCGGTGTGAGATCTGGGAAAATTCTAGAGGAAACAACTCGCGTGGTTATTAGTGGTAGTTTTCACTCTGTAAGTTGTAAGGAATGCTATCAAAAGGCATAGATACAGTTTCTATAAATTTAACACCTCGAAGTAAGACAGTTTCATATTTAGCATGATTAGCATGATCAGGTAGTTGCTTAGGGTAATTTAATACTTGGGGAAAAAATTGAGATGTCATCAGAACCAGTTTTAAAGGAAGAGCAAACCAAACTCTGACAGGGCCATTACTGTGAAGATCTCTACTGCGTTCACACTTTGTTAAGATTTGTGTAGGTATGAGAATTTTCAAAACGAAAAGGCTGAACCCTGATGCTTACTACGAGGTGTGATTAAAGAATGATATAATGCCTTTAAAATGCCTTCAAAAGGCAGCCAAAAAAAAAAAAAAAAAAAAAACACACAAAAAACCCTGAAGTACGCTGTTCAGAACACAGAACCAAGCAAACCAAGCTACTCCACAAGGAACACGGGGGTCAAGGGCACATAATGTCCACCTTACGTTTAGACTATTTTTTTGGACGGTACAAAGTCCTTTCATAATAGCTGTTAGAATATGGCCTGGGGCTGCCCTGGTGGCTCAGCGGTAAAGAGTTCACCTGCCAATGCAGGAGACACGGGTTTGATCCCTGATCCGGGAAGATCTCACATGCTGCAGAGCCACTAAGCCCGTGAGCCGCAACTATGGAGCCTGTGCTCTAGAGCCTCGGAGCTGCAAATACTGAAGCCCACGAGGCCTAGAGCCCTAGTTCCACAACAAGTAAAAGTTACCACAACAAGAAGGCTGCTCACCTCAGCTGAGAGCAGCCCCTACTCCCTGCATCTAGAGAAGAGCCTGCGGCAGCAGTGAAAACCCAGAAGAGCCAAAAATAAATACATAAATAATTTTTTTTAAATTAAAAAAAGAAAGAATATGGGCTGTACTGCCGCACACGATGCTCTGTCTCATGAAGCTTCTCTACAGCCTTCCCCATTTTACAAATTAAGCCTGAAGAGATTCAGGAATTTGCTGAAGGGCACCCAGCTACTAGTGGCCAAGTCAGGGTTTAAGCTCACACCAGGAGACATGAATTCTGGGCAAAATGATGGACTTAAAAACCTCCAGCACTCGTGGAAATGAGGAAAGTGCTGAAAGAATGTGTCGCTCAGTCGTGTCCGGCTCTTTGTGATGCCGTGGACCACAGCCCGCCAGGCTCCTCTGTCCACGGGAAGCTCCAGGCAAGAATCCTGGAGTGGGCTGTCACGCCCTCCTGCAGGGCATCTTCCTGATCCGGGGACTGAACCAGGTCCCATGAGTCACCTGTCTTGCCAGGTAGATTTGTTACCACTAGCTCCACCTGGGAAACCCTTAAAGACAATCAGAGGTTTTAAATAAAAACATACACTTTTCTTTTGGATTTCAACTGGTAGTAGGTTTACTACCTACAGTGAACATGTCTTTTGAAACTGAATGTCTACTTTCCGTCTAAAGTACAAATTTTCCTCTGCGTCAATAAACACAGGTGCTGACAGTCTGCTTGAGGTTACACGGCAGAGAGGAAAAATCAGACTTCAAAAAGAAGTACGTTATACACACAACCATGTCCACGCCTCAGTCTCGAGACCAAGCCCACCCCCGGCCCAGGTCACAGGCCTCCGGCCGGCTCCAAGGCCACTCCCGGGTCCCAAGCCAGAAGCTCTGTCCGGGCCTCGCCTCCAGGCCCTGCACCCCGCCAACCAGAGCGAGCCCGCATGCTCCCCGCCGGTCCGCCTCCCCGCCTCGAGCACGCTCCCCGCAGCCCCACCGGCCGCCCGTCTGCGCTCACTCGCCGCTCCGAACACGCCCACACGCGTGCACACTCACGAAGCGCTCGCGGCAGCACTAACGCCGCCCCACACTCGCCCGGCTCTCACGCGGGGCGAGGGCCTCCCCAGCGCAGGCAGGAAGCCCGGGCGGCCGCGCCGGGCACGGGCTCCGGAGCCCCCGCGATGAGCCGTGCGCGGCGCGTCTCCACGCCCGGGGGGCGGACAGGGACGAGCCGGGGCTCCGTGGAAGGCTCCCAGAGACAGGCCGTGCTGGAGCTCATCCTGGGAAACGGGACGGCGAGGCAGAGATGAGGAAGCCATTCTAGGGTCTTTATAGAAAACACGGATAAACACCGCTCCCCTCGCCGCCAACATTCTTACCGGCCACGTGTGAAGGACGCGGGACAGGCTGGCAGTGGAGTTAGAGGCACACGGCCTCGCTCGCTCACGAGCACGGGGAGCCCGCCACCTGCAGCAGCGGCTCCCCTGGGGCACCACGCACCTCCTCCCGGCCGAGAGCCCGGCCCACACGAGCCCGGGGAGAAAGCGGGGCTGTCCACGCGGACACCGGGCGCTCGCTAAGAAGATCCTTACTACAGAAATACCTCTATGTTCACACAGACTGGCATTTTCACGTCCCCAATCTCTATTGAGAATAGCAGACCACAGCCCTCTCCTGTTTACCCCTCAGAACAATTTCAAAATCCAGTCCTTTATCAAGAACGTCCCATTAAGAAGCCACGAAGAAGACAGGAAACACGGCCCCAAACCAGAAGCTCATGTAATCAAGAAAAACCCAGGGAGCTGGTCACACGCTCTAAAGTACAAATTTTCCTCTGCGTCAATAAACACAGGTGCTGACAGTCTGCTTGAGGTTACACGGCAGAGAGGAAAAATCAGACTTCAAAAAGAAGTACGTTATACACACAACCATGTCCACGCCTCAGTCTCGAGACCAAGCCCACCCCCGGCCCAGGTCACAGGCCTCCGGCCGCCTCAAAACCACTCCCGGGTCCCAAGCCAGAAGCTCTGTCCGGGCCTCGCCTCCAGGCCCTGCACCCCGCCAACCAGAGCGAGCCCGCATGCTCCCCGCCGGTCCGCCTCCCCGCCTCGAGCACGCTCCCCGCAGCCCCACCGGCCGCCCGTCTGCGCTCACTCGCCGCTCCGAACACGCCCACACGCGTGCACACTCACGAAGCGCTCGCGGCAGCACTAACGCCGCCCCACACTCGCCCGGCTCTCACGCGGGGCGAGGGCCTCCCCAGCGCAGGCAGGAAGCCCGGGCGGCCGCGCCGGGCACGGGCTCCGGAGCCCCCGCGATGAGCCGTGCGCGGCGCGTCTCCACGCCCGGGGGGCGGACAGGGACGAGCCGGGGCTCCGTGGAAGGCTCCCAGAGACAGGCCGTGCTGGAGCTCATCCTGGGAAACGGGACGGCGAGGCAGAGATGAGGAAGCCATTCTAGGGTCTTTATAGAAAACACGGATAAACACCGCTCCCCTCGCCGCCAACATTCTTACCGGCCACGTGTGAAGGACGCGGGACAGGCTGGCAGTGGAGTTAGAGGCACACGGCCTCGCTCGCTCACGAGCACGGGGAGCCCGCCACCTGCAGCAGCGGCTCCCCTGGGGCACCACGCACCTCCTCCCGGCCGAGAGCCCGGCCCACACGAGCCCGGGGAGAAAGCGGGGCTGTCCACGCGGACACCGGGCGCTCGCTAAGAAGATCCTTACTACAGAAATACCTCTATGTTCACACAGACTGGCATTTTCACGTCCCCAATCTCTATTGAGAATAGCAGACCACAGCCCTCTCCTGTTTACCCCTCAGAACAATTTCAAAATCCAGTCCTTTATCAAGAACGTCCCATTAAGAAGCCACGAAGAGAAGACAGGGAAACACGGCCCCAAACCAGAAGCTCATGTAATCAAGACAACACAGCCCAGGGGAGCTGGTCACACGCACCCCGAAGACAGCCGTCCACCCCGGGACACGCGTGCTCGGGGGACTCGGGGGACGGAGGAGGTCTGAGGTACCGTCTGTGCTCCCCGGTACCCATGACAGAGCGGGCATCGCCGTGCGAGGAGGGCCGCAGAGGAAGGCAGCACACAAGCCTGCCAGGCAGGACACGCAGAGCGGGCGCACCGTGCTCAGCCGCAGCGCCTGGGATGCCAGCGTCCCAGGAGGCGATGGGTCCACCCAGGGCCACAGAGCCCCGGGACGGGCATCCGGGGGGGCCTCTGGGTCCACCCCGGCCGGCGAGGCGGGCAGCTGCCTTGGCCCCCGGCGCCCGGGCCCGTCCTCGAGTCTCGCAGCGGCTCCGCCCGGCTCTCGCCCGCGGCGCGGCATTCCAGCGGGATCTGGCCCCCCGAGCAGGCCTCCTACAGGAACACGCGTTGACTGCCCATACGAGTATTCCAGTCTTCCTGACCGTATTATACCTCCGTTTGACAGGAAAACATCCTAATTTTTCTAAACATTCTAATAAAAACAAGCTTGTAAAATGTCATGACTGTGACTTTGCCAGGTTTATGTCGGGTTGTCGATGAGACTGTGTTTCAGGAACTGAGCTGTGGCTTCGGCCGCCCAGCCGGGGCCCCAGAGAGCCGCCGGCGTGGAGACCGCCCGCCGCCCGCCCGGCTCAGGCGCGGGGAGGCAGCCGCGGCGCGAGAGCCGGAGAGCCGCGGGGCAGCGGCGGGCTGCGGCCAGGGCCAGGGCGCAGGCCTGGGCAGCGCCTAGGCCGCATCAGGGCTGTCTGGAAGGCCAGCTGCTTCGTACACTCTTTGCCTAAATTTCATTTTACTTAATTTTCTACTATTATTGCTATTTTAGAGAGCACTGCTGTTCACTGCCACACATCGGCCGGAGTCCGCCCCAGGCACACTTGCCCCCAGCCTCCCTGTCTCCCTCCGCACCCCACCCCTGGGCTCGCCCCAGAGCCCCTGTCTGAGATCCCCTGGCCCCACGGCATGTTCCCCTTCCTCACCCCAATGTCCACAGTCTGTTCTCCATGTCCGCCTCTCCACTGCTAAGAATACCTGTGTGTCTGTCTGTGTGTGTGTGTGTAAGAAGCATTGACACCAGATTCCATGAAACTTCACCTCTAGTAGCAGTGAAAGTTTCAAATTATAAAACCAGGCTCCCCAAGATTCAAACCAATGTCAGGATTAGCTTCGGTCATTCACATATTACTGATGGTTGCATGGTTACAATGTCTGTCCTTAAAGTGCTGCTTCCCTATTAAATGACAGGAAGAAGGCTGGCGCTGTTTTCCAGGCCAGGCGGCGGAGGCCCCGCGCGGAGGAGGAGCGCAGTGCCGGCGGGGCCCGTGACGCCCGCCTAAGCACGAGAACCCGCGCCGAGACGCGCACCGCCGGGAAACAGAGAGGACACGGGCCGGGGGCAGATCCGGGGCACAGCCCAACTAGGAGAGAAAGCTGGCTGCATTCAGAGATGCCACGTCCAAGGGCCCACCCCCAGGTCACCGCCTGAGCCACCCCCGTCCCCCGGCCCGAGCGACGCGGTCACGCCATCAGCGCCCACGGGCTCCTGCGCTGCTCACACCCGTTAGAGGCCCGTCCGGGTCAGCAGCAGCTCTCCGCCCCCACCCGTGCGCCCCGCGGGCCGCGGCCTGCCTCTCCCCGCCCCAGCCAGCGGCTGCTCGGAGGACCTGACTTCATTGCAGCTGAGGGTGGGGGCGGTCGTGTCCTTCTCTGCATCGCGGTGCTGGCTGCGGACTTTATGTCAGACCTTACCACCGGCCCCAGTTTCAATACGTGCACTATGCCAACTAGATCTCAATAAGGCTGTCCTGTAAACCAGCACTTCTTCGATTTTCCCAGAACTCTGTACACACAGCAGTTCCCGCCGTCCCAGCTCCCTTCCACTCTGAGCCAGGCTTCTGTTTCCCTGCCTCTCATCCTGGCCTTACAGGTTCTAATCACTGTTCCCTTGTTTCCACTCTGTTTCCAGGGTCCAGGCTCCAGGGCCGTGGCCACTCCCCAGAAGGCACTGAGAAACAAGCATCTGGGCCGTAAATGGCAGTGTGACTTTGGTCTAACCGTCCTGTGCCCTGTCCTCGTGGTCAAGGACGACAGGACGGCCCTGGGCCGGGGTTGGGAGGACTCTTCAGGGAGGGCCCAGCGAGGCCTGGCATACCTGAGTGTGGGCACACCTGAGTGCGAGCCACGCCCAGCCTCCCAGAGTTCATGGCGAAGAGCACGGGCTGAGGAAACCCACAGGGTCACTGAGTCCTTCTGTTTATGATAAACGAACAGTCCCCTCTCTAAAGCGTCAAGCAGTCCCTCCCCAGCCTCCTAGGCTGCTGATCACTTAGTTTGATTTCTCAGGAGTGATCAGGGGTATTTCTCTCCAATTACAGAATCTGGGAAAACTTCTCACGAAGCCCTTTGGTCACTCAGCAAGGCTTCCCGGAGCTGTGCGAGGCCGTCCTCTGAGCGCACTCTGAACCTCCTCACCTAGCATGCTTCCAGGTGCTCTGCTGGTAAAGAGGGCTGCAGTCTGTCCCCGCCGTACCCCACCTGCTCCTACTGCCCTGCTCGCCATGTATCCCTGGTACTTCTGTTGAAAATCCAAAAACAGATCCTCTTAGCAATTACGTTCATTCAGAAAGTGAGCCCCTTCCTGAAAATTAAGACTGTAAAGAATACATACTATGAAAACGAATCAAAGTTAATGACAAAAATAAAGCACACGCAAACTCAAGACGGATAATACTGTAGGTGAAATAAATCTGCAAATACAAAGCGAAATAATAGAGAAGATGGAAAAGACACCGCATTTCAAGGTTTTTCTGGTACTTAAGTAATCACAGGGAAAGCTATGTGATGATCAAAGAAGAAATATCAAAACGCTGATTTGCAAGTATACAATCAATGACAAGATAAAGCCATTAAGGTTGAACTGTCAACAGTTAACTTCCTGGGAACGCACGCTGCATGAGACACTATATTAAGTGCTCTGGAGTTCGCAGAACTGGGCAATTCAATAGGGTGTCAGTGTTGACTCAGCCTAATGAGCAAAGAGACCAAGAACAAAAGAGGAAATTTCCACTCTGTTTCCAGGGTCCAGGCTCCAGGGCCGTGGCCACTCCCCAGAAGGCACTGAGAAACAAGCATCTGGGCCGTAAATGGCAGTGTGACTTTGGTCTAACCGTCCTGTGCCCTGTCCTCGTGGTCAAGGACGACAGGACGGCCCTGGGCCGGGGTTGGGAGGACTCTTCAGGGAGGGCCCAGCGAGGCCTGGCATACCTGAGTGTGGGCACACCTGAGTGCGAGCCACGCCCAGCCTCCCAGAGTTCATGGCGAAGAGCACGGGCTGAGGAAACCCACAGGGTCACTGAGTCCTTCTGTTTATGATAAACGAACAGTCCCCTCTCTAAAGCGTCAAGCAGTCCCTCCCCAGCCTCCTAGGCTGCTGATCACTTAGTTTGATTTCTCAGGAGTGATCAGGGGTATTTCTCTCCAATTACAGAATCTGGGAAAACTTCTCACGAAGCCCTTTGGTCACTCAGCAAGGCTTCCCGGAGCTGTGCGAGGCCGTCCTCTGAGCGCACTCTGAACCTCCTCACCTAGCATGCTTCCAGGTGCTCTGCTGGTAAAGAGGGCTGCAGTCTGTCCCCGCCGTACCCCACCTGCTCCTACTGCCCTGCTCGCCATGTATCCCTGGTACTTCTGTTGAAAATCCAAAAACAGATCCTCTTAGCAATTACGTTCATTCAGAAAGTGAGCCCCTTCCTGAAAATTAAGACTGTAAAGAATACATACTATGAAAACGAATCAAAGTTAATGACAAAAATAAAGCACACGCAAACTCAAGACGGATAATACTGTAGGTGAAATAAATCTGCAAATACAAAGCGAAATAATAGAGAAGATGGAAAAGACACCGCATTTCAAGGTTTTTCTGGTACTTAAGTAATCACAGGGAAAGCTATGTGATGATCAAAGAAGAAATATCAAAACGCTGATTTGCAAGTATACAATCAATGACAAGATAAAGCCATTAAGGTTGAACTGTCAACAGTTAACTTCCTGGGAACGCACGCTGCATGAGACACTATATTAAGTGCTCTGGAGTTCGCAGAACTGGGCAATTCAATAGGGTGTCAGTGTTGACTCAGCCTAATGAGCAAAGAGACCAAGAACAGAGAGGAAAGAAAGCGAAGGACCTTGGCCCCGAACCAGGGAACGGCCTTGTGCCTCCCACCCCTCCCTGCTCCAGCCCCGTGGGGATTCCCATTGCTGAGACACAGTTGAAGCACTGAACTTTTCTGCTTCAGGCTATTTAAAATATCCACATCCTACAGAAAAATGGAAGGCTGGGAAGTCTGAAAGTTAGGAGGTGTCTGGGAACACAGCTGCTGTAGTCTTAGCCGACAGGTTACTGAGACTCTCGAACGGCTCTGCCCTATGTGAGGGAATTAAGTTGTTATTGCCCATTATCATATCTTACATAATACAGTATCTTCCACGTGGCCATTCCAGAATCAGGAAAAGAAAAAAAAAGCTGCTTGTGAAAATATTAAAATCTGAATGGTAGAGGCAAATCAATCAATTCAGTTCCAGTAAAGGCAGCAGCAAAAGGTCAAAACAAAATCATTAGAGAAGTTTCTGAAGCTTCTAGAAGCCTCATTAAAAACCATATCCTGTGAGAAGCAGGAAAACCCTGGAGAGCCCGGTGAGGGCGCCTCGAGCGTGTGCTCGGAGTGTTCCCATCAGCAAGGAAGCGGGACGCCGCCCGCGTGCGGGCAGAGCTTAATTCCAGCGCTACCGACTGCCCTGCAGCGGGAGGTGGGAGACGCCTCGCAGAGCGTGAGGAAAGCAGAGCCGCATCGTCACGGTGACTCTGACCAAGACCACAGAGAACATGCTACATTATCTGTAGGTATCTGCAAGGCTAAAGCAGCGTTACACAGGCTCTGAGAAAATGTTCTGAGTCCGTGATGGAGAGGAATCCAGAATGAAACGAGGTTCTTTCTACGCAGGCCTACCTCTGGCCCAGGTTTCCAAACCTTGATCAATGGCACTTCAGAATGAGGCCTATTCTGTTTTGAGCAGGAGAAAACCCGAAAATAATGTCCACTATATTGTCCACTATTCGCCAAGGCCTGAGGCGACACGATTCCCTTCTTGATAACTGCCTAGTTGCTTAATGTGTTAGTAGCTCAGACATAGCCGACTCTTGGTGACCCCATGAATTCCAGCCCGCCAGGCTCCTCTGTCCATGGAATTCTCCAGGCCAGAACACTGGAGTGGGTTGCCGTGCCCTGCTCTAGGGGATCTTCCCCACCCAGGGATCGAATGCAGGTCGTCTGCACTGCAGGCAGACTCTTCCGGTCTGAGCCACCAGGGAAGCCTGGGAAGCGTGCAGCTATCCAGGAGGTCACGGCCCACGCTCTCGGGCGGGGTGCACAGAGGCCTTCAGACAGCAGGGCGGGCGGGGAAGACGGGAGCCGGCGGGAAGGCAGCCCTGCCTGCTCTGAGGTCTGCGTGGGCTCTGAAGAGGGCTACCTGGCCCCCTCCCCGGGCTGCCTGCTGCTGCTCAGGCCACACCGGAGCGCTTGGAGAAGCCCTCCCAGCCCACCAGAGCTCCCACCTGGCCTCAGAGGCGGCTCTGCTCCTGGAAAGGCAGTTTCAGCTGGAGAGCCGCTGCAGCCAGCAGCCTGACCGGAGCTAATGGTGGTCAAGAAAACCTGATCCCCTTTTTGTTGATCTGTATTCTCTGAATTGACTCCCAGAGAGGGCTGGTCACGCCCGGGGCCCCCACCCCGGCCCGTGCTTGGGGCTGAACCCTCGAGAGGGTGCCCTCCTGTGGGCCTCCGGCCCCCTCAGCGGAGCCAGGTCCTATCTGAGGCAACGCTCTGTCTGTTCCGAGATCTCACAATCCTTTGTGCAAAGGGACATTGGAGGGTTTTGTTCTCGCCTGCATCTGGTCTTCTAAGCCTGGGAATCCATAAACCCTCCTTGTATCCTTGGATCCCTGAAAACTGTATGCCAACTTTGAGGAAAGTACCAGGATTCTGGCATTTTGCTTTCTTTACCATCTCAGCAACTTTGGATTATGAAAGTGACTAACAGAAGAACAGGATTATTTTTAACACTCTATTTTTAAAATATATTTTAAATATTTGTTGTTTGAACAACAGCAACAACTAGTAGTATTTTTACTTTCAGAGAATTACAGCCCGTCGCCCTGGGAAGATGCAGCCAGCTATTAAAGTCCTGTTTTCTATTTCACACGTGACCGCGCGGAAGCAGACAGGCCAAGCGGCCCCACAGACAGTGCCCATCAACAGCGCGACTGGGCTCCAGGCCCGCCAGCCCTCGGCCCCGGCGAGCCCTCGGCCCCCGGCGTCCACAAGCCCTCGGCTTCGCGGGTGTTTCATTTCCGTCAGCCTGCCCACGCTGTTCACAAGATGCTGGTGGCTGCTGGGAGCATCTGGTTTCCAATGTGTTTTCCTGAGAGAAACGCATCTGCTGGAACTGTCTCAAGTGGCTTCCAACGCGCGCCCCCAGTTTTCTACCCTGTATGGGCCGCCCGGTGCTGTCTCGAGCTTTCCTCTGCCCCCGTCCATCCGCCCTGAACACCAGCCCAGGGGCTGGCTGCAGACGGGCTGGATCCTTCCACAGGAGCTTCCCAGTCTTTCGACTGCCCTTTCTTTTCCCAGGCTGGCATGGTCTCTGATTTGCATGCTGAAACGAAACCTTTATATAAAACACCTTAAGAGTTACAAGTTATAGCATTTCTTCTTTATGACCAATTTTAATTTTTGGAATACTCTGATTTGAATTCTTCTTTTAAAGCTAACTGCTGTATTCTCTGATTTCTAATTTAAAGTTACTCTGCATTTCTACCTGGTCTTCTTACACAAGTCTAAGATGCATACAGATTTAAAACTACTGATGAAAAAAGTAAAAGTGTTCGTCGTTCACTCGTGTCCAGCTCTTTGTGACCCCGTGGACTGCAGCCCGCCAGGCTCCTCTGTCCATGGCGTTCTCCAGGCAAGAGCACTGGAGTGGGCTGCCACTTCCTTCTCCAGCAGGGTCTTTCTGCACTGCAGGCAGAACCTTTACTGTCTGAACCACCAACAGGCTCACTTAAACTTCTGCCTCCAACACATTCTCTTTAACATTTTGTCTTCCCTTTGCCCTAAATGGTAAACGTGATCTTTCCTTAGGATTGATAATATATGGATGTGATGAGATTAAGTGACTCTTTTAAGGAGTACAATTTTCGAGAATGAAAATAAAACATTTCAGAATGACATATTAAATAGCTAAAATAATTTGATATTGTTGGGAATTCACGGTGCTCTACGTGGGAATTCAGGACTAGACTAACCATTCTGATAAAACTCAGACTTCAAAAGTGATGTCTTTTGAAGTTTGAATTTCATACAAAATGCAAAGCTTTGTGTAAGAAAAGAGAGAACAAGGGAGAAGTCAGCTAAACAGCTGGCAATCTGGAACACGCTGTTTCTAAATGAACAGAGTCCCTCGGTAATGAAGACTAAGCGCGGGTTAAGGCCAGTGGCTGCCTTGTAGGAACATGCAGCAGGTACCAGCAAGCGGCTGTAGCGACAGGAGACCCCACGGCACACGCAGTGAGAGAGAGCGGGACTGAGCAGAAGCTCCCGTGAGAGAGCCAGTGGACAAAGGACGAGAAACAGCATTTGCTCCTCAAGCGGTTAAAGCAACACGAGCAGAAAGGAGAGGCGGCCGAGAGATGCTCCCTTCCTGAGACAAAGAAGACTTCTCTAAAAGGGGATGGGGAGTCCGTCCTTCCGATGGGCGCCAGGTGCACTGCGCATGGGGAGAAGAGGCCTGGCTTCTGCTGTTAGCTCTGCACTTTGGTTTAGCTCAGAAGTCCTTCTTTCCAAGTTAGTTGTGTGGGTGTGAATTCACAACATGTTTCCGTGTTCTTGTGTAAAAGAGCAATAAAAAGGGGAGGGGCTATAAGAGGAGAAAAAAAATGAAGGAGGGACATAGGGACGAGAGGCACAGGGCTGAGCCACGCGTCTGGAAAGGAGCTCAGAGCTGAGAGCCTCGGCGGGTGGAAACGCTTGGCTGCCAGCACGGGCCTGCCCACCTGTCTCCGTGCGCCAGCCTCCTCTGGGCGGCGGGCCGGGTACCACCGCCTGCAGGACGCACCTCCCCCGCCAGGAGGCGGTGGCGGCCGGGTGCAGGCTGTGCCTGCCTCTGCCTTCCGGGGCCGCAGCCGGTCCCGAGCTTCCATTTCTTTCACATCTTGAACATCTCTCAGATTTATTTTTTAATTTTAACGATGGCATTTCACATCACACCCCACTGAAGTCCTTTATGTACTTGGCCAAGTCCAGCACTACCAAAACCGATCCTCGGCAATTCCCCAACGAGCTGCCGTTAAGCAGCAGCTCGGCAGCGGCTGGCACAGAAAACATCGTGGGCCTGGGCCTTCCTCCCCAACAATATTTTTAATTCTCCCAGGTCACATGAAACCAGTAATAATTTCAGCTAAAATTAGGTAATACCGTTCAGTAAGGGAAAAAGAAAAAGTAAACGTTATAGAAGAGACTTGTTGGAAAGGCTTTCCCCTCCTCCACGATTCCGTAAGTAAGGGAGGAAGACAGCAGGCGGTCTCTCGGAATAGCCTGGGCCATTCTGCCCAGCTCAGGACAAAGCCGGGACGGGAGAGCCCGCCAGGTGACAGCGACAAGCCAGTCAAACCGACCAGGCGAACTACCTCGGCTCCCTTCAAGTACTAGCACCTATCATAAAAAGTGAAGTAAGTCAAAAAAAAGAAAGACAAATACAGTATACTAACACACATATATGGAATCTAGTAGGACGGTCTTGATAACACACGCAGTGAACTCATGGAAAAACCGACAGAGCATAGACATAGGGACATTGTGGGGAAGAAATAGGGAGGGGGAGGCATGGAGGGAGCAATATGGAAACCTATACTGTCATGTGTGGAAAAGATAGCTATTGTCATTGTGCTAAGGGAACAGGAGTGCTCACAATGGCATGGGACAATGGTCCGGAGGGGTGGGATGGGAGGATCTGAGGGGGTGGGGACAGGGATATGCATATGACTGATCTGGGAACGTACATGTCTGTGAACAACAAAACTCTGTAAAACCTTTAAAATAAAGAATTAAAAAAAAAAAAAACAGGCTTTCCATGGAAAAAAAAATCCTATTTGAGAACTGTAATGGTATTAACTAGAATGTATCACGTTATATGATTGAATTCACCTGAAGAGAATTACTTAAAATGTACTTTAAAAGCCTCTCTCTCAAAGACAACAACATAGATTAGTTGTTTGAAGATGAAGCTTAAAACTGTCAGGTTATGTTAGTCATTTTTCCCCAGAATACTTTGTTGTTATTGTTATTTTGGTTTTTTAAAAAATAATCTGTTTCCATCTGCCACAATAAATGGTTTCTTGTATTTAATTTTTAATGCATCTCTAATGCAAACCAAATCGCTAAAATTATTCTCAGTTTCTAGTTTCAACCCAAAAAAGCAAAAGAGCCTACTGATTATTATAAAATATACATTAATGCTTCCTAAATATAACTGTTAGAATATCTGTTTAATTTAGAAGTAAAACATACCCTAACAATTAGCAAATAAAACCATTTTAAATGAGGTTAAAATATTTTCTCTGATAGCTCATATTCTGTAAAATTCACAAAACAAAGCACATCTTTTAAAAAGGGTGAATTTGATTACTAAAAATCAAATAAAACATGCTTGCAAAAAGAATGATTTAAAGGATTTGTGTATTTTTTCCTGGGAGGTGGAGCAGAGAATAAATTCCACAGTTATTAGAACTGCACAACCTTCCTGATTCCAATAGAAAATCTGGCTTTGTGAAATTTTGAAAATTCCATAGTTAGTCACACTGTTTATTCACAGAATTTAAAATGATTCTCTAATTTGGAATAAAAGATTTGAAATGGTTTCTTCCCTTTCTGTTTTAGTTTGTTATATAAAATGCCTCTTGCGTTTGTGTTTCGTTGCATTTCTGCTGTGTACCCTCCATAAGCAGCTTAAATACATGGTAAATTAATTAATGATCATAAACCATCGGTATGCGGCCAGGACCTCAGGTGACGACGAGGCTGCAGGGGAGGGCGTCGTGGACACGGAGGACGGCTGTTGGCAGCGTGTTTAATTTTAGACGTGGGAGTGGGTGTTGGAGGAGCCTGTCACCTAGCTGTCACCCAGAGGTTTGAGGTGAGTGGCAAAAAGCCAGAGAGGCAGCCCGAGATGGGGAGAGCACAAAACCAGGTTTTACCGACTGAAAAACCAACAGTGGGACAGAGCGGTGTTTCTGGACCGGCCGCTTTAATTACTATGTTATTACTACGAGGCTTTGCCTGCTTAAAAGAGGGGAAAAAGAGAAAGTAGAAAATGAGATTAGTGACAGAATCATAAAAAAAATTCAAGCAATTAAAACTATATAAAGAATCTGATTTCTCTGACCCTGGTATATTCATGAATAAAATTATAACAATATAATAAACACCAATAAAATGGGAGGGAAATGAGGTCTCTACAAAACTATTTCATACTGACAACAGTTTTTAGAACACGATTCAGGAATTCTCTCTAAGTCTTTTTTATTTTGTCCATTTTAGAATTTAAGTTGCCATAACGGAAATGATATTCAAGCCCTAAGAGCGGCTTTCTACACAATGTGCACGTCCCTCAGAGCTAGACGCTCTTCTCTCTAAATAAGCACAATGAAACGGGCAAGCTATTTGTGAGAAAGGAAAAAGAAAAAAAAGGAAAACCACCACAAAACTGCTGGGAGAGCTAAAAACATATTTCAGGACACATTACACTCTATTCAGTCGGTCAAATTAGAGGCTTTCTCTTTTTTTCAGCATGAGAATGGACTCGTAGACGTAAATCCAAGCTCCCACTTAAAAAAAAAAATCTCAAAAATAGGTGGGGAGTTTCAGTTTCGATTCACACTTAGTCTGGAGTCTGGAAGGCAAGGGAAGGGCTCTCAGTGCGCTCTGGGGCCTCAAAGTAACTCATCAACGGTCCTATTTCGACTGCTGCTCACGGGAAGCTACGCACGGTCCACAGAGCCTGGCCAGCTGCGAGGAGGCCGGGAGGCGGCCGAGGGAGGCCGACCCCACCCCTCGTCTGAACCCTGGTGTGGCGCCCAAACAGATTCTTTGAAAATCCTTTAAAACTAAACATAGGCTTTCCCCTCTTCACTGCTAATTACAGACGTTTTTGTTAAAGAAGTCAGCCCTTTATGGCTCATAATTTCAGCTATCACTTGCTCGGGCATCTTCTCGGATCAATAGCATATAGTTAAGTGGAAGAAAAGGTTAAATGTGATCGCTGTTTGTAAAGCAAGGATTAATTTTTACTTTTTAAGTGCTTTCACGGTTCACGTTAAAACATGAAATTCAAGTCACAGGTTCAAAGTAGTTACACACTCCAGCTTTTTGTTAAATTTCTGTCATTTTTTAAATCTTGGATACTAGCATAGTTTAGAATAAAACCTGTGTGCATTCTGTAATTTTACACATTCCAGTGCTGGTGACCATACATCTCTGATGGCAAAACTACACGGGTTGCAGCGCTGTAAAAATCAATAAATATTAACCTTTTCTGGCACTGGGTGCATGGATACTTTATCAGTGGCTGTCAGGTAATAGAACAGTCAGTGATGAACTGTATTTCTCAGCTCAGGAATCCATAACAAATTTAGAAATCAATGTAGATTAACACACTTTTTAAATAATAAAAGAAAAATCAGCAGACTTTTTAATAAATATTTCAGGACACATTACCCCAAAACTGCTGGGAGAGCTAAACATATTTCAGGACACATTACACTCTATTCAGTCGGTCAAATTAGAGGCTTTCTCTTTTTTTCAGCATGAGAATGGACTCGTAGACGTAAATCCAAGCTCCCACTTAAAAAAAAAAATCTCAAAAATAGGTGGGGAGTTTCAGTTTCGATTCACACTTAGTCTGGAGTCTGGAAGGCAAGGGAAGGGCTCTCAGTGCGCTCTGGGGCCTCAAAGTAACTCATCAACGGTCCTATTTCGACTGCTGCTCACGGGAAGCTACGCACGGTCCACAGAGCCTGGCCAGCTGCGAGGAGGCCGGGAGGCGGCCGAGGGAGGCCGACCCCACCCCTCGTCTGAACCCTGGTGTGGCGCCCAAACAGATTCTTTGAAAATCCTTTAAAACTAAACATAGGCTTTCCCCTCTTCACTGCTAATTACAGACGTTTTTGTTAAAGAAGTCAGCCCTTTATGGCTCATAATTTCAGCTATCACTTGCTCGGGCATCTTCTCGGATCAATAGCATATAGTTAAGTGGAAGAAAAGGTTAAATGTGATCGCTGTTTGTAAAGCAAGGATTAATTTTTACTTTTTAAGTGCTTTCACGGTTCACGTTAAAACATGAAATTCAAGTCACAGGTTCAAAGTAGTTACACACTCCAGCTTTTTGTTAAATTTCTGTCATTTTTTAAATCTTGGATACTAGCATAGTTTAGAATAAAACCTGTGTGCATTCTGTAATTTTACACATTCCAGTGCTGGTGACCATACATCTCTGATGGCAAAACTACACGGGTTGCAGCGCTGTAAAAATCAATAAATATTAACCTTTTCTGGCACTGGGTGCATGGATACTTTATCAGTGGCTGTCAGGTAATAGAACAGTCAGTGATGAACTGTATTTCTCAGCTCAGGAATCCATAACAAATTTAGAAATCAATGTAGATTAACACACTTTTTAAATAATAAAAGAAAAATCAGCAGACTTTATTTGAATACAAAAGGTGAGAAGCTTCTGTTTCGAGGAGATGCCTCGGTGGGCCCTGAACATCAGGCAACCCTGGAGCCCACAGAACCAGACACTGCACCCCGCGGGCCCCACGCCTCCGACAGTATGGATTCTCCACAGATGATCTTTGTTCAAACCTTAGGGAACATGCTAAATGGGAAAATCTTTATTCCACTACAACACCCTGCTTTATTTCTATTGGCACTCTACAGGCTTCCAGAAGAGCCCCGATCGCAGGAAGGAGAATCCAGTGAAGGTTTAAAAAGAGCAGGGGAAGCCCGTGGGCAGAACCAGCGCCGCCTCGCGCGGGGACACGCCCCGGGGCCTCTGCAGGGCGGCGCTGCGCTCGAGTCCGCCGCGCAGGCCCCGGGCCGCCCAGTCCCGGCCGACACAGGCCGGGAGGCCCAGCTCCCAGCGAGCGCCTCTCACCGGTCACTTTGCGGTGCACGTTCTGCTTCTCCCCTGACAAACCCTTGGCTTTACAGTCATGGTTCACTGACATTGAACAGCCTGACGCAGAGATTCACTAAGGTGAACTCAAGACTAAACGGTCTCTTAATATGTTGCATTTGGTCATTTCAGTCATAAAGTGTAACTTCTATTTGCAAATTTGCTCATCAGTATATCCATGACTATCCCTCTACGGAGGACAAACAACCCGTGTTTTCATGGTCTGGCTCCCTTCAAAAGCACTGTGACATTCCAGCAGGGCAGCAGGGCAGGTAAGTAACTCCATCTGCAGATGGAAAATGAATGCTCAAAACATGAAGTCACAGCGGTAAGGAAGAGCGCCCCACGGGCTGAGGGCTGCATTACCACCAGACCCCAGAGGCCGCCGCAGAGCGACGACTCTGCACCTGCTATTCTTCCAGGGGCATCTGCAGGTCCCATCTCCAGAGAACTCAGCTTAAGAAAAACCAGAATTCTTAGGAAAACCTCATTTTACCTTTCGGTCATACATTTTAAAAATGACCCTTCAGATGGCAGTAACTCGAATGTAAATTCCTTCTTGCGGTAGGTGTGATTGTTAGAACTTAGGTTTTCACGGTGACTGCTTTGGAGGTAGAATGAAGAACACCTCTAAAATAAATTAATACTAGATCTCACAATAGGGTCTAAGATTCAGTCACTTGTCAAAAAGAGGACGGTTCTCAGAAGAAAGTGGAAGAAGAAAAAATACCAAATAACCCCCAAGGCATCAGTAAGCCTCTGACGTGCTCTGTCTGAGCCTTGCCGGGGAGAGCGTGGGTTTCACAGCACGGCGAGAAAGCGCAGACAGTCCTGTGGGTGCTCCTGCACCTCAGGGCACACCCGGGGCCCGGTCACCCAGGCCCGCAGCGACCGGTGCTGCAGAAGCAGATTCTGAAATGACCAACCTGTCATTCTCTTTAGTTTCGTTCTTCTCTCTCTCTCTCTCTCTTTAATATCCTTCAGGCCAGAAAGGCTAGAAAGATTTTTACACACTGGCCAAGTTCAACCATTCTGTTTAAAGGCAAGTCTGTGGGGCGCCCTAGCCCTGCGCCGGGTGTAGACGCTGACCCCCGCTCCGAGACGGGGGACGCGCGCTGCCTGCCCTCCCGCGTGTGCGGCACGGACGAGACGTCAGCTGACGCAAAAGTAAAGTCTCTCTAGGTCGTCCGAGATCAAGAGGAGCCCCCAAGACAAGCGTGATGGGCTGAACTCTTCTCTGGAAACAAACATCCACGAGGCTCCAGAGTCCTCTTCGCAGCTTCAGAAAGTCATTTTGCCGGGAAAACACGTGGAAGAGGATTCAGGTGGACATAAAAACCACAATCTCTACTTTCTCTGTAGATTCCGTTTATAACCTTAGTGTTCAGAAATGGAGATGATTTGTATCGGGCTGACGGATTTCATTCTAACACTAGCCATAAGCAAAAAATCTGTTTAAGAGGCAGGAAGTGATCCTAGACCTGGAATCTTTTTTTTTAAGAGGCAAGGAAGTGACGACTCTGCACCTGCTATTCTTCCAGGGGCATCTGCAGGTCCCATCTCCAGAGAACTCAGCTTAAGAAAAACCAGAATTCTTAGGAAAACCTCATTTTACCTTTCGGTCATACATTTTAAAAATGACCCTTCAGATGGCAGTAACTCGAATGTAAATTCCTTCTTGCGGTAGGTGTGATTGTTAGAACTTAGGTTTTCACGGTGACTGCTTTGGAGGTAGAATGAAGAACACCTCTAAAATAAATTAATACTAGATCTCACAATAGGGTCTAAGATTCAGTCACTTGTCAAAAAGAGGACGGTTCTCAGAAGAAAGTGGAAGAAGAAAAAATACCAAATAACCCCCAAGGCATCAGTAAGCCTCTGACGTGCTCTGTCTGAGCCTTGCCGGGGAGAGCGTGGGTTTCACAGCACGGCGAGAAAGCGCAGACAGTCCTGTGGGTGCTCCTGCACCTCAGGGCACACCCGGGGCCCGGTCACCCAGGCCCGCAGCGACCGGTGCTGCAGAAGCAGATTCTGAAATGACCAACCTGTCATTCTCTTTAGTTTCGTTCTTCTCTCTCTCTCTCTCTCTTTAATATCCTTCAGGCCAGAAAGGCTAGAAAGATTTTTACACACTGGCCAAGTTCAACCATTCTGTTTAAAGGCAAGTCTGTGGGGCGCCCTAGCCCTGCGCCGGGTGTAGACGCTGACCCCCGCTCCGAGACGGGGGACGCGCGCTGCCTGCCCTCCCGCGTGTGCGGCACGGACGAGACGTCAGCTGACGCAAAAGTAAAGTCTCTCTAGGTCGTCCGAGATCAAGAGGAGCCCCCAAGACAAGCGTGATGGGCTGAACTCTTCTCTGGAAACAAACATCCACGAGGCTCCAGAGTCCTCTTCGCAGCTTCAGAAAGTCATTTTGCCGGGAAAACACGTGGAAGAGGATTCAGGTGGACATAAAAACCACAATCTCTACTTTCTCTGTAGATTCCGTTTATAACCTTAGTGTTCAGAAATGGAGATGATTTGTATCGGGCTGACGGATTTCATTCTAACACTAGCCATAAGCAAAAAATCTGTTTAAGAGGCAGGAAGTGATCCTAGACCTGGAATAGCTTTGTCAACTTTCTCCTTTTTTGTCAACTTTTTATGAAGAACTAAGTACCAATAGGGGCTTCCTTGGTGGCTCAGTGATAAAGAGTCTGCCTGACAATGAAGGAGACAGAGGTTTGATCCCTGATCCGGGAAGATCCCGTGTGCTGTGGAGCAACTAAGCCGCCGTGCCGCAGCGACTGAGCCTGTGCCCCAGAGCCCGCGCGCCACAATATGAGAAGCCATCCACTGCAACTAGAGAGCAGCCTCCACTTGCTGCAACTAGAGAAAAACCTGCTTGGCATCGAAGACACAGCACAGCCAAAAATAAATAGATTAAATTATTTAAAAAATTACTCATCAGTAAGTATCATGGTAACCGCTGCTGGGGATGTCTGCTTTCCTCTGTAGACCTCAGCTGGACACCTGTGTGCACTCTCTTCCAAACGCAGCTCTGATGCAGCTCTGCACGGGTGTCACCAAACACAGGCTTCACACAACAGGAAACACAAGTCGAACGGCTGGCTCAAACAGCACGTGATTTTCACCCTAAAGTCCTAATCTGAAACTGGGAGTTTGGGATTAATACATACACACTACTACATATAAAATAGATAACCAACAAGGAGCTGCTGTATAGCACGGAACTCTGCTCAACACTCTGTAATAACCTAATTGGGAAAAGAATCTATAAAAAGAACGGATTCATGTAGATGCATAACTGCATCACTTTGCCGCACACTAGAAACTAACGTAACACTGTGAATCAACCATATTCTAATATACAATAAACATTTTAAAAAGAAAAAGAAAACTTAACAGTAAGCCTAACTTTCTTAAGAGATCTGTCAACTTGCGCTCCCCCAATAATGTCTGAGATTTCCAATTTTCCAACACACGCTCCACCGCTGGGCCTTCTCACGCCTGCGTGCTGTCGCCAGCGGGTCCGCGCGGGCAGGTGCCGCTCTGCTGTCCTGACAACTAGTCAGCTCCGGCATCTCCGCGTGCACTCGCTGGCGATCTGCGTTTTCAAATGCCTATTCAGGGCTTCAGAAATGGAGATGATTTGTATCGGGCTACGGATTTCATTCTAACACTAGCCATAAGCAAAAAATCTGTTTAAGAGGCAGGAAGTGATCCTAGACCTGGAATAGCTTTGTCAACTTTCTCCTTTTTTGTCAACTTTTTATGAAGAACTAAGTACCAATAGGGGCTTCCTTGGTGGCTCAGTGATAAAGAGTCTGCCTGACAATGAAGGAGACAGAGGTTTGATCCCTGATCCGGGAAGATCCCGTGTGCTGTGGAGCAACTAAGCCGCCGTGCCGCAGCGACTGAGCCTGTGCCCCAGAGCCCGCGCGCCACAATATGAGAAGCCATCCACTGCAACTAGAGAGCAGCCTCCACTTGCTGCAACTAGAGAAAAACCTGCTTGGCATCGAAGACACAGCACAGCCAAAAATAAATAGATTAAATTATTTAAAAAATTACTCATCAGTAAGTATCATGGTAACCGCTGCTGGGGATGTCTGCTTTCCTCTGTAGACCTCAGCTGGACACCTGTGTGCACTCTCTTCCAAACGCAGCTCTGATGCAGCTCTGCACGGGTGTCACCAAACACAGGCTTCACACAACAGGAAACACAAGTCGAACGGCTGGCTCAAACAGCACGTGATTTTCACCCTAAAGTCCTAATCTGAAACTGGGAGTTTGGGATTAATACATACACACTACTACATATAAAATAGATAACCAACAAGGAGCTGCTGTATAGCACGGAACTCTGCTCAACACTCTGTAATAACCTAATTGGGAAAAGAATCTATAAAAAGAACGGATTCATGTAGATGCATAACTGCATCACTTTGCCGCACACTAGAAACTAACGTAACACTGTGAATCAACCATATTCTAATATACAATAAACATTTTAAAAAGAAAAAGAAAACTTAACAGTAAGCCTAACTTTCTTAAGAGATCTGTCAACTTGCGCTCCCCCAATAATGTCTGAGATTTCCAATTTTCCAACACACGCTCCACCGCTGGGCCTTCTCACGCCTGCGTGCTGTCGCCAGCGGGTCCGCGCGGGCAGGTGCCGCTCTGCTGTCCTGACAACTAGTCAGCTCCGGCATCTCCGCGTGCACTCGCTGGCGATCTGCGTTTTCAAATGCCTATTCAGGGCTTCCCTGGTGGTCCAGTGGGTAAAGACACTGCCTTGCAGTGCAAGGGGCGCTGGTTTGATCCCTGGCCTGGGAAGATCCCACATGCCGTGGAGCGGCTGGACTGATGTGTCCACTTACCGAGCCGGAGCTCTGGAGCGAATGCGCCCAGAGCCAGTGCTCTGTGATAACAGAGGCCACCGCGATGGGAGGCCCACAGGAGCCAAAGAACAAAGACGGATGAAAACAGAGAAATGAAAGACCAATAGAAGTGGCTCGCCCATCCCCCTCCCTCCCCACCCCACAAAAGATAAATAAATAAAATAAATGTTTAAAATGCCTATTCAGAGTTGTCCTTTTTTAAAAAAAATCAATTTGAGGGAGCTTTCTGTAAATTAGGAACAGTGGCCTTCTGTGTGAATACTAATTGCGTATTAATCCTCTGTCTTATGTGTTGCAAATAATTTTTCATAATTGATTGTGAAACTTTGTTTACTTTTCCCCCCCTTCTGGTTCTGTTTTTCATGTCTCATATAACCTGAGGTTATATAAATATTATGAAGTTTGTCTCCATCATTACTTGACTATGGAAGAATTTGAAAAAAAACTCCAATTCATGTGAGTATTTTTAGAACAAAGATGTAATTCCTTTCTTATTAATTATTTGACATCTACCTCTTTGCCTTTCTCCTTCACACTTCAATTATTAAGTGTCTGCAGTTGATAAATAAAAGATTCAAAACCCAACTAATTGTTTTAACAGTTTCATGGTGGTCTTCTGATGTCAGATTATTATTGAACTGCTGAACATCATTCTATCTAAAGCATCTTCCTGTTACCTTACACTTCGTTTTAAAAGAGAAACCATCAGAGTGATTATCTGTCAATATATAAAGATCTAACTGCAGTAACAAAAATCAATGCCAATATATTCACTCTTAAGAGTCCAGGCTACAGAATAAAAAACAGCATAAGAAAATTGTAAAAAAAAAAAAAGAGAGAGAGAGAGAGAGAGAAATGTGGAGTGTAATAGTCTAAAGGATGCTTTAGGTGTGCATATTTAAATAAATGTCTACACAGTACACGCAATAGACATTGTGTCCTAAGGTAACAAATAGACAATATATGATCGAAAGTGTATGCTCGGGGTTTCAGATGCTTCTGGATCAGAAGCACCCCTACGCTGGCATTTACTAACCCCTGGATCATCTCTCACTCTACAGCATCAACTCTGTCCCCATGGTCTGAATGGTCCTTCTCTCTCCCTGCACTTCTGTAACTCGGCCAAGGACAAGGGTGCTGGTTGGCTGGCTTCAGAGGGGTGATGACCCCCAGCCCCACCTCGCTTGGCGCAGACACGGCAAGTGCCTCTGTGAACTCATCATTTCCTAGAGGTCATTCCAGCCATCATTTCAGGCCCCCGCCACGAGCCTGATGGTCCTTCTTAGGAAATTGGACCCAGTGGGAACGTTTTCTCCCTCTGCTTCGTCCATGGCTCAGCATTTTCCTTCCCGTGCAGTTCTTAATTCCCTTAAGTGGCAATTATTTAAGACGCAGTTAGAGAAGGTGCAGTCTACATTCATCCAATAAAACCTAAATATTAAAAAGGGCAGAAAAATTCAGCACGGTTACTAAGGATAAATGGAACAGCCTTAACATTTGAAAGGTACCAATGCAGTGGTACATAAGTGAATGGACAAAATGTTTTAAAAATGATTAGAGATGAAAAAATTAAGACAAACTAAAAGGGCATACTATGTGTCAAAGAGACAGAGCCTCTTAATTATGAGGTTAATATCGCAGTCAGTTAAGAACTAGGTGGAAGAATCGCTCTAATAAATACTGCCTGGAAACCAACCCAAAGATGGCAGACCGAGAAAGTCTAAGTTTGAGATATTTAATGAGCGTGTATGAAGAAAATTAGTTGCATCAGTAAGAGTGGTCTGCAATGCACACTCGTCACAAAGGTAGCTTATTCTTGCTAAGAGCATTTGCATGGGAATGACGTGACCATGCCAGTGGAAAGACATCTTAGAAAAACTATGGTCACTGAACCAAATAAATACGTGGACCCTAAGGTCAAAGGCTGAAAAGAAGCCAAAGCAGAAAGGAAGCCGTTTTGAATTAGATATGGCCCATTTATGGGCAAGTAGCAAAATCACTGGAATGGGTTAAAGAAAAGAGGAAAAGAATTAAAATGACAACCTATTCATGAAACACACTGTACAGTTTTGTGAATATGAGTCCTATGCAGATAATAATCTAACAGATAAGCCGTGTGTCTGTGGAACAGAACACTTCCAGTTCTCGCAGGTACAATCTCTAAATATAGCACCCTTTCCTATAGTCTGTATGGGAGGGAAGGCAATTTTCAGGACTAACTTAAATCCAGTTGCATCCTTAAAATTATTAAAACTTAATCTGGTCTTAATTTAACTGACCATCTCCCTGGAATAACAAAAAGCAGCATTCTGCCAAGAAAATCCAACATGTGATATCTATAAAATATGGCAGATACATTTAAAACTGGGTTTAAAGTGGATTTTCACATATACAAATGAATTCGTTCCATTAGGACCACTTTCAAGGCTTTAACTCCTACAGTTAGGGCAAGTCTAGTCTCTATGGTAAATCTCTTGCTCTCTAGCACTGAGAATGGTCCTGCTTCTGTGATCAGCCCTGCCCGAGGCACATCTCTGGGACGGTCACGTTTAGTCCAAGCATCACTGTGCCACAGTTGGCTGCCCAGCGCGAAGCAGCCGCGCGGTGGGTAGCGCACCGAGGCACCGCCAGCCCTGCCTGGGGCACGGCCCTGGGTAAGTTCAGGCCACTCGTTTCACGGCATTGTCCCCCTCACCAGGAAGACCAGAAGCATCGGGGTGCTCTGGGAATTAGACGAGACAATCCTCTTGAAAACGGCCTAATAATCTGACCAACAGTGAGAACTCATAACAAATTGTTATTATTGTATATAATATGATCAGTTATGTAGAATAAGATGGGACTAATCCAGTACAGCTTTCTACGTCCTAGAGAGTAGAAAAAGACTACTGCGAGAGACCTAACAAGACTACATCAGCTAGAGAAGTGTTAACAACGGACTGCCTTGCAACAGTTTCGCACATCCACCATTTCCCTCTTTTCTGGGGTCTCTGCAGTTCTGTAGCCTTACTGCGCTTCTTTGAGCCTGAGCTCCACACAGGTTCCCCAACACAGATCACCTCCCAGAGCTTCCCTGATGTTTTCTTTATGGAGCCTACACGGCGATAGGGTATCTGTGTGCTTGTTTGATTAATGTCTATTATCCACTAAATACTGCAGGTCTATGAAAGCAGAGACCATGCCGCCCACTGCCCTGTCTCTGAGGCCCACCTTGTGAGCTAGGGCTAAGCCGTGTGTCTGTGGAACAGAACACTTCCAGTTCTCGCAGGTACAATCTCTAAATATAGCACCCTTTCCTATAGTCTGTATGGGAGGGAAGGCAATTTTCAGGACTAACTTAAATCCAGTTGCATCCTTAAAATTATTAAAACTTAATCTGGTCTTAATTTAACTGACCATCTCCCTGGAATAACAAAAAGCAGCATTCTGCCAAGAAAATCCAACATGTGATATCTATAAAATATGGCAGATACATTTAAAACTGGGTTTAAAGTGGATTTTCACATATACAAATGAATTCGTTCCATTAGGACCACTTTCAAGGCTTTAACTCCTACAGTTAGGGCAAGTCTAGTCTCTATGGTAAATCTCTTGCTCTCTAGCACTGAGAATGGTCCTGCTTCTGTGATCAGCCCTGCCCGAGGCACATCTCTGGGACGGTCACGTTTAGTCCAAGCATCACTGTGCCACAGTTGGCTGCCCAGCGCGAAGCAGCCGCGCGGTGGGTAGCGCACCGAGGCACCGCCAGCCCTGCCTGGGGCACGGCCCTGGGTAAGTTCAGGCCACTCGTTTCACGGCATTGTCCCCCTCACCAGGAAGACCAGAAGCATCGGGGTGCTCTGGGAATTAGACGAGACAATCCTCTTGAAAACGGCCTAATAATCTGACCAACAGTGAGAACTCATAACAAATTGTTATTATTGTATATAATATGATCAGTTATGTAGAATAAGATGGGACTAATCCAGTACAGCTTTCTACGTCCTAGAGAGTAGAAAAAGACTACTGCGAGAGACCTAACAAGACTACATCAGCTAGAGAAGTGTTAACAACGGACTGCCTTGCAACAGTTTCGCACATCCACCATTTCCCTCTTTTCTGGGGTCTCTGCAGTTCTGTAGCCTTACTGCGCTTCTTTGAGCCTGAGCTCCACACAGGTTCCCCAACACAGATCACCTCCCAGAGCTTCCCTGATGTTTTCTTTATGGAGCCTACACGGCGATAGGGTATCTGTGTGCTTGTTTGATTAATGTCTATTATCCACTAAATACTGCAGGTCTATGAAAGCAGAGACCATGCCGCCCACTGCCCTGTCTCTGAGGCCCACCTTGTGAGCTAGGGCACGTCCTGCACGGAAAAAGCCCGACACCTGTTTGGTGATAGCCCAAACATAAGACCCTAACATAAGCGTAACTACAAATCCTCAAACAAAATTTCTAGTCACTTCGGAACTTTCCTTAAAAAAGAACATCCACGTCATGAACTCAGCAAAGTTACCAGACCTTCTTCATTAAAAAAGGTTACAGAAGTTACCGATTCCACTTTTCCACATAAGTCAGCAGTCGTCTAGACCTAGTGAAAATGATGGTCATCAATACTGTGGAACTACTAAAGCCAGGCTCGAGGGCTGCATTTCTGTAACGGTGGCGCCGTGCTCGCCGGGTTTCACGGGGTAAAAGCCTGTAACCGGCTCTCCACGCACAGCTCTTCAGCATCCGATGGACTGGGGTTGTGCGCAGGGATTCATCTCCGAGACGGGAACCCTCCCTGTGGCTGGCTCAGCCTGGAGAGAGAGAGTCCCACACTGAGGAAGCCTCCCAGGAACTCCCCGCTGCTGGGGAGGCAGGAAGAGAGGTGCGGAGGTCGGCCTTGACTTGCACAGTGTGGGAGCTCACCCGGCACGGTCGCGGTAACCCCTCAGCACACGGAAGCGGAGTACAGCCAAGTACAAACGGTGCACAGAATTCCTGCGCGAAGTAACACGCTCTTCCTTCAGCCCTAACTCAAAACCTTTAGGCCAAGCACATTCAGTTTCATCTGCATAATGAAGATAAACTCTGGTTTCTTCTCTGTTGAGTGAAAATGGTTATTATGAGGATACCTTGATATCTCAATGCCTAGAAGATGAATACACCCAAATTGGTCCTGCCGTAAGTAATAAAAACATGAAGCCCTGGATATCAAATATCTTTTTCAAGGTAAAAGAGATGTCTAAAAATTTGGTAAGTTCAAACAGATAAAAACATCTTCAAAATGTCTTTTTGAATACCTTTTCTTGGAAACAGAGAAACTGGGGTGAAAAAAAGAAAATATATTAAGTGCTATTACAGAACTGTATCTAAAACCAAAATTGTTTCTTTGACTGGAGAAAGATTCATGAGCTCTCAAAACAAAGATCACAAAACCCTTTTTCCATTACATACCGGTAGGGGGTGGGGTAGGCGGGGAAGACTAGAAATATGGACAAAGAAGATACATACAAATAACACTAAAGTAAAGCAAACAAACAGAAAACACCCTCAAGTGCCATTCAGCCACTCCTAAAGAGCTGTTTCTGCTTTTTTCTCTCCATTCTCCCGCATTTTACTGCATGTTCTAAGCAGTCTAACTTTTCAACTCAATCCCCTTAAAATCCACTTCACTGACCCAGAGGGCCCCTCTGCCTCTCAGGTGGCCGCCCGTCTCTGCTTCCCACCGCTCTAACTACTCACCTCCCCAGATCAAGGACACTTCAGCCTGCCTTCCTGCACTTGAGATAAATCATTCTCCTTGACACCTGAGGTGCAAACCTTACAGCTACCTTTCCACTCCTGCAGCAAACTCTATTTCCAACACTCGTTTTAATATCAAGCCATTAAGCAGCATTACAATTAAATGCACACAAGAGGGCCACACACGGCGTCTATCTGTTCTTCATTTCAATGTGAAATTTGCTCCCAGTAGCAAGCTTCATCTGACAAATCTAATCCTACCTATTGGCTATTTCCAAAACACCAGGTGCCATACACAGTTCAGTGTTGACTGGATGCTCTATAAAAATGTCAACAGAGTCAACAAACATTTAGTTAGTAAGATAAAAAAAAAGTTAAACTATGATACTCAGCTGGCTGATAAATGGGAAATGTCATGAGGGTGGTACCTTATAAAGAAAAAAATAAACCTTAGGGGAAACCAACTGTAATATTACCAAACGGTATTCTAAAGCCCCAAAGAACTAACTGCCTGGGCATTATCATGTCTCCTGTCATTTTACACCAACCAAGTCTTTAAAGCAAATAAATCTGTTTGTTAGAAGCAGTCTTGTTTCCACTCAAGAGAACAGGGCCCATAAGCATGAACGTGCACGTGGCCCAGGTGGCTGTGCTCATTGCACATGTAACTCAGAATTCCTCTTCCTGCCCCTCACCAGCAACCCCTACTGGCACGATTAAAAAGAGCCTAGACGCCAGCGAGTAATTCCAGTTCCACAGTTTATTAACTAAACACTTACAGAGCACTTAGCATAGGCCACGCACTACTTGAAGTATCTCACAAATACTAACTTAGTTAATCACTCCAAGACACGATCACTAAAAGAGATTACCTGACATGAACACTACCCCAAGATGTGAAAGATCTAGTTCATGGCTTTGAGATACAGGTTTCTTAAGCCAAAGCCTGACCTTGCCAACCTCTGGAAAGAAACCAGTATTAATGATGATTCATTCTACCTGAGTGAGCCAGACAACCAATGCAGAGGAAATCCTGAAAGGTAGTTCCCCCCACCAAAACAGCTTTCTCTCTCAGTAAAAAAGGAAACAAAATTTATATTCTATTTCATCTTAAAAATTTATATGAATTGTGAAGAAGACTTGCTTCTTCCTTTATAAACAGGAGATCATTTATGCCTGGGTTTTATTTTAAGGATGCCTTAAAACTATGATTTTTCACAAGGTGAAAGAATACCTCTGCCAGCCACACTGGCAGGCTCCCCAAGAGGCACTAACAGCTGTGACAAGAGAGAACCGTCCGAGCAGGCATTCTGAGAAGGAGCTGGACCGTCACACCCTGCTTTATCTGGCACGGGCTATGCCACATTCTACTGCAATAAAAGCTATTAGGTGATTTAAGTGACTACGGTATTATGATGGAACTTCATCTATTAAAATCATGTATTTAAGCGTTTTTCATCTTACTTAGAGACAGAAAAAATGGAAAAATAAGAAAGTACAAGCATGTCTATAAGCTAAAATATTTTGCTCCTTCATATTTTTCCTGAATAAATAAAATTTGCAAATTTATTCAGTCAATTTCTATACTTCAATGTTGATCAGGGAAACCAACTGTAATATTACCAAACGGTATTCTAAAGCCCCAAAGAACTAACTGCCTGGGCATTATCATGTCTCCTGTCATTTTACACCAACCAAGTCTTTAAAGCAAATAAATCTGTTTGTTAGAAGCAGTCTTGTTTCCACTCAAGAGAACAGGGCCCATAAGCATGAACGTGCACGTGGCCCAGGTGGCTGTGCTCATTGCACATGTAACTCAGAATTCCTCTTCCTGCCCCTCACCAGCAACCCCTACTGGCACGATTAAAAAGAGCCTAGACGCCAGCGAGTAATTCCAGTTCCACAGTTTATTAACTAAACACTTACAGAGCACTTAGCATAGGCCACGCACTACTTGAAGTATCTCACAAATACTAACTTAGTTAATCACTCCAAGACACGATCACTAAAAGAGATTACCTGACATGAACACTACCCCAAGATGTGAAAGATCTAGTTCATGGCTTTGAGATACAGGTTTCTTAAGCCAAAGCCTGACCTTGCCAACCTCTGGAAAGAAACCAGTATTAATGATGATTCATTCTACCTGAGTGAGCCAGACAACCAATGCAGAGGAAATCCTGAAAGGTAGTTCCCCCCACCAAAACAGCTTTCTCTCTCAGTAAAAAAGGAAACAAAATTTATATTCTATTTCATCTTAAAAATTTATATGAATTGTGAAGAAGACTTGCTTCTTCCTTTATAAACAGGAGATCATTTATGCCTGGGTTTTATTTTAAGGATGCCTTAAAACTATGATTTTTCACAAGGTGAAAGAATACCTCTGCCAGCCACACTGGCAGGCTCCCACAAGAGGCACTAACAGCTGTGACAAGAGAGAACCGTCCGAGCAGGCATTCTGAGAAGGAGCTGGACCGTCACACCCTGCTTTATCTGGCACGGGCTATGCCACATTCTACTGCAATAAAAGCTATTAGGTGATTTAAGTGACTACGGTATTATGATGGAACTTCATCTATTAAAATCATGTATTTAAGCGTTTTTCATCTTACTTAGAGACAGAAAAAAAATGGAAAAAAATAAGAAAGTACAAGCATGTCTATAAGCTAAAATATTTTGCTCCTTCATATTTTTCCTGAATAAATAAAATTTGCAAATTTATTCAGTCAATTTCTATACTTCAATGTTGATCAGCATGTATCATATACTCTCTTTTTGGTCTATTTAATTTTAGAGTCTCAAGCCCGTTTGTATAATTTCTGTATTAACTTCCCTATTTTCATTTTCTCCATCCCAATCAACTCCCTTTCTTAATGTATGCATGAGTGCTCAGCTACTCAGTCGCGTCCAACTCTTTGCAACCCTTGGACTGTAGCCCACCAGGCTCCTCTGTCCATGGGATTCTCCAGGCAAGAATACTGAGTGGGTTGCCATTTCCTTCTCCAGGGCATCTTCCCGACACAGGGACTGAAGAAGGCGTCTCCTGCATTGGCAGGTGGATTCTTTACCACAAGGGCCACCAGGGAAGCCCCCATCCCTAATGACCCTTCATTAACAGAAACACCTATATATTTTCTAATGTGAGTATGTGCAGAAAATATCTAAGGGCAACTGGGATCTTTGTGTTTCTAATTTTAAAAATTTCAGTATGGTAAAATGCACATAACATACAATTTACCGTGCTGACCACTGTTGAGTGCACAGTTCATTACTGTTAGGTACATTCTCTATCTCAGAACTGTTTCATACTACAAAATGAAACTCTCTACCTGCTAAAAAACACACCCTACCCTCTTGCCCCGTGGCCCCTGGCAACCACCATTCTACTTCTTGTCTCCATACAAAACTTTATTCTCAATACTCAATAGTCCAAGTAAAAAGGAGGCAAATATTTCCAAAAAAAATTTCATCAAAGAAAACAAAAAGAAGGCAAATCAGCATTAATAATCAATATCACTGGTGATCAGTCATGTGGAAATTAAAACCAGGAAATACCACTCAGCTTCTATCAGAATCACTTAGGCAAAACTTACAATAACAAGTGCTGGCGAAGCCATGAGGCACATGTGACCCTCACGCAGCATGGTGGGAACTGAAATGTGCAGACACTTTGGAAAGCAGCCTGAGAGTTTTCTTCAGAAGTTGATTATACGCACACCATATCATCCACGTGTCTCGTTTCCGGGTATCTATTCACCCAAGAGAAATGAGCCCTCCCATCTACACAGACATCTAAATATAACTGTTTACAGCCCGCCACTCATAAGGGCTAAGAAGAGTAAAGGTGCTATCGCTTAATGCAAATCATGGTGGTCTTGAGTCTGATTTGCATTTCCCCAACAGGTAATGATGCTAAGTATCTTTTTCTGTGCTCACTGGCCATTTATACGTTTTCTTTGGAGAAATGGCTATGCAGAGTCTTTGCTCATCTTTTAATCAGGTTATTTGCCTTGACAGTGTTGAGTTTAAAGAGGTCTTTACACAATCTGAGTAGAAGCCCATTGTCAGACAGACTTGCAGTTTTTCTCCCATTTTATAGGTTTCGTTTTCATCTTCATGATAGAGGACGTCAAGGCACATATTTTTCAACAATTTTGATAAGAGCCCAACTCACCTGTTTTTTATTTCCCATGTTTTAGTGTCATATTCAAGAAACTACTTCTTCACCAAAGGTCACAAAGATTTGTTTGTATGTTCTCATTCATGGGTTTTATAGCTAAGATAATTTATGTTTTAGACAAATAAAATGATGACTATTTCTGGAAATGGAGGGGTTAGCAAGCACACATCTGTTTCCTAGTTCTGTCTCCTGAGAAGGCCAACAAGCAAACAGAGCACAGCAGGAGGGAGCATATCCATGGCTGTCTCTTGGTTTCTAAATATCTTCTCCAAGAAAAGGAACCAAGGCGCCTAACCAGAGGTTGGCTTTACCACCAGATGAACATGGAGCACATTTTGGTGCCAGAAAGTAAGCAGGCACTCACAGAAGGGAGGGGGTGTGACAAAGGGCCCAAAGAGGTCACCAGAAAGAGGCTGCAATGGCCCAAGCTGAAGCAAGTCTGAGCCAGAAAATAAATAACAATGAAACATAATTATAAACCACTGAGTTAGATAAGTCCACACTGGTAAAAATTAATAGAGCAAAAAATAAGTGCTGGCTAAGCCATGAAGCACATGTGACCCTCACGCAGCATGGTGGGAACTGAAATGTGCAGACACTTTGGAAAGCAGCCTGAGAGTTTTCTTCAGAAGTTGATTATACGCACACCATATCATCCACGTGTCTCGTTTCCGGGTATCTATTCACCCACGAGAAATGAGCCTCCCATCTACACAGACATCTAAATATAACTGTTTACAGCCCGCCACTCATAAGGGCTAAGAAGAGTAAAGGTGCTATCGCTTAATGCAAATCATGGTGGTCTTGAGTCTGATTTGCATTTCCCCAACAGGTAATGATGCTAAGTATCTTTTTCTGTGCTCACTGGCCATTTATACGTTTTCTTTGGAGAAATGGCTATGCAGAGTCTTTGCTCATCTTTTAATCAGGTTATTTGCCTTGACAGTGTTGAGTTTAAAGAGGTCTTTACACAATCTGAGTAGAAGCCCATTGTCAGACAGACTTGCAGTTTTTCTCCCATTTTATAGGTTTCGTTTTCATCTTCATGATAGAGGACGTCAAGGCACATATTTTTCAACAATTTTGATAAGAGCCCAACTCACCTGTTTTTTATTTCCCATGTTTTAGTGTCATATTCAAGAAACTACTTCTTCACCAAAGGTCACAAAGATTTGTTTGTATGTTCTCATTCATGGGTTTTATAGCTAAGATAATTTATGTTTTAGACAAATAAAATGATGACTATTTCTGGAAATGGAGGGTTAGCAAGCACACATCTGTTTCCTAGTTCTGTCTCCTGAGAAGGCCAACAAGCAAACAGAGCACAGCAGGAGGGAGCATATCCATGGCTGTCTCTTGGTTTCTAAATATCTTCTCCAAGAAAAGGAACCAAGGCGCCTAACCAGAGGTTGGCTTTACCACCAGATGAACATGGAGCACATTTTGGTGCCAGAAAGTAAGCAGGCACTCACAGAAGGGAGGGGGTGTGACAAAGGGCCCAAAGAGGTCACCAGAAAGAGGCTGCAATGGCCCAAGCTGAAGCAAGTCTGAGCCAGAAAATAAATAACAATGAAACATAATTATAAACCACTGAGTTAGATAAGTCCACACTGGTAAAAATTAATAGAGCAAAAAATAATTGGGAGAGAAGAAACAGATATACCTTACAGAAAAATTCCAATTAAACGTAGAAGGAATGAGGAAAAAAGAAAATGACCATTAGAACGCCACAGATCTTACTGCAGTCAAGATCCACTAATGAACGTCAAAATTAGTGAGTAAATACTTAGGAAGAAACAGGCTATTTGCATAATCTGAATGTATCTGCCCTGAGATATGTATTAATTAATGAGGGGGAATGGTACGCTTGCAGTGGAGAAATACAGAGACGCCATCTTTCTCAACTGGTACGGGTGGCATCATTAGTCCTAACATACCCTCAAAGTTAAAAGACACTTGGTCCCTGCAAGAAAAACCTATGACAAACCTAGACAGTGTATTAAAAAACAGAGGAATCACTTTGTTGACAAAGGCACTGATAGTCAAAGCTATGGTTTTTCCAGTAGTCACAGGCAGGTGTGAGAGCTGGATTGATGTTTTCAAACCCTGGTGCTGGAGAAGACTCTTGAGAGTCTCCTGGACTGCAAGAAGATCTGACCAGTCCATCCTAAAGGAAATCAACCCTGAATATTCATTGGAAGGACTGACGCTGAAGCTGAAGCTCCAATACTTTGACCATTTGATGTGAAGAAATGACTCACTGGAAAACAGCCTGATGCTGGGAAAGACTGAGGGCAGGAGAAGAAGGAGGCAAAGAGGATAAGATGGTTGGATGACATCACCGACTCCAAGGACATGAGCCTGGACAAACTGCGGGAGATGGTGCAGGACAGGGCAGTCTGGGTGCCTGTCCATGGGGCTTCAGAGAGTTGGACACAACTTAGCAACTGAACAAAACCAACAGCCGTCAATACACTCCACATCTATTCTGAGGCATTCTTAAAAATCTTCACCTGTATCCTGAGTAATCATCAGTCTAATGTAAAATGAGGAACATTCTAAAAATAACTGATCCGCATTCTTTACGAGTGCCAAGGTCACGCAAGACAAAGACTTATCTGCTGTGGGCTGGAGAAGGTTAAGGAGACGCATCAGCAGAAGGGCGTGCTGGCTGTTATAAACCACTGAGTTAGATAAGTCCACACTGGTAAAATTAATAGAGCAAAAATAATTGGGAGAGAAGAAACAGATATACCTTACAGAAAAATTCCAATTAAACGTAGAAGGAATGAGGAAAAAAGAAAATGACCATTAGAACGCCACAGATCTTACTGCAGTCAAGATCCACTAATGAACGTCAAAATTAGTGAGTAAATACTTAGGAAGAAACAGGCTATTTGCATAATCTGAATGTATCTGCCCTGAGATATGTATTAATTAATGAGGGGGAATGGTACGCTTGCAGTGGAGAAATACAGAGACGCCATCTTTCTCAACTGGTACGGGTGGCATCATTAGTCCTAACATACCCTCAAAGTTAAAAGACACTTGGTCCCTGCAAGAAAAACCTATGACAAACCTAGACAGTGTATTAAAAAACAGAGGAATCACTTTGTTGACAAAGGCACTGATAGTCAAAGCTATGGTTTTCCAGTAGTCACAGGCAGGTGTGAGAGCTGGATTGATGTTTTCAAACCCTGGTGCTGGAGAAGACTCTTGAGAGTCTCCTGGACTGCAAGAAGATCTGACCAGTCCATCCTAAAGGAAATCAACCCTGAATATTCATTGGAAGGACTGACGCTGAAGCTGAAGCTCCAATACTTTGACCATTTGATGTGAAGAAATGACTCACTGGAAAACAGCCTGATGCTGGGAAAGACTGAGGGCAGGAGAAGAAGGAGGCAAAGAGGATAAGATGGTTGGATGACATCACCGACTCCAAGGACATGAGCCTGGACAAACTGCGGGAGATGGTGCAGGACAGGGCAGTCTGGGTGCCTGTCCATGGGGCTTCAGAGAGTTGGACACAACTTAGCAACTGAACAAAACCAACAGCCGTCAATACACTCCACATCTATTCTGAGGCATTCTTAAAAATCTTCACCTGTATCCTGAGTAATCATCAGTCTAATGTAAAATGAGGAACATTCTAAAAATAACTGATCCGCATTCTTTACGAGTGCCAAGGTCACGCAAGACAAAGACTTATCTGCTGTGGGCTGGAGAAGGTTAAGGAGACGCATCAGCAGAAGGGCGTGCTGGCTGCTGAGCTGAACTGTGGGAAAAGGAAACTGCAGACTGGGAGGAGTGGTGAAATGTGAATAAAGAACACAGCCGAGAAAACATGACTGTGCTAATGCTAACCTCTGATTTTGGTAATTGCACTGTGGTTGTACATAATGCTAATATTTGGGGAAGAAGGATCAAGTACATATGGGAACTCTCCCTGTAGTATTTTTGCAATTCCTCTGTGCGTTTATTTCAAAAGAAAAAGAAAAAAAAAAAAAAAGAGAGAAAACTTGCTAAATGGCAATTTTTCTAGCTAAAAATAGAAATAAATGAAATTACAAAGGAATAATAATGTGTGTTTTTACATCTTTGGAATTAAACTTCAAAGCTGATTAAGCAAGACCCCTAAACTTTTCCATCCTTTGAAGGCCCTGTGATGCTGTTCTCCACTGAGCAGCATCAGCGGGCAGGCTCGGCACACCCACGGCCCCTCCTGTGAAACTGCATTTCAGTCTGGGGTCAGGAGAGGTCTGGGAGGGCGTATAAATTTTAAAAACATAAGTTATACTGAATTAAACAGATGATAAAAGGTCTGTATGAAAACAAAAGCTGCATCAATGACCTGAAGCATACTGATCCACTATAACTTTCCACAACCAGTTTTTTTCTCTTAAAATTTTGATAAATGATGTTGTCAGGAGGGATAAGATCACAATTTTGCTTCCACACTATTTTAACTTTAAGAATTCATTTCATGAAGGCTGCAAATGCTGATTCAGATCGGACCACGATCTGGCCTGCTGGCGAGGTGACCACGCGGCCACGTGCCTCGTGGAAGCTCGTGGCGGGGCACGCCGGCGAGACAAAGCTGCATGTGGCTCTCCACGGCACAGGCTAACTACACTCAGTGAGGGCTTCCAAAAACAGAAGAGGATAGAGTGTTTTTTTTGAAGAAAAAAAAATCAAATATCACTTTAAAACTTCTAAGAAATTGTAGCTAGGGAATGAGACTGAGTGCTCTTAAGACTTGAGATCCATCAAAATGAGAGACTAAGTGGTTATACATGCACTTCAGATTATTTTCAGCTAATTCTACTGTGGGCTGGAGAAGGTTAAGGAGACGCATCAGCAGAAGGGCGTGCTGGCTGCTGAGCTGAACTGTGGGAAAAGGAAACTGCAGACTGGGAGGAGTGGTGAAATGTGAATAAAGAACACAGCCGAGAAAACATGACTGTGCTAATGCTAACCTCTGATTTTGGTAATTGCACTGTGGTTGTACATAATGCTAATATTTGGGGAAGAAGGATCAAGTACATATGGGAACTCTCCCTGTAGTATTTTTGCAATTCCTCTGTGCGTTTATTTCAAAAAAAAAAAAAAAAAAAAAAAAAGAGAGAAAACTTGCTAAATGGCAATTTTTCTAGCTAAAAATAGAAATAAATGAAATTACAAAGGAATAATAATGTGTGTTTTTACATCTTTGGAATTAAACTTCAAAGCTGATTAAGCAAGACCCCTAAACTTTTCCATCCTTTGAAGGCCCTGTGATGCTGTTCTCCACTGAGCAGCATCAGCGGGCAGGCTCGGCACACCCACGGCCCCTCCTGTGAAACTGCATTTCAGTCTGGGGTCAGGAGAGGTCTGGGAGGGCGTATAAATTTTAAAAACATAAGTTATACTGAATTAAACAGATGATAAAAGGTCTGTATGAAAACAAAAGCTGCATCAATGACCTGAAGCATACTGATCCACTATAACTTTCCACAACCAGTTTTTTTCTCTTAAAATTTTGATAAATGATGTTGTCAGGAGGGATAAGATCACAATTTTGCTTCCACACTATTTTAACTTTAAGAATTCATTTCATGAAGGCTGCAAATGCTGATTCAGATCGGACCACGATCTGGCCTGCTGGCGAGGTGACCACGCGGCCACGTGCCTCGTGGAAGCTCGTGGCGGGGCACGCCGGCGAGACAAAGCTGCATGTGGCTCTCCACGGCACAGGCTAACTACACTCAGTGAGGGCTTCCAAAAACAGAAGAGGATAGAGTGTTTTTTTTGAAGAAAAAAAAATCAAATATCACTTTAAAACTTCTAAGAAATTGTAGCTAGGGAATGAGACTGAGTGCTCTTAAGACTTGAGATCCATCAAAATGAGAGACTAAGTGGTTATACATGCACTTCAGATTATTTTCAGCTAATTCTACTAGGTATTACTAACAAAAGCTGTACCTGTGCACCTGACTTTATTTTAAATGTTGTGGATGTCACTAAGCACTTCACAGAATATTATACATGAGAAAGGACACTATTTCAAGATCATATTCTTTTTTAAAAAAGCTTTTTTTTTAAAAAAAAAAGAAGACTACAGTAGGCAGTGTACAAAGAATAGATATAATTCAAATAATAAGTTTCTGCTCAGAAAAAAATTCATATGGACGTTTTCTGGCCCTAATTGTGGACACATGCTCTACCCGAGATGCTAATATAAGCATTACACACATAACACATAGACACATGTGTAGCTATCAGACATTAGCCTCAATAACAACTTGAAATAAATACAAAAAAGTCAATCCAGTCCATTCCTAATACTTTCTTCCTATTGAAAGAGCGATAACAAAGCCCACTACCTTTCTTCCTAAAGAAAGCCTCAGCGTCAAAGATCATTTTCAAAACTCCTCTATATGCATTCATTTAAACCACATATTCAAAGGAAAGGCTAAACACCGTTAGTCATTGTGCAGCTGAGAATACAGATGCAGAAGGCTGGAAGACTTGACTTCAGATGTGCCAACTTTAGAGGCCACACACCTGAATCGAGACCCAGGTCCTGTGACACCATCCATCACCACTCACCAGCCAAGCCTGGCGCCGGGCAGTAGAGGTCCTGTGAGAACATCTGCCCTCGGGGTGTTTTTTAAACTATATTATACCCTGCTACTCTGTAGGATTTGTTTTCAGATTATTTGATGTCTTAACACTCGGCATTGAAGCTTCCATGATAAGAATTTCATTAACCCGAAGACGCTGATCTTTTCTGAAGTTCCTGTATATGCAGGATTATGTAACAGAAAAACTCTTAAAGGCAAGTAGGCATCGATTTCTATCGGCAAGTTAACTTCTCGAGGATTTTTTTTTCCCTTTCCCTAATGATTTGAAAAATCATTAGGCTGGGAATATCACCTACCAAAGAATTTGGCTTTGAAGATTTAATGGTCTAATGAAAAGTTCGGCACAGACACTCTTACTACCCTTCTTCTTTCTTCCTTTCTTTGTAACCGAAAGGGCAAAATGTATAAAATAATAGAGTTCTTCAGCTCTCCCACACGAACCACTTAAAACAGGAGCTCACACACATTGCAGGGTGGAGGAGCGCAGGACAGAGGCAGCAGAAGGTGGCCAGAGAGACGCGTGGGGGCAAGTACTTCCTTATCCCTGCTCCACGGTGCTCAGCAGATGAAGGAATTTTCTAGACTTACTGGACACATGCTAGTGTCGGTAGCTCAGCTGTGTGGACTCTTTGCGACCTCATGGCCTGCAGCCCACCAGGCTCCTCTGTCCATAGGATTCTCCAGGCAAAAAGACTGGAGTGGGTTGCCATTTTATTCTCCAGGAGACATGCTAGCAAGAACATACTTATTATTTCTATTTTTTTTTAATTTTGTTTTTACTCCAAAAGCATTTTTATCAGGGTATAGCCAAGTAACAATTTTGTGATAGTTTCAGGTGAACAGTGAAGTGGCTCTGGCATAAATATACATGTATCCGTATTTATTCTTCAGCAGACTAAATTTTACAATATTTAAGAATGCATTACTAGAAAGGTCTGAGAAAACCTCTATCAGTGGATGACTCCATCTAAGAGACAACGGTCAAGAGGTCAGAGTCTCCACTTGCTGCCCATCAACCGCAGGACGGGCCGGGGAGCGACTCTAAGAGGAAAAAGCGACGGACGGAAGTGCAGTGCTTTGACATGACTCGCCCATGGACAGCGAGGGTGTGAGACAGGCCTAACTTACGGGTTCCAACAGGAATGAGAGCGGACAGGAAGCGAACAGAAAGGCCAATTAGCACAATCCCCAATTCGCTGTGCTGTGACGGACAGACACCGCCTTCCAGAAGGTACCAGAGTGGGCAGACAGGAGCTTGAAAGAAGCGAAGGCACTTTGCAGCCATTAAGAAAAATAGTAAATTAACCCATGGATGATGTCTGAGGTTAAAGAATCAAATCGCTGAACTGTTAATTATTTTCAGAAGTCTTTTGTTAAGTGGTGAAGCATCAGGGACTGGAAAACAAGGAAGCATTTTTCCCTCTATACTACCCTACCAAAGAATTTGGCTTTGAAGATTTAATGGTCTAATGAAAAGTTCGGCACAGACACTCTTACTACCCTTCTTCTTTCTTCCTTTCTTTGTAACCGAAAGGGCAAAATGTATAAAATAATAGAGTTCTTCAGCTCTCCCACACGAACCACTTAAAACAGGAGCTCACACACATTGCAGGGTGGAGGAGCGCAGGACAGAGGCAGCAGAAGGTGGCCAGAGAGACGCGTGGGGGCAAGTACTTCCTTATCCCTGCTCCACGGTGCTCAGCAGATGAAGGAATTTTCTAGACTTACTGGACACATGCTAGTGTCGGTAGCTCAGCTGTGTGGACTCTTTGCGACCTCATGGCCTGCAGCCCACCAGGCTCCTCTGTCCATAGGATTCTCCAGGCAAAAAGACTGGAGTGGGTTGCCATTTTATTCTCCAGGAGACATGCTAGCAAGAACATACTTATTATTTCTATTTTTTTTTAATTTTGTTTTTACTCCAAAAGCATTTTTATCAGGGTATAGCCAAGTAACAATTTTGTGATAGTTTCAGGTGAACAGTGAAGTGGCTCTGGCATAAATATACATGTATCCGTATTTATTCTTCAGCAGACTAAATTTTACAATATTTAAGAATGCATTACTAGAAAGGTCTGAGAAAACCTCTATCAGTGGATGACTCCATCTAAGAGACAACGGTCAAGAGGTCAGAGTCTCCACTTGCTGCCCATCAACCGCAGGACGGGCCGGGGAGCGACTCTAAGAGGAAAAAGCGACGGACGGAAGTGCAGTGCTTTGACATGACTCGCCCATGGACAGCGAGGGTGTGAGACAGGCCTAACTTACGGGTTCCAACAGGAATGAGAGCGGACAGGAAGCGAACAGAAAGGCCAATTAGCACAATCCCCAATTCGCTGTGCTGTGACGGACAGACACCGCCTTCCAGAAGGTACCAGAGTGGGCAGACAGGAGCTTGAAAGAAGCGAAGGCACTTTGCAGCCATTAAGAAAAATAGTAAATTAACCCATGGATGATGTCTGAGGTTAAAGAATCAAATCGCTGAACTGTTAATTATTTTCAGAAGTCTTTTGTTAAGTGGTGAAGTATCAGGGGACTGGAAAACAAGGAATCCAACCTGAAGGTTAAAAAGAAAGAGGGGAGAGGCTGAAAATTACAGAGCTGTAAGCCTAACATCTATATTAGGAAATGAATTTGAGATGATACTTATGGATGAACTTAATGATACATTTGGAGAAGTATGGCTTAATAGGAGTGAGTCAGCACGGATTTACCAAAGGCAATCATGTCAGAAAAATTTCGTTCCTTTTTAGGTTGAAGTAATAATTGGTTTATGTAAGGGAGAACCAATGAGAAAGTGTCAGGATTTTCTGCGATTTTTGGACCTTTTCATAAAATGAATTATTATACAAAATGTCATGGCGTGTGTCAGGGTATCCAGCTAACAAAGGGGCTGAAAGTAACGGGATTAAAAATAGAAGGCCAAGAATTTGGGAAAGATTACATTTCACAAAGCTCCATATACCAGAACGCTAATGTTTTTAATTAATGACGAAGAAAACCTTTTATATTAGGAAATTTGAATATCCCACTAAATGAGAGAGAATGCTTAGGATACAAAGGGCCACAGCTGTTTCATCTTAACTGCGATAGATGAAGCAAATGGGCCCAGAGGCAGAACACAAAATGCAGTCTTTCTGAGTATAAAGTGATGTACTTGGATAGAATTAAGTAATCAGTTAAATATAGTTTAAATGGTACTGAATTGCTTACCATTTAAAAGAAAAGGGATGTAGCATTTTGATAAGAGTCAAACTTTCACATTCTTACTGTTACAACTGGATAAGAGGAAAACGCTACAGAATGCAGTTCAACAATACATGTCATAAAGAATTAAAAAACTGAGTATCTTACAGAAGAATAAAAACTCATTTGTAATGAGAGCGGAGAGGAAGCGAACAGAAAGGCCAATTAGCACAATCCCCAATTCGCTGTGCTGTGACGGACAGACACCGCCTTCCAGAAGGTACCAGAGTGGGCAGACAGGAGCTTGAAAGAAGCGAAGGCACTTTGCAGCCATTAATAAAAATAGTAAATTAACCCATGGATGATGTCTGAGGTTAAAGAATCAAATCGCTGAACTGTTAATTATTTTCAGAAGTCTTTTGTTAAGTGGTGAAGTATCAGGGGACTGGAAAACAAGGAATCCAACCTGAAGGTTAAAAAGAAAGAGGGGAGAGGCTGAAAATTACAGAGCTGTAAGCCTAACATCTATATTAGGAAATGAATTTGAGATGATACTTATGGATGAACTTAATGATACATTTGGAGAAGTATGGCTTAATAGGAGTGAGTCAGCACGGATTTACCAAAGGCAATCATGTCAGAAAAATTTCGTTCCTTTTTAGGTTGAAGTAATAATTGGTTTATGTAAGGGAGAACCAATGAGAAAGTGTCAGGATTTTCTGCGATTTTTGGACCTTTTCATAAAATGAATTATTATACAAAATGTCATGGCGTGTGTCAGGGTATCCAGCTAACAAAGGGGCTGAAAGTAACGGGATTAAAAATAGAAGGCCAAGAATTTGGGAAAGATTACATTTCACAAAGCTCCATATACCAGAACGCTAATGTTTTTAATTAATGACGAAGAAAACCTTTTATATTAGGAAATTTGAATATCCCACTAAATGAGAGAGAATGCTTAGGATACAAAGGGCCACAGCTGTTTCATCTTAACTGCGATAGATGAAGCAAATGGGCCCAGAGGCAGAACACAAAATGCAGTCTTTCTGAGTATAAAGTGATGTACTTGGATAGAATTAAGTAATCAGTTAAATATAGTTTAAATGGTACTGAATTGCTTACCATTTAAAAGAAAAGGGATGTAGCATTTTGATAAGAGTCAAACTTTCACATTCTTACTGTTACAACTGGATAAGAGGAAAACGCTACAGAATGCAGTTCAACAATACATGTCATAAAGAATTAAAAAACTGAGTATCTTACAGAAGAATAAAAAACTCATTTGTAATGAGAGTTGGATAGATTCATGAGCTATCGCCTTGCACAGGCAATGGTCTAATATACACAGTAGATGCCAATATACATAAGAAGTAATAAAAAATTGTATCAATACAAATTTGATAAAAAATATGACGGTAGGAAAATCAAGGAAATTAGGGAAACTACCATGCCATCACTTAATGCTTAGCTTCCCCTGAGAAGAGAGTGTCATTTGACTGTTACCTTTGGAAAAGACATAAACATTTACTACATTTAAAGTCCCAGCTTCTCAGAGGAGAATATGGAACAACTAAGCCAAGCACCCAGTCTCCTCACACTGTCCTACAGGAAACTGGTCCCACCGCACCCAGGCCCGGAGGGCACACCTGTGCACGCCCAGCGAGTCGGGCTTCGGTCTGAGTTCCAGGGGTGTCACATGGAATTCGTGAGAAAACACTTCCCGTGGGCACCATCAGGAGAGCTTGGCACACCCCTCCGCCCTCTGCTCGGCCCTCCCTAGCTCCGTCCTCCCTTCTTTCAGGGTACGTGGAAGGATTCTGAGAGACAACCACCCAAGTCTCACTGCCGGCCACCTGTACTGCACACATAACGTGTGTCTGATTCCTTCTCAAGCGGCGGGCAACGACCGTAGGCTTGTTCATGGGCTCAGCGACGGGAGAACAGCAGCTAGAGCCGGGGTGCTCAGAGAAAGGCCATTTCTGAGACGATGTGCATTTCACTCAGTAAAAAAATCGTAACGTAAGAGGACAGAAAAATTCTGGCCACTCTTAATTTGATGTCAATTTTGTGGGCATTAATGTGATTGTAAAAATCTCATATTAGATTTACAGTGGACCTAAATGAACCTCCTCAGAAATTTATGAGTTAACGGAATCTTGTTGCTTTTTTTTTTTAAGTATCTACAGAAAAGTATATAACACGTAGAAGAGCTTCAAGAACTTTCTCCAACTGAACACAGCCACAGCCCGATATTAGAGATGAGAAACAGAACCACACCAATGCTCCTCCTCCCAGGGAAAACAGACCCTGGGGTCCAACACTGGCCATCTTTCTACCTAATGGAAAATGAAATCAGACAGAATATGTTCCTTGTTGTTTGGCTCGTTTCGTCCAAAGATGCAATGGTGAGGCTTCTTCATGCTGCAGCCTGAGCTGGAGTCCAGGCATTCTCACCGCTACGGCGCACTCCATCAGGTACATGAGTAAACCTTTCTACACGCTACTTGATGGATAGTTCAGCAGTTTGGGGTTTTGGCTACGAGAAGTACATCAATAAATATATTAAGTATAAGTGATAAAGTCAAAGAATACTTCAAGTAAAAGATCAAAGTTGTCACACCAGAAACAAAGTGCGGGTATGTGCTCCTTATAAGGAAGATGGTATAGTTGTACAATACAAAATACTTCACTGTTTACCTCATTTAAGAAGCTGGAGATACCTTATTTCAGGAAAATGACCTATTCTGCACGTCTAATTGGTGCAATGGAAGAGACAGAATGCGTCAGTGCTGCATCTTGAGAAGCAGGCCTTACGACGCCACCTTGAGCGCCTCTGCTCACAGCCACTATGGATGCACACGGCGGTGCGCAGCCATTTCTTGAAGCACCAGTTTTTTAGGCTGTACTTTTCTGACATCTGCATTGTCATGCATTCATATTAATAAAGGACCCATGGTATGGACAGCGAGAAGATATTTCCATTTAACTTTATCTGGTTTTGTGAACTAAAGCTTCAAAACTTTTTCAGTAACAACATGACTAAAACGCAGAGTATGGACTCTGTTTTTCTTTTTCAAAAGCAGACCTGGGCACAACAGAGATGCCTTTCACTTAAAAGACTTGATCGTCCGAGCGTAAGCGGAGAAATCTGAAAGAGCATACCAGCAGAAAGCAAACGATGGCCTCACGTGCAGTGTCACGTGTATCAGGATTATTAGTCTAACTCATGTCACTCATTGGTTTCTGCTTCCTTCACGTAGACATTCCACGAGCACACGCCATTGACACGCCTGGCGAAGGCAGCATCTTGGCGGGATGGCCCGCGACTCGCCAGCACTGGGGTCACGTCGCCAGCATCCACACACCCACCCACAGCCCTTTGCACTGTGCCTGCTAAGAGCTCCAGAGCCAATATCTTTTTAAATCCCCACAATAACCCCTTACATAGGTCCCACCACGTTGATTCATGCACAAGAAATAAGCCTGCAGGGACGAGTTGAGCCTGTCTGTCAGCCACACAGGCAGGAAGGAGAGGAGAGCTCAGGTTCAGCTCCATCGGTAAGGAATTCTACGCTACTTGATGGATAGTTCAGCAGTTTGGGGTTTTGGCTACGAGAAGTACATCAATAAATATATTAAGTATAAGTGATAAAGTCAAAGAATACTTCAAGTAAAAGATCAAAGTTGTCACACCAGAAACAAAGTGCGGGTATGTGCTCCTTATAAGGAAGATGGTATAGTTGTACAATACAAAATACTTCACTGTTTACCTCATTTAAGAAGCTGGAGATACCTTATTTCAGGAAAATGACCTATTCTGCACGTCTAATTGGTGCAATGGAAGAGACAGAATGCGTCAGTGCTGCATCTTGAGAAGCAGGCCTTACGACGCCACCTTGAGCGCCTCTGCTCACAGCCACTATGGATGCACACGGCGGTGCGCAGCCATTTCTTGAAGCACCAGTTTTTTAGGCTGTACTTTTCTGACATCTGCATTGTCATGCATTCATATTAATAAAGGACCCATGGTATGGACAGCGAGAAGATATTTCCATTTAACTTTATCTGGTTTTGTGAACTAAAGCTTCAAAACTTTTTCAGTAACAACATGACTAAAACGCAGAGTATGGACTCTGTTTTTCTTTTTCAAAAGCAGACCTGGGCACAACAGAGATGCCTTTCACTTAAAAGACTTGATCGTCCGAGCGTAAGCGGAGAAATCTGAAAGAGCATACCAGCAGAAAGCAAACGATGGCCTCACGTGCAGTGTCACGTGTATCAGGATTATTAGTCTAACTCATGTCACTCATTGGTTTCTGCTTCCTTCACGTAGACATTCCACGAGCACACGCCATTGACACGCCTGGCGAAGGCAGCATCTTGGCGGGATGGCCCGCGACTCGCCAGCACTGGGGTCACGTCGCCAGCATCCACACACCCACCCACAGCCCTTTGCACTGTGCCTGCTAAGAGCTCCAGAGCCAATATCTTTTTAAATCCCCACAATAACCCCTTACATAGGTCCCACCACGTTGATTCATGCACAAGAAATAAGCCTGCAGGGACGAGTTGAGCCTGTCTGTCAGCCACACAGGCAGGAAGGAGAGGAGAGCTCAGGTTCAGCTCCAGCGGCTCCCCATGTGCCTGCTGGAAACTGCCCCTGGATCAGCTGGCATTATTTAAATCCAGTCCTGCCTGCACTCTGGTCAGGAACCTCCTCTCTCCAGAGGAGGTCCTGCAGGGCATCCCTCCTCAGCAGGCCCCCTCTGGCCATCCAGCATGGAAGAACTCAGAACACTAGGCTGGGCGGCAGGGGTCACCGGTCCTTCCACAGCATCTGCTGGCCAAGCCAACAAGGCAAGGATGCTCTGACTTGCGTCGGACATCACCACCACTCCCCAAACCCGCGGGACCGTGCCTCCTGAGGCCTGGGAAATAGGACGCATGGCCACCGCCTCCGGTATTTACCGGAAAACCACGGTGCAAGGAATAGGGCATAACATTTCAAATCGCAAAGCTCTGTTGAAAAAAATGTAAAATCTTATCAATCAGCCAAAACGTGAAGCTCAAACAACGACTGTCTCAGTTCAACTGCATTTTGAATATTCGCTATTAACAGCATGGGTTGGTTATTTCACCGTAATTGCTCTTGATGGATAGGACTGAAAAGACCTGTCTTCACAGCTGAGGGGACAGAGCAAGTTTCTTCATCAGTCCTGAACCAGCTGCTGTCACAGAGACGGTGGCACTTCAGTCAACGCGGCAAACGCACAAACCGCCCGCTGCCGCCCGTGCGGGGCGCCGCGGCCCGCGCCAGGGCTCTCGTCTCTTACCTGCGGGGCAGGTGGGCCAGGGCCGGGCTCTCGTCTCTTACCTGCGGGCAGGTGGGCCAGGGCCGGGCTCTCGCCTCTCACCTGCGCGCAGGTAGGCCCGGTCTGGGTTCTCGATGTCTGGGTGCTCCTCCTTCAGGTGGTTCCGGAACTCCACGGGGACATTGGTGCCGTGGGCGCACTTGGGGCAGTTGTACATCTTGACACCCTCGTGCTTGCCCGTGTGGAGGATGTGTTTGCGGATGTTTTCAGCGCAGTTCGACCTGCCAGGAAGAAAGAAGAGCAAATGGGATTCCGGTCAGGACTCAACAGGCCCACCACGTTGATTCATGCACAAGAAATAAGCCTGCAGGGACGAGTTGAGCCTGTCTGTCAGCCACACAGGCAGGAAGGAGAGGAGAGCTCAGGTTCAGCTCCAGCGGCTCCCCATGTGCCTGCTGGAAACTGCCCCTGGATCAGCTGGCATTATTTAAATCCAGTCCTGCCTGCACTCTGGTCAGGAACCTCCTCTCCAGAGGAGGTCCTGCAGGGCATCCCTCCTCAGCAGGCCCCCTCTGGCCATCCAGCATGGAAGAACTCAGAACACTAGGCTGGGCGGCAGGGGTCACCGGTCCTTCCACAGCATCTGCTGGCCAAGCCAACAAGGCAAGGATGCTCTGACTTGCGTCGGACATCACCACCACTCCCCAAACCCGCGGGACCGTGCCTCCTGAGGCCTGGGAAATAGGACGCATGGCCACCGCCTCCGGTATTTACCGGAAAACCACGGTGCAAGGAATAGGGCATAACATTTCAAATCGCAAAGCTCTGTTGAAAAAAATGTAAAATCTTATCAATCAGCCAAAACGTGAAGCTCAAACAACGACTGTCTCAGTTCAACTGCATTTTGAATATTCGCTATTAACAGCATGGGTTGGTTATTTCACCGTAATTGCTCTTGATGGATAGGACTGAAAAGACCTGTCTTCACAGCTGAGGGGACAGAGCAAGTTTCTTCATCAGTCCTGAACCAGCTGCTGTCACAGAGACGGTGGCACTTCAGTCAACGCGGCAAACGCACAAACCGCCCGCTGCCGCCCGTGCGGGGCGCCGCGGCCCGCGCCAGGGCTCTCGTCTCTTACCTGCGGGGCAGGTGGGCCAGGGCCGGGCTCTCGTCTCTTACCTGCGGGCAGGTGGGCCAGGGCCGGGCTCTCGTCTCTTACCTGCGTGCAGGTAGGCCAGGTCTGGGTTCTCGATGTCTGGGTGCTCCTCCTTCAGGTGGTTCCGGAACTCCACGGGGACATTGGTGCCGTGGGCGCACTTGGGGCAGTTGTACATCTTGACACCCTCGTGCTTGCCCGTGTGGAGGATGTGTTTGCGGATGTTTTCAGCGCAGTTCGACCTGCCAGGAAGAAAGAAGAGCAAATGGGATTCCGGTCACATCAGGGAGCACTCACACAGGCCCCCGGTGCGCCAGGGACGAGGCTGAGCGCTGGGTGTGAGTCCTACGACGCGGGAGCCGTCGACACCTTGGTGCCAGTTTCCAGGCTGGTCTTTCATCCGAGCGACTCATTTGCACACAGAACTGGAAACACACTATGATTTTAATACATATTATTCAGGTACCGCTTGAGGGCAGAGAAGGGGCTTCCTTCACCCGAGAACACAGCCAGGGAAGGCCAGCCCCGCCCTTGAACCCGGAGCGCCCAGGAAACCGGGCACCTTGGCGCCTAGGTCTCTCCTGTGAGCGGCTCCTCAGCGAAGCCTGCGCGGCGTCTGAGGACAGAAAAGCAGCCGGAGGCCGCCACGCCCCACGCCGGCTGACGAGGGAAGGGCCACTCCGGCTTCCGCCCCGTGCAGGCTCTCCAGAGGGGTGGGCCGAGCAGACAGGACCCTGCCAGGGGGCTTCTCTCCCACTGTTCCTGCAGACGCAGAAACATCAGGCCCAAGAAGAAGCCCCGCCCAGGGCGCTCTGGGGAGGCCACGGCGGTGTCCCGCCTGCTCCCGTCCCAGCCGGCTCGGGCCCCGGCGACGGAGCCGGACCACCGCTGCTGGAGCATCACTCGACAGTGCGCAGCACAGACTCAAGCAGGCGTGCGTGCGTAGACTGGGGTGCTCAGCCAGGAAGGAATAAAAATCAGACGGCCCCAGATTGCTGACTGGCGGAGTGAAATTCCAGAGAAAGCACCACGTCTGTCAGTCTTTCCTGCCAGTATTGCCGAAGAGCAACATCCTGCTGGCCAATGCCTGAAGAAAATTAAGGACGCTGCAGGTGTTTAGCACGCGCATCTCCTGAGGCACGGATCTGGATCACGGGCAGCTCCACGCAGGGGCCGTCTGTGGCTCTGCACGGCCCTCGCACGGCGGAGCGGAGCGGTGCGGGCCTGTCACACACAGCGGCACCAGGGACGCGCCTGGGGGCGCTGGGAAGAACGCAGATGTGGCTACCACCCCTGCCTTTAGCGGAGCTATGGTGTCGCTCCTACGCAGAGGCAACAAACAACTTCAGAAACACAGAGACATACTGGACAGGTCAGCCGCTCACTGAGGACCAGAGGCCAGTGGGGCGGGCTCCCCTGAGCGGCGGCGCCCAGTGCCCACAGGGAACAGCGCCCCTGGGGACGGCCGGGCCCGCGGACCTGCCCTGTCCTCCAGGCAGCGGTCAGCACCGTGGAACCCGTCCTGCAGCTGGACGCAGGACACTCCTGAGGGCAGCCGCTCTCCACCCCGCCCCGGGCAGGGCTGCACGTCGAGCGAGCACGGGCAGCAAGAGGCAGTCAGATCCCTCTCGGCCTAGACCAGAGAAACACAGCAGCACACGAACGCCCAAGGCAGCCGTGCCCACGTCTCTTTTCTTTCAAATATACTGTAATGATTTACATATTCATAGTCACTTCTTTTTAACTGGGAAGGAAAGGGGAGGGGAGGCGGGAAAGGAGAGGGGAGGGGAGGCGGGGAAGGAGAGCCAGAATGGCAGAGGCTTCCCCGCTACGTGCCGTCTGCCCTGGGCACGTGCTCTGCCGCGCTCAGGGCTGCTCTGCTCAGAGCCTAGACTACGCCACGGACGACCCTGAAGACGCAAACACACCACTCACCTCTTTCTTGTCACTATGGAACGAACAGACTGGCTTTTTATATGACCTGCCTAATGTTGGTTAACAAGCAAAGCAGGGTATGGGTGAGAACCTCCCGTGTTCTGTGAGCCTGCCCGGCCGGGCTCCACTGAGGCGGTCCCGGGTCCCCGCGCTGGAGACGGTGGAGGGACCGTCCCTGAGACGATCACTGGCGGCTACGGGGCTGGAAGGTGTGGCCGCCACAGGCCCCGAGTGCAGGCTTTCGGGGGCACACCACAGCCCTCCTTCCTATCAAAGGTACCGGCACATCCTGGGACAAGGGTGGGGTTTATGAGTCTCCTGAGTGTATAAATATTCTTAGAACAAATTACAGCTCTGCATCACATTGATGCAAGTAACACAGAAGACCGCCTGAAGGCAGATGACAGACAACACGCCCACGCTGTGATGGCGTAAAGGAGGAGACCCGGCCCTGGACCCGCTCGTGGGGTGAGCCTGCCGAGTCCCCCTAAGTCTGCAGACCGCCCGCGAGCTATCCAGGGCTCACAGACACCCCGAAGTTCACCGTGCTGGCCGACACTGGGAAGCGAGAACAAGGCCGCTCCTGCACTTGGTTAGGCCTGCCCACGAGGACTGCTGGTTCTTGGGTGCCACCCACACCCTCTCCTTGTGGAAACAGCAGGGCATTCGGAGTCCTCCAGGACGGTGGCTGACCAGCAAAGGAAAATCACCAAAACCACACACACTTCAGGGAAAGGTGCACAGTTAAATGGGGCAACGTAAGCAATGATTCCTAAACTTCAGTGAAGGAAGGAAGAGATCATTTTGAAAAGAGAGGATTTTGTTTTTGAGGCATGTATATCTTAGATAAAACTAAACCAGTATCTCTTCGCACGTCAACAGCATGAGGAGCCCAACAGTCAGGCGACTGTTGCTGGAGTGAGTCAAAGTGGAAAGGGGGAGCTAAACAGGCTAGAGGCTTCTTTTATCTAAAAAAACAGACTAAAACAAGAAAGAAGTGCTGTGGGACCTGGTGTTTTAGGTGGAGAATCATTTCACACATATATTTTATATGTGCTTTTATATATGACCTGCCTAATGTTGGTTAACAAGCAAAGCAGGGTATGGGTGAGAACCTCCCGTGTTCTGTGAGCCTGCCCGGCCGGGCTCCACTGAGGCGGTCCCGGGTCCCCGCGCTGGAGACGGTGGAGGGACCGTCCCTGAGACGATCACTGGCGGCTACGGGGCTGGAAGGTGTGGCCGCCACAGGCCCCGAGTGCAGGCTTTCGGGGGCACACCACAGCCCTCCTTCCTATCAAAGGTACCGGCACATCCTGGGACAAGGGTGGGGTTTATGAGTCTCCTGAGTGTATAAATATTCTTAGAACAAATTACAGCTCTGCATCACATTGATGCAAGTAACACAGAAGACCGCCTGAAGGCAGATGACAGACAACACGCCCACGCTGTGATGGCGTAAAGGAGGAGACCCGGCCGTGGACCCGCTCGTGGGGTGAGCCTGCCGAGTCCCCCTAAGTCTGCAGACCGCCCGCGAGCTATCCAGGGCTCACAGACACCCCGAAGTTCACCGTGCTGGCCGACACTGGGAAGCGAGAACAAGGCCGCTCCTGCACTTGGTTAGGCCTGCCCACGAGGACTGCTGGTTCTTGGGTGCCACCCACACCCTCTCCTTGTGGAAACAGCAGGGCATTCGGAGTCCTCCAGGACGGTGGCTGACCAGCAAAGGAAAATCACCAAAACCACACACACTTCAGGGAAAGGTGCACAGTTAAATGGGGGCAACGTAAGCAATGATTCCTAAACTTCAGTGAAGGAAGGAAGAGATCATTTTGAAAAGAGAGGATTTTGTTTTTGAGGCATGTATATCTTAGATAAAACTAAACCAGTATCTCTTCGCACGTCAACAGCATGAGGAGCCCAACAGTCAGGCGACTGTTGCTGGAGTGAGTCAAAGTGGAAAGGGGGAGCTAAACAGGCTAGAGGCTTCTTTTATCTAAAAAAACAGACTAAAACAAGAAAGAAGTGCTGTGGGACCTGGTGTTTTAGGTGGAGAATCATTTCACACATATATTTTATATGTGCTTTTATATATGATGCACTTACTATTTATATATTTTATTTTATATAAAAATATATATGGGGCTTCCTCTGGTGGTCCAGTGGGTAAGGACACCGCCTTGCACTGCAAGGGGTGCCGGTCAGAGCCCTGGCCTGGGAAGATCCCACGTGCCGCGGAGTGGCTGGACCGATGTGTCCAATTACCGAGCCGGAGCCCTGGAGTGCATGCGCCCAGAGCCGGTGCTCTGTGACGACAGTGGCCACCGCAATGGGAGGCCCACAGGAGCCAAAGAACAGAGACGGATGAACATAGATAAACGAAAGACCAATAGAAGTGGCCCGCCCGCTCCCCTCCCTCCCCAACCCGACCCCCACCCAAAATAAATAAATAAATCTTTAAAAAAATATATATATATATGTATGTATATCTATAATCCTATTTTAGATGTACATCTTAGGGCCTCCCTGGTGGCTTGGCAGTAAAGAATCTGCCCGACAATGCAGGGGATGCAGGTCTAATCCTTGGACTGGGAAGATGCCCTGGAGGCGGGAACGGCAGCCCACCCCCGTGTTCTTGCCTGGGAATCCTCATGGACAGAGGGGCCTGGCGGGCGACAGTCCACACGGCTGCAAAAGAGTCAGACACGACTGAACCACTAAACAGAAGCAGCTTTAACAGTATGCAAACCAGAAGAAAAAAGTCAATGTTTATCTGCAACTGAAAAGACCTATTTCGTGGATAACAGCTTGTCTGTATGCTATCATAATCTGTTCTGCATCTAATGTCATGCAACATAAAATTGTTTTAAATATTGACACAGAAAGGAATCTCTCACAACTACAAAATCGAACTACTCCAGTCTAAGCCTGAAAGTAAAAGCTCTGACATACTGCACCAACATCATTTAAAGCAGAATAGCCACAGAGCCCCTACCCTGCGGACTCTCACGGGCAGCGATGTTACAAGGTTCAGTCAGTTACACGTCGGCTGCGGCGGGAGGTGGGAGGGGGGCTCAAGAGGGAGCGGACACGTGCAGACCTGTAGCTGACCCATGTGGATGCATGGCAGAAACCAACACACCACCACAAAGCAATTATCCACCAATTAAAAATAAATTTTAAAAAATAAATCAGTAGGCTGGATACTTTCAGCCAAGAAATTCTGAACAGTATTTTTCTCCCTAAAAGAGCTTACAAGGAGTAGTCAGACGGGTAACCTGAAGAGGGACTAGTGAGGGGCAGGTCAGGCAGGAGACCTAAGGACGGCCCGAGAGACCGTCCCAAACAGCCCTGGGCCTGGGTCGCCAGGGAACGACAGGAGAGGAGCCAAGGGGGCCTTCAATCACGAGGGGCCAGTGCCTGGACGTGTCTTCAACCTGACACTGGTTCCTAAGGTAGGGAGTGTATTTTGCCCCATGTTCATAGACTGCAAAAGTTCATATCACTAAGACGGCAATACTACCCAAATTGAGACTCACGTCCAGCACAATCCTATGAAAATCTCGGCTGGATCTCTCACAGAAGCTGTAAAGCTGCTCCTAAAGTTCACGTGGAAATGCACGGAACCCAGACGCCTCGGCACGGCCCCATGAAGAACTCCACTAAGCCGGAGGCTCGCGCTTTCTCCCTGGAAAACTTCCTGTGAAGCGAGGCGATCTGGGCAGGGCGGTGGCCGGGAAAGGGCAGGGGCGCTGCTCTCGGCGGGGGGTGAGCCGCCTGGGTGCGAGGCCGTGGGCCCCTGGGGGCGCAGCCCTGAGCTCACGGGGAGGCCCTCTAAAGGAGGGGGGCACGCCAAACGCAAATCTGAAGCACGACACCAGGAGCCCGGAGGCAGCCCTCTCCCGCGGCGCAGGGGCTCGGTCGTGCCTGACGCCTCGGGGCCCCGCGCGCTGCGGGCCCAGGCTCCCCGTCCTCCACCGGCGCCGGAGCCTGCTCACACGCGTGTCCGCCGAGCCGGGGAGGCCGTCCAGCCACCTCGCCCGCTGTCGCCCCGCTCTCCTCCTGCCCCCGTCTTTCCAGCAGCAGGGTCCTTCCCAGGGAGCAGTCTCTTCGCCTCAGGTGGTCAGAGGATTGGGGCTGCAGCTGCAGCATCGGTTCCTCCCATGAATCTGCAGGGCGGACCTCCTTCAGGCTGGACTGGCTTGATCTCCTTGCCGTCCAAGGGGCTCTCAAGCACCACAGTTCTGAAGCGTCAGCTCTTTGGAGATCTGCCTTCTTTATGGCCCAACTCTCACAGCCTGACGTGACAACTGGAAAATCACAGCTCTGCCTAGACACCTGACCCTTCTTGGGCCAGGCAGCTAGCACACTGCCAGAGAAGGGGGCTGACTCATCTCAGGGCTTCTCAAAAATATAAGTAATAAAGGAGACATTCTACTCAGCTCAAAGATTCTCATTCTAAAACAGTAAGTTAATAAAACAATAAACCCTAAGGTCTTCTAGGACACCATGAAGTCAGTACTACACACTCACGACCTATTAACACAAAAGCGTTTTAAAAACTTAAAAACTCTACTGAATTTTTTGCCCCATGTTCATAGACTGCAAAAGTTCATATCACTAAGACGGCAATACTACCCAAATTGAGACTCACGTCCAGCACAATCCTATGAAAATCTCGGCTGGATCTCTCACAGAAGCTGTAAAGCTGCTCCTAAAGTTCACGTGGAAATGCACGGAACCCAGACGCCTCGGCACGGCCCCATGAAGAACTCCACTAAGCCGGAGGCTCGCGCTTTCTCCCTGGAAAACTTCCTGTGAAGCGAGGCGATCTGGGCAGGGCGGTGGCCGGGAAAGGGCAGGGGCGCTGCTCTCGGCGGGGGGTGAGCCGCCTGGGTGCGAGGCCGTGGGCCCCTGGGGGCGCAGCCCTGAGCTCACGGGGAGGCCCTCTAAAGGAGGGGGGCACGCCAAACGCAAATCTGAAGCACGACACCAGGAGCCCGGAGGCAGCCCTCTCCCGCGGCGCAGGGGCTCGGTCGTGCCTGACGCCTCGGGGCCCCGCGCGCTGCGGGCCCAGGCTCCCCGTCCTCCACCGGCGCCGGAGCCTGCTCACACGCGTGTCCGCCGAGCCGGGGAGGCCGTCCAGCCACCTCGCCCGCTGTCGCCCCGCTCTCCTCCTGCCCCCGTCTTTCCAGCAGCAGGGTCCTTCCCAGGGAGCAGTCTCTTCGCCTCAGGTGGTCAGAGGATTGGGGCTGCAGCTGCAGCATCGGTTCCTCCCATGAATCTGCAGGGCGGACCTCCTTCAGGCTGGACTGGCTTGATCTCCTTGCCGTCCAAGGGGCTCTCAAGCACCACAGTTCTGAAGCGTCAGCTCTTTGGAGATCTGCCTTCTTTATGGCCCAACTCTCACAGCCTGACGTGACAACTGGAAAATCACAGCTCTGCCTAGACACCTGACCCTTCTTGGGCCAGGCAGCTAGCACACTGCCAGAGAAGGGGGCTGACTCATCTCAGGGCTTCTCAAAAATATAAGTAATAAAGGAGACATTCTACTCAGCTCAAAGATTCTCATTCTAAAACAGTAAGTTAATAAAACAATAAACCCTAAGGTCTTCTAGGACACCATGAAGTCAGTACTACACACTCACGACCTATTAACACAAAAGCGTTAGTTAAACTTACGTTATTTAACTGACAGAGAAGGAAGCTTAAAAAAACTCTACTGAACGGTTTTTCCTCTTTTGATACATATGATTTCAGTTATTAAAAGTAATATACCACTGAGGTTGGGAAACAAACATACCTTCACATATTTCAAACATCAAACAGTCTAGTAACGATGGACACGCACAGCAGAGGCTCCTTCTACCACCGCCTGGAACAGCACCCCACCCTCTGGACCAGGCACAGAACCCGTAACTCCTTATCCATCTTTTGGGAGAATTAGGAACGGTTTTTTTCAACACACAGGTAAACTGTGCCTCTTCTCTACCCTCTTCCTGTATGTAACTCTGCTGGCGTCACAACCATCAGCCCCTTGCTGTCTTCACCTGACGGCGGGCTGTGGGTCCTTCGACCACCCACGAACAGGGCATCTTTCCTGACGCCCGCCTCCTCCCGCCTCCGTCCCTCTGCACCGGCTCCTCCCCTCCCTCTGTTAACAGCCCCCAGAACCTCATGGTAAGGACAGGGAGCATCACCTTTAACCGAACCTCTACTAATGAGCATCTAGGCTGGTTCCAGTTGTTTGTTCATGTACACAAGCGTGTGATGAATAATCTTACGAAACACTTTCCATTTCTCAGGATGCCGAGAGAGTCGCACGCTGTCGAGTGGAAGTGCTTCGAATGGCACTGGGCACAAGGTTCTGCGGTTCTGACAAACGCTGCCAGCGTGCCCTCCCGAGGAGAGGCAGCACCTCGCGCTGCCACCAGCAACGCCTGAGAGCCTGCACGTTCGTGCCAATGCAGTGTGCGTGTTACCAACCGCTCGAGTGTTTGCCACCGTAGTGGGTGAGAAACGGCAGCTCAAGGGGGATTCAGTTTCTAACCTTTAAAGTTTTCATCTGCACTTCTCTTGTAAGGAATAAACTTTCTTCAAATATTGAAATGCCATGGTGTTCTCCTTTCTCTATACTGTTTTTCCATATTTTTGATGAACTATTTTCCTAAGGGTTGTTAGTCATTCTCTTATACATAAGGGAGGTAAACTCATTTATCTATGACAGGAGTAGCAAATGTTTCTTCCTTAGTTTCAATTAGACTTTGTTTACAGTATCTTCCAAAAAGCAAACACGGTTTTTATTTTACTCATCTTTTGTCCTGGGGCCCCCTTACTTGGAGATCATCAAAGGACTGCCCCAGACGGGGTTCCGGCACTTGAAGCGTGATCCTACGCTCCACCGGACACGAGCGTCTCCTCGGAGCTCCCCCGGGGCTGGCGTGAGCGCGGCGCCACCCCGCTCTCCGGGCCTCTGGCCGACATGCCGCCTCCACGACTGCTGCCTGGATTTGCAGCTGGCTCTGGACCTCCTGCCCGCCTGCCGGCCTGTGTGACGGGGACCCAGGCTGCGAGGACCCAGGCCTGGCAGCGTCCAGCCCTCTGTGCCGCGCCCTCTCCTCCCAGGTCACGACTGCCCACCCGCGCCGTCCGGCCCCCGGCCCCGTCGGGCCGTCCCCCGCCAGGCGGTGCCGGGAGCTCCCTGCGGACCCAGAGCGCCCCGAGCCGACAGGAAGGGAAGACCGCGAGGACGCCGCCGGGGACGCCTGCGGCTTCATGCACGTGCTCTGCGGACACTGTCGCGCCCCCACAGCCGCGGAGCGGGCACCGGTGCCAGGCGCCGACGGGCGCACGGGGCCTGGCGTTCCTTTCCTAGTCCCTAAGAGAAGCCGTGTGTCTGCCTCACCACTCCCAAACTCTCGTGTGTGAAATTCATGATGATCTCGGTCTCCTGCTAGCACACTGGCAAGCTACGTACGTATATAAACTGACATTTAAAAATTCTGAAAGTTCTGCTTAAAGAAATGTGATTTTTTTTTTTTGCCTTTTAATACTTTGCCTCCCACACTTTCAGACCATAGGGTATTAGATTATTGTTGTTGTTTAATGGAAATAATATATGTGTCTCATAAGGCTATCATGAGGATAATGGTAAATGACATTAAACAAGTTTAGAAAACACTGTAGGTACTCACTTTTTTTTTTTTTTTACTACTACTAGTCTTTCTACTGAATGACAGAGTTCTACTATCAATCGTCATTAGCAATTTACTTACAGTATATGAAAAGCAATTTCACTTTATTTGAAACATAACCTCCCAAACAATTATATTGCATGTGTATGCCTATACATTTAGAAATCCACTTCCTTTTCCTTCTGTAATTAAGTTTCTTTTGGAACGAGTGTAGTACAGTACATATTTCTGTAAAGTTCATACTGAAAGAGGCTTCTACTGTATTTTAAAAACAGTAGTCCAATGAGAAATGAATAATCCACTAAAGGTCTTCACGTAAAGAAAATTCAAGAAGTTGTCACATTTTTTAAACCAGCACTAGTTAATCATAAATTCGCAGAGCAGAAACTGAGTCCGAGAAAGCCTGGGAACTCTGAGGAAGGCGACAGTACCGCTGCAGGTGGAGGGCGGCCCGAGGCGGCAGCTCAGGGCTCCTCCTCGATTCCCCTGACACAGCTCGGGACCCACGGCCATCTGCCAATTCTGTTCCTACTGACGGACCCACAGGGAAAGAGCCTGAGCACTTTGGACGACTCAACACTTGTGCTGGTTAGATCTAAAACTGGTTAGAAGCCACGGAATAAAGGACTTCATATTCCTCTGGCTAAAATGGGTGTGAGTGCTAAGTCACTTCAGTTGTGTCCGACTTCGCAGCCCATGGCCTGCAGCCCCCAGGCCCCCCTGTCCACGGGACTCTCCAGGCAAGAGCGCTGGAGCGGCGGCCGTGCCCTCACCCAGGGAGCTTCCTGACTCGGGGCCACACCCGTGTCTCTGTGCCGCCTTCACTGGCAGGAGGGTTCTTTACCACGAGCGCCACCTGGGACGTCTCCATGGCTAAAAGGGGACATTTTATCAACGATGTGGAGCAAACAGACGAACGTCACTGGAAGTGTTGAACCTGATATATCACCAGGACAGGGAACACACAGACCCATGTATGCTAGGGTAAGGATGTCTTCCAGATCAATGAGGAAGTGACAGGTCACACAACAGGTAGGCAGGTGTTTAGTCAACCGCCTATCCCATGAGGGAAGGAAGTTACAGACGCCCGTGGTCTTACACCATGCCAAAACAAATGCCATCTAGACGTAAGGACACTAAATTATAAACGCTCTAGAAGATGTGAGAAATCATTCTTATACTCTTGATTGGAAAAAGCTTTCCTGGATAAAATTCAAAACACAAACGCTGGGCTTCCCTGGTGGTCCAGTGAGTAAGGACACCGCCTCTCAGTGCAAGGGGAGCTGGCTCGATCCCTGGTCTAGGAAGATCCCGTGTGCTGTGGAGCGGCTGGACCGATGTGCCCAACTACTGAATCAGTACTCTGGGGTGCATGTGCCAGAGCCGGTGCTCTGCAGCAAGAGAGGCCTCTGCGATGGGAGGCCCACACAGGCCGAAGAATGAGGATGGATGCAAACAAATGAAAAACCAATAAAAGAGGCCAAAGATTAAACAAAAAAAAGAATCCCAACCCCCTTGACGTCGGGGAGGCGGAGCTAAAGCTTGCTCACCTTACTTGGCTGCTTCATGAGTAAACTCTTTAAAAAGAAAAAGAAACGCAAATGCCATAAACGGAACCACAACAACAGCCTTTAAGGACCAGAAACACCCCAGCATCCCAATTAGTCCAGCATGATGTCTACCGGGCTGCAGCAAAAGGCCTTTGGTGGTCAACATTTCACGTATTTCAGTTACACAAAATTCTGTATTTTTATATATAATTATGTAAGTTGCTTTCCAGCAGGAACTCTGTGAGTCTTCAATATGCTACTCGTGTGTCTGAAGAGGGTTGTGCAGCAGAGAATGTTCCCAGACTCTCGTGACCTCGACAACATTCTCCAGGGCCGCGCTAACGACGTCCCTGCTCAACGCCCGCGAGGGGAGAGCACGGCCGGGAGAGCAGCCGCCCTCACGGCTTCTCCAGCGCCTTCTCCTCCCGCGGCCGCGGGGCCACTGGGGGAGCTCCTGTTCACTGTCACCTTGCCACTCTTTCTGTATCGGACTTTTGACATAAATACACCCTCTCCCCGTTCTGTTCCTACAAACCTGTGTCCCTACGGGGGCAGGGGGCTCTCCACAACGGCTCGATGGGTAAGGAATCCACCTGTAATGCCGGAGACACAGGCGTGATCTCTGGGTCGGGATGACCCCCTGGAGAAGGGAACGGTCGCGCACTCCAGGGATCCTGCCGGGCGCGTTCAGGGCACAGAGGGGCCTGGCAGGCCACAGTCCGGGCAAAGCACAGAGCCGCACACAGCGGAGCACGGCATGGCGGATGAATGGATGTCCTCGCACAGTGGGTCTTATTCTCTGCTTTTCTGTTAACTAGCCAGGTTCAACAAAGTGAAATTCCGGGAATCCACGAAAGGCGTGTGAATGAGGCTGAGGAGGCGAAGGGGCTGAGGCGCTGGGGAGGCAGAGAGGCACAAACGTTTGCTAGGTGGGAGCTAGAGGAAGGCCTGCGCTTCACCTGAAAACAAGCAATACTGCTTTATAATTCAAGACACACATATCAATCTATGCAGTTGTCTACTGCAGCTATTCGAGCAGAAAGCTTTTCAAACTTAAAATTTTTACTGAACCCAAAATACATTTCACCATCTTTCTGAGAGTCTGAGTCAGAATTGGATTTTACTTGGGACAATTCTGTAATGTCAGAGACAAAAAAATAAAAAGAGTGAATGTGCAATACCCACAGCTTCTGCACGCACACCTAAGAGCACATTTCATTCACTCGGGTGTGCAGAGCCGACCACGTGACTCACCATGTGCCCACAGATTTGGTCCATTAGAGGGAGGGGTGGGGTTGCCATGAAATTTTAAATTTCTTAAGTGGCTGGAAGGAGATGGCGCCTCCCACGCCTGGCCAGGAAGCTGCCGTGGTGAAGCGAGAGAGAGGAGGTGAGGCCAATAGTAGGACCGAGAGTGTATCTCCTGGCCGTAGGGGACGGGGAGCCCTGCTCTCTTTGAAAAGCCCTTGAAAGGCTCTTCCCACGACTCCTCCTTAGGAAGCTCTCTGAGTTAAACGTGCACTCACAGCAGATTCAAAACACACACTTCATTCATGCTGTGAAACTGAGCCCTGTCGAGGAACATGTAAACCTCCTGTAATTCCAGAGCCATGTGATCACTTCGGAAGAAAAACTTAAGAGAAGCACAGATGACGAAGGGGCCACTGAATTTGTTTAATAACCTGCGTCCATTTTTTGCAAAAATGCTCCACGTAATGCATTTAAAGTCATAACCAGTTCATTTCAGTCACCGCACACAATGCCTCCCTTTGTCCCTTGTAAGTCTCTCAAATGTCTTATTTTAAAGGAATATATAGTACTCCCGGAAGACATTTTCCCATTTCTATTCTCTTCGGCTCCTGCGAGCCCGTGTTCTGTGTGATAAGGCAATCTCCTCCGGGATCGGGGCTGTGTGGCTTCGCACCACGAGTGACAAGGACTCGACGTGAATAACTGCTGTGCGCAGGTTGTAATTATGTCAGCTGGAGTGTTGAACAAGGGGACTGATTAATGGGCGCCCGGGCCCAGGCGGAGGCCCTATCAAAACCCCCGCGCAGGCCAGCAGTGGGGACGGGTTAAAGCAGAAAGACAAAACAGGCTGCATCGTCCATGATAGATGAATTGCTCCAACAGTCTTCAGGCAGATGTTCCGGGACAGTATAATATACAATTACTCTGCCTTATCACTTTCCCAGGGACAATAAAGCTTCCTCCTTCTATAGCTCATGTGAGTGAAGGCAAGATTCGTTTCACTTTTACAGCACTGGCTCACTTATCACGGGGCCCTGATTGTGCTTTTACAGCTAAAGCAAACATATATTCCACTTTTAAACTGAAAAAAAAAAAAAAGAAGTCTTAAGAAGAAAACTGGAGCCTCAGTTGGGATCTCTTTTACATTGTTGTAGAAGGCCGTGGGGTTAAAAATGGACGCAAGCAAGGCAATATGTGTGTGTGAGTGCACAGGTGAACTCCAGCACGCGGCAGGAAGGGTGATTCGGACTGTGCGACCCTTGCATTCATAACGCTGTTTACACAGGCTGTAGAGAAATCATTCATTGGAAGGAATGCGTACTTTTATACACACACACATGCCTGTGTATCCAGGTACACACACGTATATATGCATGATACAGGCTATATGTTTTCAGACACACAGCTCCTCGAGTCTGAGGGCACACACACCCCCAGTGACACACTTACTCACGGCCACTCCCGTGTGGGTCCTGGAGAACCTTCTCCCCTCAGAAACCTGTGCCAGCCCAGACAGAGGAGGCTGCCAGCCCTTCCCTGACGCAGTGCAGCCAGCGCTAAAATGGACCTACCTCGGGGGCCTGTGCTGATTATTTCTGCTACCTCTACATACTCATGGAAACGGTGCCCCAAATTTATTACGAGATGGACAGAAGTATCTCAATTTCCAGAGGGAAAAAAAGCACTTTTCATTTTTAAAGTTGAGAAGCTGAAACCAGATTGTGAGATGCAGCCATAACCATCCTGTGGAACCAGAATTCATAATGAACACAAAGCTGCAAAAATTCCTACAGAACCAAAGGAAACCCATGCCGAATGCGAGTGAATGCAAAAGAAAAGCACACGTCAACCTGTGGGGCAGTATACATGACTTATTTCCACTTTTAGTGACTGCGCTGACCGCCCAGGACCAAAAGGGGTGGGGACGGGTTAAAGCAGAAAGACAAAACAGGCTGCATCGTCCATGATAGATGAATTGCTCCAACAGTCTTCAGGCAGATGTTCCGGGACAGTATAATATACAATTACTCTGCCTTATCACTTTCCCAGGGACAATAAAGCTTCCTCCTTCTATAGCTCATGTGAGTGAAGGCAAGATTCGTTTCACTTTTACAGCACTGGCTCACTTATCACGGGGCCCTGATTGTGCTTTTACAGCTAAAGCAAACATATATTCCACTTTTAAACTGAAAAAAAAAGAAGTCTTAAGAAGAAAACTGGAGCCTCAGTTGGGATCTCTTTTACATTGTTGTAGAAGGCCGTGGGGTTAAAAATGGACGCAAGCAAGGCAATATGTGTGTGTGAGTGCACAGGTGAACTCCAGCACGCGGCAGGAAGGGTGATTCGGACTGTGCGACCCTTGCATTCATAACGCTGTTTACACAGGCTGTAGAGAAATCATTCATTGGAAGGAATGCGTACTTTTATACACACACACATGCCTGTGTATCCAGGTACACACGTATATATGCATGATACAGGCTATATGTTTTCAGACACACAGCTCCTCGAGTCTGAGGGCACACACACCCCCAGTGACACACTTACTCACGGCCACTCCCGTGTGGGTCCTGGAGAACCTTCTCCCCTCAGAAACCTGTGCCAGCCCAGACAGAGGAGGCTGCCAGCCCTTCCCTGACGCAGTGCAGCCAGCGCTAAAATGGACCTACCTCGGGGGCCTGTGCTGATTATTTCTGCTACCTCTACATACTCATGGAAACGGTGCCCCAAATTTATTACGAGATGGACAGAAGTATCTCAATTTCCAGAGGGAAAAAAAGCACTTTTCATTTTTAAAGTTGAGAAGCTGAAACCAGATTGTGAGATGCAGCCATAACCATCCTGTGGAACCAGAATTCATAATGAACACAAAGCTGCAAAAATTCCTACAGAACCAAAGGAAACCCATGCCGAATGCGAGTGAATGCAAAAGAAAAGCACACGTCAACCTGTGGGGCAGTATACATGACTTATTTCCACTTTTTAGTGGTTTAGTACCACTGACACCAGCACTCAGCAGTTATAATGCACCCTAAGTCATGAAAACAAATCACGCGCCCTATCTCGCCCTGAGGAGTGATATGTTTGCTCCCGTCTCCACGCCATCCGCACACGCACTCCAGGACCGCATGGTCCTTATTACTACGCTTCTCTCGGTAGGGCCAATCCAGTCAAGCTATATGCTCCAGAAATACGGGCAACTGGAAGAAGCCAAGGTTCAATCTAAAACCGAGAAACAGAAGTTGTAGTACAAATGGATGTAAAGAATGTAATTAAAGCTGTAACTGGTAAGAGTTATACCATATTTGCAATCACCAATAAAGTCAAGCAAACCAAAGGATGGTAAAGCTAACAGAAAGGGCTAGAAATACACAAGGGGGCCGAGGTCATCCCCAGAAATGCCCATGAGCTTCCACGGACTTCTGATGTCACTAGGGGAGCCCGTTAGAGCTGCTGGGCTTAGAAAATCCTAAACCAGGAGCAAAAGCTGTTGAGAATTAAGTCACAGAGAAGAAGCTGCTCTTTAAAAGATTATAGTTAACGGAATGACAGATCACCCTCAGTCCTGCCAAGCAAAATTTTGGATTATGTTTAATAGTTAAAGGAACACAGTCTTTCCGTGGAAGGAAATTCTCCACAGAAAGCAAGACGTCCTAGGATGTGGACGGTACGGGGAGTGGTGGGGGAGCAGAGCAAATCGAACGACACAATTTCTGTGTTCTTTGATTCAAATGTTGAACACAACAAAGGTAAAGTAAGCGCTAAGCAGTGTCCCAAGGCGTGGGAGCACCGTCACGGCAGCAGGGCTGGGGGCCCAGAGGTCTGAAGCCGGAGCTCTGCATCTCACGAGGGGCACGGCTGGCGCTTCCACGCTGCCATCAGGGCCCGATGGGTCACACAGCCCTCGGCGGGCGGGCGCCTCGCCGCCGTTAGGTTCACCGTCACTGTGTCAGCGGGCTCTGCCCCTCGGTGTGTAAGCCTTTCAGAAAGACTTTAAAGGCAACCTCAAGCAAGCAAGTGGTAACAAACTCAGATACATGACCGAGCTCTCCGGGCTTCTCCTCACGGCCTCTCCGCTGACCACGTGCATGCTTTCTGCTCCTACCGCTGTGCTGGATCTGGGCACCGTTTCCTCAGCACAGTTGCCTAGTCAAAAACAAATCGCATCTGCCTGAGGAGTGATATGTTTGCTCCGCTCCACGCCATCCGCACGCACTCCAGGACCGCATGGTCCTTATTACTACGCTTCTCTCGGTAGGGCCAATCCAGTCAAGCTATATGCTCCAGAAATACGGGCAACTGGAAGAAGCCAAGGTTCAATCTAAAACCGAGAAACAGAAGTTGTAGTACAAATGGATGTAAAGAATGTAATTAAAGCTGTAACTGGTAAGAGTTATACCATATTTGCAATCACCAATAAAGTCAAGCAAACCAAAGGATGGTAAAGCTAACAGAAAGGGCTAGAAATACACAAGGGGGCCGAGGTCATCCCCAGAAATGCCCATGAGCTTCCACGGACTTCTGATGTCACTAGGGGAGCCCGTTAGAGCTGCTGGGCTTAGAAAATCCTAAACCAGGAGCAAAAGCTGTTGAGAATTAAGTCACAGAGAAGAAGCTGCTCTTTAAAAGATTATAGTTAACGGAATGACAGATCACCCTCAGTCCTGCCAAGCAAAATTTTGGATTATGTTTAATAGTTAAAGGAACACAGTCTTTCCGTGGAAGGAAATTCTCCACAGAAAGCAAGACGTCCTAGGATGTGGACGGTACGGGGAGTGGTGGGGGAGCAGAGCAAATCGAACGACACAATTTCTGTGTTCTTTGATTCAAATGTTGAACACAACAAAGGTAAAGTAAGCGCTAAGCAGTGTCCCAAGGCGTGGGAGCACCGTCACGGCAGCAGGGCTGGGGGCCCAGAGGTCTGAAGCCGGAGCTCTGCATCTCACGAGGGGCACGGCTGGCGCTTCCACGCTGCCATCAGGGCCCGATGGGTCACACAGCCCTCGGCGGGCGGGCGCCTCGCCGCCGTTAGGTTCACCGTCACTGTGTCAGCGGGCTCTGCCCCTCGGTGTGTAAGCCTTTCAGAAAGACTTTAAAGGCAACCTCAAGCAAGCAAGTGGTAACAAACTCAGATACATGACCGAGCTCTCCGGGCTTCTCCTCACGGCCTCTCCGCTGACCACGTGCATGCTTTCTGCTCCTACCGCTGTGCTGGATCTGGGCTCCCCGAGAACACCCGAGCCATCTGGGGGCTGAGGCGGGGTCTCCCTGCAGCCCTGGGTCCCTTCCACTCCTCAGAGACGACCGCTCGCCCTCTCGAGCACCTGCTCCTTGCCCCTCTGCCTTTCCGCTGTCCGCACTTCCCGGGGACGTGCTGACTGCATCCGCGCTCCCCAGTCCACGTGCATCAGCGCGGACCTGTGCATCGACCGGCTCACTTCCACGTGGGTGTCCCCGGGCACTGCAAGGTCAGCGCAGCCAACCCACGCTCCTCGTCACCTTGCCCAAGGGATCTCCCTCCTTGAGGAGTGGAGACCTAACGAATGGCTGGTGGCCGAGCAGCCCTGGCCATGCCATCGAAAGGACGGTGTGCATCTTTCTGTCTCTCGGTCCCCAGGTTCATCCGTTTGGTCGCTGTGTTCATTCGCTCTCCCTCCTAACAAGCCCCGCGACCCGCCTCTCTCTGCGTCCACAGCGGCTCCTGCGAGGCCAGGGAGCGCTCCCTCTTCCTGCCTGCCCCCGCGCCTGTCCCACCTCCTGCCGGGCCCGCCCTGGCGCCTCCCCTGTGCGGCATCTGTGGCCACGGCAAAGTGAAAGACGAACAGGCCAGTCCCCCGCGCAGTCGCCACCAGCTAGGCCCGCACGGCCTTTGGGGCAAGGCGCAAGCTACTCAGCGTGGGGTGAGCCCACAGGACGCCTCGCCCCGTGCCCCTGGGTCCCACAGGCCTGGCAATCCAGGCTTGCGGACACGAGAGGACAACCTAAGATCAGATGAAAAACATAACTTGGGAGTGGGAAGTGGGACAGAATCTTACATTTTATCAGAATAAAGCTATCTGAGGTATTGAGAACAAAAGAGATTCCTCAAATTTAAGTGGCAACCAACTTTTACCCCAAATAATTCAATTTAGGAGATGAACTGATTTATTTAAGCCCAAGCACTCAAAGCTTACCACATTTTCACTCTATGGGAAAACCCTAATTTGTTTTCTGACATTTTATGTATTTCTTAAAAGTTGTAATTTAGGGTGAAAAAAACAAAACACAATAATCAAGAAAGAAAGGACAGAGAACATTTCACCAACATGGTTCAAAACCCGAAGAAGGAGAGCGCTCCCGAGAGCGCGGCAGCTGGTCCAGGAGACACACAGTGAGGGGGTGGGAGGCTGAGCCGGACCCAGCCAGGGCGCCAGGGGCCAGCAGCCCAGGTCTGAGGGGAGAGCGGGGCTCCCAGGGAGAAAGCCCCTGGAGGGGAACGTTCAGGCGACGTATGACGCGTAAGATGTTACTGAACACCGGATTCTGGCTTATTTCAGCCACAGCTCCCTTGTAAGGCTGCGGAAAGAAAGGCAGAATGCCGTTTTCCACAGGAGAAACTTCAGGAGGATTGGTTATGGAACTTCTCATAAACACAGGGCTTCTCGTTGGTTAGGAAAAGCCCATATCCCCTTAATTAACGAAAGAAAGACGTGAGAGTCAGAACAAATGCAACCTTGGTTCTCACTCTCACATCCAAGTCGCCAGTGTCTTATTCCACTCGAGGGGTCTGAGGTCTAGAAGGACTCCTGATTGAGAGGGTATCTCACACACACTGCCTCCCACTTCCTAATCGTTCCGTTCCCTTTCTTTCCTCCAGTTTTCTTTTTGTCTAAACAGGCCCTCGAGGGCCATATTTGGAATATGTTGAAACAAAGGATCCACAACCAAAATGAAGTAACTTTATCTTAGCGTTCTCAGTGAGCTCAGGGCAGGTGGTAAAACTGCTGTAGGCCTCAAAGGTAGCCTGTTTTATTATCTTCTTTCAACTCCATTAGTTTTCCCCCCGGGGAATATGTTGATAACAAAGACAACCTAAGATCAGATGAAAACATAACTTGGGAGTGGGAAGTGGGACAGAATCTTACATTTTATCAGAATAAAGCTATCTGAGGTATTGAGAACAAAGAGATTCCTCAAATTTAAGTGGCAACCAACTTTTACCCCAAATAATTCAATTTAGGAGATGAACTGATTTATTTAAGCCCAAGCACTCAAAGCTTACCACATTTTCACTCTATGGGAAAACCCTAATTTGTTTTCTGACATTTTATGTATTTCTTAAAAGTTGTAATTTAGGGTGAAAAAAACAAAACACAATAATCAAGAAAGAAAGGACAGAGAACATTTCACCAACATGGTTCAAAACCCGAAGAAGGAGAGCGCTCCCGAGAGCGCGGCAGCTGGTCCAGGAGACACACAGTGAGGGGGTGGGAGGCTGAGCCGGACCCAGCCAGGGCGCCAGGGGCCAGCAGCCCAGGTCTGAGGGGAGAGCGGGGCTCCGCAGGGAGAAAGCCCCTGGAGGGGAACGTTCAGGCGACGTATGACGCGTAAGATGTTACTGAACACCGGATTCTGGCTTATTTCAGCCACAGCTCCCTTGTAAGGCTGCGGAAAGAAAGGCAGAATGCCGTTTTCCACAGGAGAAACTTCAGGAGGATTGGTTATGGAACTTCTCATAAACACAGGGCTTCTCGTTGGTTAGGAAAAGCCCATATCCCCTTAATTAACGAAAGAAAGACGTGAGAGTCAGAACAAATGCAACCTTGGTTCTCACTCTCACATCCAAGTCGCCAGTGTCTTATTCCACTCGAGGGGTCTGAGGTCTAGAAGGACTCCTGATTGAGAGGGTATCTCACACACACTGCCTCCCACTTCCTAATCGTTCCGTTCCCTTTCTTTCCTCCAGTTTTCTTTTTGTCTAAACAGGCCCTCGAGGGCCATATTTCGGAATATGTTGAAACAAAGGATCCACAACCAAAATGAAGTAACTTTATCTTAGCGTTCTCAGTGAGCTCAGGGCAGGTGGTAAAACTGCTGTAGGCCTCAAAGGTAGCCTGTTTTATTATCTTCTTTCAACTCCATGTCTGAGTTTGTGAAACTCAGCCACACAACCAGAAGGGCGTGCCTGATGGCCCTCCGGCCACTGTTCCAGGCAATCCCAGTGATGACAGAGCTTTCCTAACAAGGTTCTGTGAGCCGCCCCTGCCGGGAGATATAGATAGTTACACAGTGAAGTGTTTTGTTGTATGATAATAGCTCGAGTGTCTGAGGAATAACTTATTATGCAAGAGACTATTGCCCAAAAAAATATTTTCTATTTTTTTCATCTCTAAGGCCTTTCTTTCTACACAATATATACAGATTTATCTAACTACCACCCGAGGGACTGTCCACAGTAATTCCTTGTAGAAAGACCATCCCCAAAGATAGTGTTGGCCCTTCCATAATGACTGGATGTGGGATTCAGCGCCAGCAGGTTAAATAAACATGTTTATCTGGATTCTACTTTAAGAGATAGCAAAGGGAATGTATGGTCACTTTGTGTTCAAAACGGCTCTCCTAATTAACCTGTGATCTCAAGGCCCATTTCAGCTACATCAACAAACAAAACAACTTAAAACTTGTGTGATAAACAAATTACCTGAGACTCTTCTCCCTTTTAAAGACATATGAACCAATTTGTAATTTTCAGTACTATGGAACCTATTGGTTTTTAGGTCTACTGATTTTTTTTTTTTTTAACTTAAATGAGTTTTGTTAGATGAAAATTAATTTACCATCAGTAACTAAAGGCCTGGCATAAACATAGTGATATATCAGCACACAGGCTTAGACAAAAATTTTTAAAAGTCTGTGTGGTTGGGTGTCTCAGGGCGGAGGAAAGTGTGAGCAAAATATGCTAAAGATAACAATAATATCAGATATATATATTATAGAAAATACAAAACCAAATCAAAACTATAGTTAGAACTACTGAGTTTTGTTTTTTTTTTTTTTAATTCACTAATGAAACAGATAAGATTAGGAGATACTTGTTCAGAAAGAATTCAACTTTTACTGAAACAGAAATGCTATGAATAAAAACTAAATTTACATACAGTACAACTTTCATAATTAGGACAGAAAGACCCAAAAATGCTTTTTGCTGGGGAACACCTCACAAGATGCTGTGGAATCTCACCAGAAACATCTACTCATGAGAAAGACAGTCCATCTCCAGAAAGTGCCATCTTGATACCTGCGAGGAGAATCTTCCTAAGCAACGTTTACGCTGCCCACGGCCACATTGGGTTCCACAAGCCAGCCACGTCCTGATACCTACGGGCGGCTCGCTGAACTGTGGGAGGGCAGCGAGGAGGAAGGGGCGCTCTGCCAGGACGGGCGTCGCACACACAGAATAGGACACATCTAATTCCCGGCAGGAGCTGACCACGGGACTGCCACTATCCTCAGGAAAGGCTGCGCTGGAACTGGACTCAGAGGCTTGCAAAGCAACCTTTCAGCCAAGGATATCTGTTTTTCATTCCCATAACCAGATAAGCAGCTTCAACAAAGTAGTAAATATAAAGGGATAACACACATGATATGAATGAAATAATACCGACTGGTATGTTTTCTTTCTTTCTTTCTGCTGAGAACATTTAAAGTTCTACTGTCTTAGCTAATGCCAAGGATTCAAAACACTTTATCATTGATAGTCACCATGCTGGGCAATTAACTCTTCAGACCTTATTCATCTGATAACTGAAAGTTTATCCCCTTTGACCAACCTCTTCCTATTTCCTTCACTCCTTGGTAACTACTTTTCAGCTGTTTTTTGAGATTTTAATTTATTTTTTTAAGATTCCACACATAGGTGATATTGTGCAACATTAGTCTTCGGCTTATTCCACTGACAAAAATGGTTTTGAATTTAAATTTTGTTCTGATATAACTGGGGTTCTGCCATCGATCAAATTTCATCAAATACAAATAACATCTATTATGAATACTAGGTAGATTCATTCGATTATTGTTATGTAGTATCATTATTCTTTAAGAGCTTCAATGTCACCCCTCCAAAAAAACAATAGTTACCTCTGATTCTTCAGAAAAAAACAGGTGCTGTTCATTTTGGTACATATAATCCCCCTTCTCTCTCTTGGTGTAAATGCTGTTCTGCTACCAAGACAAAAACCTATTTTTTCTTCTTCTTATTATTCGGGGAGAACTCAGGTTCGGTCCGTCCACGGCTTCTGCTGCTACTGCCTAGGCACCTGCACAGGAAGCCAGAGGAGAACTGGGACCCTCGGGGAGGCCCCCACAGGGAGGAAAGGATCCCTGCAGAGTGAGTCCCCCCGTCAGGGGGCCACAAAGGCAAAGCAATGGTCCATCGTACACGAGGCCTCAGGGCCTTCCTACTTAGCGAAGCCTAACACACGTGAAGTGTCTATACGGCAAAATTATATAAAAAATTATATTAAGAAGTCTGATTATCTAAGACTTGAGGAAGTTTTCATAACTGAAGACACTTTGAGAAATACCTATTTGAGAAATTAACATAAATTAACACAAATCTTAAGGGGAAATAAAGAACTGTCGTCATTTTTTACCATTACATCTTAAAACTACCACGAATACACTGCCAGCATCAGGCCAAGTTAAGACAGAATTCAATTCAATTCAAAGTTTTTGTGTTTTGACAAAAATTTTCTAGGACACACACACACACATATTTCAAAGGGTTGTGACAGACACTGAGGGTACCAGTCACGTGTGTAGAAACTTACCGAATCTGACTGCAAGAAACACGAACCAGAATGTTTAGAAGAGTAATAAAAGAGACGTCAGGGAATGTGTGCGAAAGCACATTTCTGAGACTCCACTGCTTGGGGCAAAGGTTATAGCTTAATTATCTCAGCCTCCTCTCATCCAAAATGAATGAAAACTCTTCTGAAGACCAAACCCTAACATGTTCACGACTCTGTGGAATACACCGGCTGAGAGCTAAGCAAACCATCAAGTACAGAAAAGAGCCAAGTTCAGCACCAAAGGAGGCTAAATCATTGTTAAGAGGCAGGAAGTATACATTCTATTCCTCAGCTCTATGTCATATTTCTAGCTGGAGTTGTAATTTCAAAAAAAAAAAAATTTTTTAAGAGCTTCAATGTCACCCCTCCAAAAAAACAATAGTTACCTCTGATTCTTCAGAAAAAAACAGGTGCTGTTCATTTTGGTACATATAATCCCCCTTCTCTCTCTTGGTGTAAATGCTGTTCTGCTACCAAGACAAAAACCTATTTTTTCTTCTTCTTATTATTCGGGGAGAACTCAGGTTCGGTCCGTCCACGGCTTCTGCTGCTACTGCCTAGGCACCTGCACAGGAAGCCAGAGGAGAACTGGGACCCTCGGGGAGGCCCCCACAGGGAGGAAAGGATCCCTGCAGAGTGAGTCCCCCCGTCAGGGGGCCACAAAGGCAAAGCAATGGTCCATCGTACACGAGGCCTCAGGGCCTTCCTACTTAGCGAAGCCTAACACACGTGAAGTGTCTATACGGCAAAATTATATAAAAAATTATATTAAGAAGTCTGATTATCTAAGACTTGAGGAAGTTTTCATAACTGAAGACACTTTGAGAAATACCTATTTGAGAAATTAACATAAATTAACACAAATCTTAAGGGGAAATAAAGAACTGTCGTCATTTTTTACCATTACATCTTAAAACTACCACGAATACACTGCCAGCATCAGGCCAAGTTAAGACAGAATTCAATTCAATTCAAAGTTTTTGTGTTTTGACAAAAATTTTCTAGGACACACACACACACATATTTCAAAGGGTTGTGACAGACACTGAGGGTACCAGTCACGTGTGTAGAAACTTACCGAATCTGACTGCAAGAAACACGAACCAGAATGTTTAGAAGAGTAATAAAAGAGACGTCAGGGAATGTGTGCGAAAGCACATTTCTGAGACTCCACTGCTTGGGGCAAAGGTTATAGCTTAATTATCTCAGCCTCCTCTCATCCAAAATGAATGAAAACTCTTCTGAAGACCAAACCCTAACATGTTCACGACTCTGTGGAATACACCGGCTGAGAGCTAAGCAAACCATCAAGTACAGAAAAGAGCCAAGTTCAGCACCAAAGGAGGCTAAATCATTGTTAAGAGGCAGGAAGTATACATTCTATTCCTCAGCTCTATGTCATATTTCTAGCTGGAGTTGTAATTTCAAATAATAAAAAATTAAAAAGTGAATAAAATAAAAAGTACAACAGGAAAAACTGTTTTAAAAGAGTATAACACTTGAAGAATTAAGGCATGCAGTTGAGAAAAAAAATCTCAGTCTTAGGAAACAATGAAGGTGTTCCAAGATCAGTAACAGAGACGCAGGAAGTCAATGACCACCGGGATGGAGTGTGGCTGAGCTTTGGTTTTCTTTAATTTACTAAACGACATTCATAGTGTATTATAAGATTACCCTTAATATTTTAATACTGAGATAGTATTTTGTGTAACTTTTTATGTCTTACCAGTGGTTTATGCATTTATGGTTAATATGCATTCACTGCATTTCCTCCGTAAATTCTAAACAATGGAAGCCAATAAGAAGGTGAGTTTCACATAAAAGAAAGTCCAATTATGGCCAACATTAGTGCAAGCCGTCTCATCTCCTGTGAAAGCCAGGGTCATGAGTGAAACAGAGTGCAGCTCAATATTAACAAACTCCACGGGGAGACAAGGATGCACATTATTCGAAAGGGTACTTACTGTAGCATATTAGAGCTTTTTCCTATTTCCCTCATTAATATAGAAGTGACTTAATATATAACAAAAAACAAAAGTCTAGAAAAATGTTAGATTGTTTCCAAATTAATATAGAAAAAACTGTAAAGAATTTCCTGTATAAATAATAAGGTAGGACAATGCTACGAATCTAAATTTATGCTTCAAAATTTTAATGAATAATAATTAGTGGTGAAAAAGTTTTGGCGCAATGATGGAATATACTGATCTGTAATGGATTAGAGTCTTGGATCTTTTAGACAGTAATAGCTTAGGAAAAGGGTACATGTTTACGCCTCAACAGAATGAGATGTCATTGCCTAAACTAATAATGCAAACTTGAAAAATAACCCCAGGTTCAAAAGACCAATTATAAAACTTTTTTGTAAACAAATATATATTTACATTTTTCATGAATAATTATAACTACTAGTATTTCTCCATTAATGTTCAATTTATAAAATGAAAAAAATGTATATTCAAATGAAATTTAAATAATACTTTTGTGTCTAATGATGGCAACTTAACCTGCAGATAAGAGCTAATAAAGACAGTGACAGGAATGCTCTACTAGAACAACTTTTATCTATTTATATTGAACAGAAAAAATCTAAATATGAAAAAAGGTATTTAAATATTTTAAGCAGTAAAATATTATGGAAAGAAACAGATAAGACAAAGATGACCATATCGTACCAGAAAATATGTGGCCATCTTATATATATTTTTATTCCATAGAAATCATATATACTCCAACTGACTTTATCTCGTGAAAGATAGTTTCCTTGTTGCTGTGAGACAGAGGAAAGCAGTTGGTTTTTCCTACTCCGTGCAGCTAAAACAATCTTTATGAACTTAACCTTGTGCTCATCTAGAAATCTTATTCTCTTCAGCAAGAAAACAAAAGTGCATTTATGGTTAATATGCATTCACTGCATTTCCTCCGTAAATTCTAAACAATGGAAGCCAATAAGAAGGTGAGTTTCACATAAAAGAAAGTCCAATTATGGCCAACATTAGTGCAAGCCGTCTCATCTCCTGTGAAAGCCAGGGTCATGAGTGAAACAGAGTGCAGCTCAATATTAACAAACTCCACGGGAGACAAGGATGCACATTATTCAAAAGGGTACTTACTGTAGCATATTAGAGCTTTTTCCTATTTCCCTCATTAATATAGAAGTGACTTAATATATAACAAAAAACAAAAGTCTAGAAAAATGTTAGATTGTTTCCAAATTAATATAGAAAAAACTGTAAAGAATTTCCTGTATAAATAATAAGGTAGGACAATGCTACGAATCTAAATTTATGCTTCAAAATTTTAATGAATAATAATTAGTGGTGAAAAAGTTTTGGCGCAATGATGGAATATACTGATCTGTAATGGATTAGAGTCTTGGATCTTTTAGACAGTAATAGCTTAGGAAAAGGGTACATGTTTACGCCTCAACAGAATGAGATGTCATTGCCTAAACTAATAATGCAAACTTGAAAAATAACCCCAGGTTCAAAAGACCAATTATAAAACTTTTTTGTAAACAAATATATATTTACATTTTTCATGAATAATTATAACTACTAGTATTTCTCCATTAATGTTCAATTTATAAAATGAAAAAAATGTATATTCAAATGAAATTTAAATAATACTTTTGTGTCTAATGATGGCAACTTAACCTGCAGATAAGAGCTAATAAAGACAGTGACAGGAATGCTCTACTAGAACAACTTTTATCTATTTATATTGAACAGAAAAAATCTAAATATGAAAAAAGGTATTTAAATATTTTAAGCAGTAAAATATTATGGAAAGAAACAGATAAGACAAAGATGACCATATCGTACCAGAAAATATGTGGCCATCTTATATATATTTTTATTCCATAGAAATCATATATACTCCAACTGACTTTATCTCGTGAAAGATAGTTTCCTTGTTGCTGTGAGACAGAGGAAAGCAGTTGGTTTTTCCTACTCCGTGCAGCTAAAACAATCTTTATGAACTTAACCTTGTGCTCATCTAGAAATCTTATTCTCTTCAGCAAGAAAACAAAAAGATCTGCTAAAAAGTCTACATTTCATTCACAGTCCCCAACTTTTCACATATTTGGAGATTTTTTTGTCCTCCTGTTCACGTTAACTGGTCTTCAGTCTATCTAGTGAAAGCAAATCTCACCATGTATACACAGAATGATAAAACTATCATATGAAGAGAAAGTGTTCAAACGATTTACTTTCAATAATATTCAATTCAACAGGTTTAAAAGAAGATAAAATCACCCTTTTATCAAGGATCTGAAGCACTTCAAAGGAAATCTGACACTAGTCACTAGATACAAATGTCCCGAGTGTTGATTCACAGGACAGTAGCCCGTCTTCTCCACGGACTCACACAGGAGCAGCAGGGACGGGTGCCATTGGCTGAAGCACACTGCTCAGTGGAAGTGATGCTGTTTCAAGGAGGTGACTCACGTAGGAGACAACCTTAGCAAAAGCACAAGTCAACTTCAAACCAAGGAAACCTAACATACTTAGAAATGTGCTTGCGCATACAGAGACCCGAGCAAAACAAGCACCAATCAGCAAAACAAAATTCAGGTCTTATAGCAGTACTAGTAACAGCCTGAGATCATACTTCCATTTACTTCCTCCAAAAAAATCATGGATATGCACAAAGATTTAGGTTAAAGTATTTCTGGAGCATAAACCTGAAAGCTACATAACAGTCTGAAAATCTAATTTTTAGATATAATATAAATCTAAAACTCTCAGTTATTATTGTTTATCAATCCAACTTAGGGCCAAGCAAGCATTAAAATTATATCGAATAAAAGAGTGGTTTTCAAACCAGGCCTTCTGAAACTCTAAGCTATTTCAGTCATCACCTAATGATGGATTTTTTTGTAACTTCAAAAACCGTTAAAAAAAAAAAATCCATCATGGTATGTATTATAGATACATTCGAACACACTAACAACCTTCAGGGCACCTCAGCTCTTGCGTCACTTCACTGAATGGTATCTTGAAATTGTCAGGTCAAGTAAAACCTACAGCCACCCAAAGTCCTAACCTGAAATGAGAGTAAAAACAAGGGCTGAAGCACCAGCCAGGCTCTGGATAAGTGATCTGAATGTGTTCCTACCGTTTGTCAACAGCGCGGCTGTAAGCTGGAACCCCAACTGCACCTTCCACACAGGAGGAGGAGGGAGGACAGCAGTGAGCGCTGAGCCTCCGGAGCCTGAGCCCCGACCACCCGGCCCGCCCCGCGCTCCCTCCACATCGTAAACTGGACCCAGAGGTTAATCCAACAGCAACTCTGAGCACTAACCCCTACTGGAAAACTTCCCGCTTGTCAAGAGTCTTCTATGACACTTGCTAGTGTTACAGTAACTGTCTGTTACAGAGGCAACTCTGGAGCCTCTCACTGGCAGAAGCTGCTTTTATCTATCTTATATATAGGGTCTGTATACACTCACGTCTGAAGTGCCAGTTCTGTAATTTAGAAATTACAGTCTGAAATGTAGTTACATAGGATAAATGAAATACGGTGGTTATACGATTTGTGAAATGTGAAAATTAAAATCTATCATGAAAGAATCAACCAAAACAAAAAGCAATTCAAACTTTAGGCATAAAGTACAGACTGAAAGAATATAATCCTAACGGCCCAAAGTGACACTCACTGACTCAATGGACGTGAGTCTGAGCAGACTCCAGGAGGCAGTGAAGGGTGGGGAAGCCCGGCGCGCTGCAGCCCATGGGCTTGCAGAGTCGGACACGACTGAGCGACTTAACAAGAGTGACAAATGAGGGACATTTTTATCAATTTGTAATTGCTTTCGTGTTTAAGGAAGGGAAACTACAGCATAACCTCTTCGGTAAGGAAAGAGAGCATTCAATACTGCTTGCTTTTTAAAGACTCACACCGTCAGAGCCTTAGAATCTCTAGGCCTGTCTCTAATTGGATCACCACTTTACCGAATCTCAAAGATACACCAGTCCAGTGTTAGGCAAAGACAGAACTGATAGAATGTTGGATGAATGAAAGATTGATGAATGAAGTATATCCGTAATATCTCTGTACTATTAGATGACTTTCGACATAAAACTTAAGGCAATCGTGAGTCTAATAAATAGGGACTGTGGCAATGTCTTTGCTGAATGTACAGGCGTCGTCTGCAGGAATACAAAAGCCAACGGCTTCCCAGCGCCCGGGCGAAGGTACAGACTCCAATACGTCCCAGAGGCAGGCTGCGCTCAAGCACTGCCCTCAGAGCTGCCAGGTCCTCCTGCACGACGGCAGCCAGGAGGCCTGCAGCCCCATGGTCTGACTGACCGAGGCCCTAGGAGGAGGGCCCACAGCTGAGCCCATGCCCCGTGGCGTCTCCCAGTGAGCGCGAGATGCGCGCTCACAGGCCCCCTGCACAGCGTGATCCGGCCACAACCCAAGTCCCCGTTTCATTCTCCCCGCGCCCCTGCCTGGACGCCCACCAGCCCCGCCTCTCCGCACCTGTGCCCTGCAGCCTCCGGGAAGTCCCCTCTGCAGCCTGGCAGAGGTGGGCCACTGTGGCCTCCCCGAGGGGACGGAGCGCTCGTGCCCGCCCGCACATTCTCAGCACGGGAATGTCACACAGTGCGGCCACCCCGGCATCCATGTAGAACGCACACGTGTCCACAAGCTCCCCATCTTCCAGGCTGTGGCTGGAAGTCTCTCTCCTCTAGCAGGACTGGGCCTGAACCTTCTCTAGGCATGCCCCTGGCCTTTTTAAGTAACACTAAAATCTGTACCACAAATATTTACAAAACACTACAAGTCGCCTGTTATGCTACAATATCCTCCAATGCAGACAACATCTCCTAACATTATCTTCACTGTCTAAATGAGTGCCTCACTCACTGTAGCAGAGATGCCATGGGTGTTGAATAATTGATTAATGGGAGGGTTCCTTCCTTTGAGTAAAGAAAGAAAATCACTTGCATGGCAGGTGCACCAATGGATGATAAAACCTAAATGCTAAGATCATAAAAAAAAAAAATGGAAGAGAACTTGACATTTTTAAAACCAGTCACCAAGGTTAGGTGTTATAATAAACTCCCGCCAAATGCGGGAGCCATGCTTCAGAGTGTGGTGACTCACGCCAGGCTGACGGCAGGGTGAGTGGACGCCCCCCGCCTGGATGGCCCCCGGCTTCCGCCTGCTACGCAGCAAGGCGCTACCTGTAATCGCACCAGGGGCACCTGTAGGGCTTCTCTCCCGTGTGCACCCGCTTGTGGCGTGTCAGGTGAGACTGCGTCGTGGAGGCAAAGTTACACTCGTCACATTTGAAAGGCTTTTCTCCTGGAAGACATCAGGAAAGGTTGTACATGAATAATTACAAAAATTGGAAATGAAGAGCTTAATCTGCTAAGAACAACTGAAAAGACATTTATTTCCATGAAATTTTCAGACCACACACATTTAGGATATTTGAATATGTATTCACAGACTAAGAAGGAAGATACCATTGATTTTTATTTCTCCACTAGAACAGAAGCAAGATATACATTATGTAGTTCAAATGTAACTTGCACAGGATTCTAAACTACCCAACCTAAACAGAAACACAAAGTGAAGCAGGCATCCATAGAAAAACATAAATATCTGGTTTCCCACTGTATTTGGAGTCATTTAACAAACTATGTTAGATTAGAGTCATTATAAAAATCTCAGTGAAGTTAAAACCATGGAAAAATACGTAATAAAAATATATTTTGAATACATAGTGCAAACTTACTAAAATCTGATAATATGAAGAAAAATAAAACCAAACTATAAATTGAGACCAATTTAAAAAGTCTTAGGATTACAGAGAAATTATAATTTACTAAGTTGAATAAAAGGTAAAGACGACTCAAAGAAACATTTGCCATAATATATAACATCACCATAAACTTGACCTTCCCTATGCAGACACACTAGTTTGTGTGAACTTAGTCGCTTCAGTCGTGCCTGACTCTTGGGACCCCACAGCCTGCCGCCCGCCAGCTCCTGTGTCCATGGGATTTCCCAGGCAAGAATGCTGGAGTGGGTTGCCACTTTCTCCTCCAGGGGACAGATCCAGGGACCGAAGCCTCGTCTCCTCTGCGTCTCCAGCACTGGCAGGCGGTTCTTTGCCAACGAGCCATCAGGGAAGCCCTTAGACACACGGGCTCCATCCACAGACATGGCTCAGCCCCAGGTGGTTCCAGGGCCAGCTCAGGACGCAGGGTCCTCTGATGGGCACCTTTCTGTCTGCACTCCCTCAACTCAAAGAGACCAGGTCTGGCTAGGTTTTATAATTCTTCCAGCTACCCTGGCTGTGAACGCCCGAGACAGGGGACTTCACGTGAATTCATGCACATTTACATTTAAAAACTGATACTGAATTCACTTGTTGAAGATAATGTTTAAGTCTGGAACAGCTTGGGAAAGAGTCAATTTCTTCAAGAAAATGCTACTTTTTGATGTATGTATTTGATCAAACCTAAACAAAGATCGTGGATCTTCGATAAAAATTTGGCCTCTGTTTTGAGATGTGCTTGAAGTACAAACTACACACCAAATTTCAAAATCCTGGGCGAGGGTGGGGGGAGGAATATTGGTAAGAACATTATATTAAGTTCATGTCGAAATGATAATAATTAAAATGTATTTGGTTGGATTACCAATTTATAAAAAAGAATCTCACCTACTACTGTTCCTACTTTCTCCCCTTCTACTTGACATGAACTAATGGGACCGGATGCCATGATCTTAGTTTTTTGAATGTTGAATTTTAAGCCAACTTTCTCATGCTCCTCTTTCAACCTCATCAAAAAGCTCTTTAGTTTCTCTTCGCCTTCAGCCATTAGAGTGGTATTATCTGCATGTCTGAGGTTACTGATTTTTCTCCTAGCAATCTTGATTCCAGTTTGTGATTCATCCAGCCCAGCATTTTGTATGATGTACTCTGCAGATAGGTTAAATAAGCAGAGTGACAACATACAGCCTTGACATACTTCCTTCCCAATATTGAAACAGTCCATATCTGGTTCTAACGGTTGCTCCTGGACCCGCAGGCAGGTGTCTCAGGAGGCAGGTAAGCTGGTCCGGTGCTCCCATCTCTTGAGGAACTTTCCACAGTTTGCTGAGATTCACACAGCCAAAGGCTTTCATGTGGTCAGTGAAGTAGATGATTTTCTACAACTCTAGTAATTTGAAGTTCATACCAAACTGACATTGCATTGCAATAACTATAAGCTGTGATTTTATATTTAACTTCACAATACAACAGATTAAACTATGTAGGGTGTTTTTTTTTTTTTTTTTTTTGTAATTTTGGACTCCTTTATTGTTTTCTTTATTTATTTTCATCCATGTTTATTCTTCGGCCTGTGTGAGCCTCCCACTGCAGTGGCCTCTCTCATTGCAGAGCACTGGCTCTGGGCCCATGCGCTTCAGAGCACTGGCTGTAACTGGATACACTGGTTCAGCTGCTCCACAGCACACGGGATCTTCCCAGGCCAGGGATTGAACCGGTGTCCCTTGCATTGCAAGGTGGACTCTTTACCCACTTGATCACCAGGGAAGCCCTAAACTATGTAGTTTTAAGAAACTGACTAATCTATAAGTTGAAAGAGGAAAAATATAATGATCCCCAAAATTCCTACATAAAATACAGGCTACAACCACGAAGAAAAAGGCTTGAGCATGTCTGGGCTCTTGAGGAAGAACTCTGTGTCCATTTACACAGACAACAGCTTATTCAATCTGTACATAATAGTTAATCTATAACTCATTAATTCTGTTACATGTTCAATACTATTATTGGAATACACCCATCAATATCTTTTTTTATCCAGAAATAATCATTTCTTCTGGATGATTCAGCCAATTTCTTCCAAGAAAATACACTTCAGAAATACAGAAATTTTTAGCCTCAATATATAGCTAAGTAAACAAATCAATCAAATGAATCTTTTAGATTATAAAACTTGAAAGAAAATCTTACAAACTTAAAATAAGAATTTCCATTTGCTAGTATCTGTGAATTGCATGAAATCAGTCCAGTGCACTGATTAAGGAAAGGCCTTTGATGGACTGGTCCACCTGAGCTGGTGCCCTGGGAACAGGTCCTCTGAGCTCTATGTCACTCTAAAGCCAGCAGGATCAATGAACCTATGAAGGAGGTGTCAGCTACTTGAATGACACTATCTATGAGGCAAAACTTCAGGTGACGGCTGGAGAAGGAAATGACAACCCACTCCAATGACACTCTTGCCTGGAGAACTCCAAGGACAGAGGAGCCTGGAGGACTCTAGTCCCCGGGGCTGCAAAGAGGCGGGCGGGACTGAGCGCCTGAGCAGCAGCGCGAGAGCAGACAGCGGCTCAGACCCTCCTCCGCCGCCTTTCCTCAGCAAGCAGTAATTCCGGGCACTAACCCCGGAGGACCCGCACCCGAGGTCCCCGCGGCAGCGAGCGAAAGGCAGACCAGCAGGGACCCGGGTGCGGGCAGGGCTGCAAACAGAGCGTGGTGCCCGCGTCAACAATCCATCGACGGCGGCCCTTCCCCGGGCAGCTCGCCCTGCGCTCCTCTGGGTGGGCTGGTGGTTATTGAAGACTCTTCAACTACACGTGAGGACCTGCTCCTGTGCCCTTGAATCAAGGGCCTCTGACAGGTGATAAAAGTAAATCTGGGAATGGAAGATGTTTTGTGTCAGCCCCCTGGACAGCCTGTAGTGCAGTGGGGAATTATTTACACCATTTGAAACATTTTTGATACCTACCCCTTCCCAAGCTGATTGTAATTTGGGTGGGCACTCTGGGGCAGAAAGGGAAACCATGTTGAGGAGGAATACACCAGAAAAATACAGACTTCAAATGAACCAAACAAATCTGGCCTTGAAAAAAAGCCATTGTGTGTTGCTTAAATATTACAAATCCAGCGTAAAAGCTAAGGGCCTAGACCGAGTTTGTAGTAAGCCGCTGGGCTGAAGCAAAGAGTCTTCAGAACTGACTTTGGTATTAAAGAATCATGTTTGATTTGTGCCACAGAGGCAGATAAATGCCAGAAAGACAGATGCCTCTGTCTGCGAGACATTGTCCTATATAGTATAAAGTTAATAGCAAAGTAATAAGGAGCCTCCGGACCTGACATAAAATATAAAGTTGTGCCTGCTCGATGCAGGTTCATGATCGATCACCTGTAAACGCCGGTGATCACAGCCCCAGCGGCCCCTCCGCGAGTGAGAGGCGGCACGGCCGGGCTACCTATGAAGGAGGTGTCAGCTACTTGAATGACACTATCTATGAGGCAAAACTTCAGGTGACGGCTGGAGAAGGAAATGACAACCCACTCCAATGACACTCTTGCCTGGAGAACTCCAAGGACAGAGGAGCCTGGAGGACTCTAGTCCCCGGGGCTGCAAAGAGGCGGGCGGGACTGAGCGCCTGAGCAGCAGCGCGAGAGCAGACAGCGGCTCAGACCCTCCTCCGCCGCCTTTCCTCAGCAAGCAGTAATTCCGGGCACTAACCCCGGAGGACCCGCACCCGAGGTCCCCGCGGCAGCGAGCGAAAGGCAGACCAGCAGGGACCCGGGTGCGGGCAGGGCTGCAAACAGAGCGTGGTGCCCGCGTCAACAATCCATCGACGGCGGCCCTTCCCCGGGCAGCTCGCCCTGCGCTCCTCTGGGTGGGCTGGTGGTTATTGAAGACTCTTCAACTACACGTGAGGACCTGCTCCTGTGCCCTTGAATCAAGGGCCTCTGACAGGTGATAAAAGTAAATCTGGGAATGGAAGATGTTTTGTGTCAGCCCCCTGGACAGCCTGTAGTGCAGTGGGGAATTATTTACACCATTTGAAACATTTTTGATACCTACCCCTTCCCAAGCTGATTGTAATTTGGGTGGGCACTCTGGGGCAGAAAGGGAAACCATGTTGAGGAGGAATACACCAGAAAAATACAGACTTCAAATGAACCAAACAAATCTGGCCTTGAAAAAAAGCCATTGTGTGTTGCTTAAATATTACAAATCCAGCGTAAAAGCTAAGGGCCTAGACCGAGTTTGTAGTAAGCCGCTGGGCTGAAGCAAAGAGTCTTCAGAACTGACTTTGGTATTAAAGAATCATGTTTGATTTGTGCCACAGAGGCAGATAAATGCCAGAAAGACAGATGCCTCTGTCTGCGAGACATTGTCCTATATAGTATAAAGTTAATAGCAAAGTAATAAGGAGCCTCCGGACCTGACATAAAATATAAAGTTGTGCCTGCTCGATGCAGGTTCATGATCGATCACCTGTAAACGCCGGTGATCACAGCCCCAGCGGCCCCTCCGCGAGTGAGAGGCGGCACGGCCGGGCTAGCCTCGGGCACACAGGGGTCCACGCCCGATGGGCACCCCGGGCTGAAGCCATCCGCGGGCGAACAGGCCAGGCATCAAACACGCAAAACATGAACACGCAGAGCACCCCGCGTGACCGGACTCTGCACACGCTCTCCCCCGCCACCCATACGGCAGCCAGGGCGGGCGCCGGCCAGAGCGCCCCGCCGCCACCTCCTCCGCGGAGCCTTTAAGTCACTGGCTCAAGAGAATGTGACCACACCTGTGACCATCACCTAAAACAGTTTTCTGTTTACGAAGGTTGAGTTTTCAACATGATGTTAATGTTGTGGTGGACATTTCTTGACTCAATAATAACCCTTATCCCATCTAGAAATTTGACGCATATAAACTTACGATCTAAAAGAGTGGCTAGCATAACTTTCATTGATCTTACAGATACCATAAAGGAAATTACCATAAAGGTTCTTGTAGTCAACCGTCAAATACAACCTATCAAGAATCAAAATGCACCATGAACTGCTTATTTCATGTCTCTTAATTTTATGCCACTTTGTGTGTAACTGCCAAACTCCACCATCCTCACGGTGCCCGGTGAAAGTCTAACACTGTTTGAAATTCTATTGACTCACACTTTATCATCTAAACTAGAACACGTGGGAGGAGAAAGTGTGGTCCGACTAACAGTTATGAGGGACATCTCCCAACTCCAGCACTGTCCTGGGCACGTATTGTTCAGAAGTCTCTTGTAAGTCTTATTACAGAACACTGGCTGGCTATCAGCTTTAATACACGTTTAAAGTCCTTCTTTGTTATGCGTTTTTAACCACTGCTGAACACTACAAATGATCCTGGGGAAAAATGTGGGGAGGGGGGATTCTCTTCAAGTCTTTATCTGTTTACGTTGCGTATTCATGGGTTCCTATTCTTAATCACAAAAATGCCTAGAAGGCACAGACCCGCCGCCCTCGGAGCTTGTTCCAGTTCACGGAGGGACTGCTGGCTAGAGGTGAGGTCGCCAGGGAGGCCGGGACGCGGGGAAGGTGGGGCTCTAGGTCAGGTGAGCAGGGGAGAAGCATCCAGGAGGCGGGTGAGCAGGAACACGGGCAGGAAGAGGCTAAGGGGAGGCCAGCGCAAGGGGAAGGCGGTCGGCCCAGCCTCACAAACCGCCCGAGGCGGGGCCTGCGCACCAAGAAGCATACGTCGTCTGTGCCCGTCAGAGGCCACTTTTTTCCTTCTTCACCTGAGTTTATAGACGACACCTGATCCCCCAAGCACACAGTAGGCTTACTTTATAAATATATAAAGGCAGATGAATTAAAATCTCATTCAAGCAGCATGTTCCGCAAACCCTCCAGTACATACAGATTGAAACATCGAAAGGACAGGCCATCGAGGGCTGAGACCGCACGCGGGGACCCACCCGGCCGGCCGCCTCGGGCCGGGCGGCCGCACTGACCTGTGTGCTGCCGGCGGTGCTTGGTGAGCGCGTGCCGGGTCCC
>JAIOJX010000003.1:167021272-167111272 GCA_022376925.1 Tragulus kanchil | reverse complement strand
TACAATAAAGCTGAATTTAAACACTCTTCCTAGCTTTACTCGCTGTTATCATGTATACAATAAAGATCAATTTCTATCTTTACTTCCCTACTTTGGGGTGACGTTTATTCCTTGGCATCATTATATCAAAAAAAAAAAAAAAAAGAATAGAGGAGATGGGCTGTGAAGAATAAAGTTTAATTATAATCACTCATTTAATTATTTAATCAATTTGAAACATGAATCTTTCTAACTAGCAGTATTATCAATTATATAACAATGAAAGTAGACTTTTTTAAAAATCCCCAAAGATAATTTGCTGGTTAATATTAACATTCCTCTCTTCGTTGAGGCAAAAGTGTTCTCTGCGATTTATTCATGGCCACAGCGTTCTGGGCGCTAACCTTCTGTGAGGGTGCGGGAGGGCGCGACCGTGGCCCCCACACGCACACCGGAGGTTGCCACAGCGGGGGGCGGGGTGGGTGCCGAGAAGAGGCGCTCCAGCACCCAGCCAGCCACGCCCTGAGGAGGAAAGAGTGTCTTGCTGCTTCTAGATCTGAGAAGACTGCAGCTCCCCCCTCTCGCTTGTGAACTTCTCTGCAGTCTACATCTTTCTTGTGAGACACAGGCATCTGAAAGCTCCTTCATGAAATGCATGTTCTTCGCAGGCTGCACGGATATGTTAGGTTTTACTCTTTCCTAGTTTAAGATATGTATAGGCACAAAGAATTATCAGTTTTCCATGTGACTTGGTTCTGGATACACAAGTGACCTTGACTTTGTGATGTGCAGGATTTTACCTACAGTGTTAGGCTGCGATGTATGGCAGGCCATATTTACCTCGGTGCTCTGATTTGTTTGGCATTCTAAAGTCAATTTTCACTTGCCCGTTTTTTTTTTTTTTTGGAGGTAGAGGGAGTTAAGGTTGGATAGCGAGCAATAGGGTGTTCTTCAAGAAAAAAAAATTTAAGGGGAAACTAAATGTAGTAATCTGCTCAGCACTAAGGGGATCCACTCAATATGCCATATTTACATGTAGCAGAGACTTAATAGGAGACTCTTCTTAACAACTCGCATCAGTTTCAAGTGTGCCATTTCACATTCAAATGCAGAAAGACACGGAAACCGATCCTTTATTTTCTATTAGAAAACAGCCACTGTCCCCTATCTCTCATTATGGCGCAGACTACAAGACCTAACAACAAAAATCCATAGTATTGATCCAGCCAAGTCTCCACAATTATTCTTTAGAAGGAAACGCCGACGATAAATTACATCTGCACTGGCTTTTCATCTGCTGTTCGATATAAGTGATCTCTCAGGGCAGGCTGGAGACCTTAAATCGTCAACGCCCTTGTCAAGGAAGCTAAGGAGGCCTGGGTGCCCCACACACTGCTTCAGGAGAACTTTGAACCTGTAATTTCTAACAATAACACCAGAGTTTTGGCAATCAGAAGAACGTTTGGGAATGCTGATTAAAATTTAGTTTTTTTGCCTGAAACAAACACTCCTCTAGGGCTGTAAAGAGCAAGAAGACCACAAGACACCAGTGGCTCTGGGTGGGCCTCCACAGTGTGCTGAGGGCAGCAGTGGGCTCGCAGCGGGCCGGGGGCCTGGGGCGGAGAGCCACGGCCTGTTCAGCGAGGGCAGCCGTGTTCGCGAAGGTCCAGGCCAGGAGGTCTCAGGACTGCGCAGCCCAGACGTATTTCGGGGACTGCTTTGAATGCCAAATAGTCCATTAAATGTTCTGAGGTAAAAATGTATGTGAATTTGTACTTTTTTAATTACCTAAAAAAACCTTACAAGAGCTAAATTCAGATTAGTCTCTTTGAATTCATTTCAAAAGCTCTTGCATCTCGTGGTATTCTCTTAAGAGAAATTTTAAACTGATTTTTAAAATGTTAAGTGGTACATAAAACCAAGAGTCACTAATGTTCACAAATATTATGGCACTGAGTTCACACCAGTAACGAAGGAGAAGACAGGTTAAACTCCTCTAGGAAAGCTTAATCTCCCCAAACGCTCTTCCAGCAAGGCCACACCTAAGGGATGTTTGAACACAGACAGGTACGTTCCCACCCCCAACATGAATCAGCTTGGACACACGGCACTCCCTTTACATGAACACACGCGTGTGTGCACATGCCCACATTCAGCATTAAAATGTCACCACAACAGTAGCCGGCGTATCATGAAACCCAAGGAAAGGCTGCCCAGCCACCACCACCTTAAACCCTGCAAGCAGGAAACCCATCCTAGGCAGCGGGGCGGCGCCGGCAGCGCCCCGGCGGGTGCACACCTGTGTGCGTGCGGTAGTGGTCCTTCATGGCCGACGCCGTGAGGAAGGAGTAGTGGCAGGTGGGCCAGGTGCACTTGAACGGCTTCTCCCCCGTGTGCAGCTTCATGTGGTTGTTGAGGGCCCACTTCTCTGTGAAACTTCGGTCACACAGGTGGCACGTGAATCTCCTGCGTGGGGGAGAGAGCAGAGGCCGAACGTTACCCACGGGGCGCACCGGGCCCGCGAGGCGGCCGCAGCCCCGCCGTGGGCCGCAGGCAGGGCGTGGGCAGGGGGGCTGCAGGCCCGGTCTGTCATGTCTGTATAACCAGGCATTGATTTTCCTGTCGAGGCCTGGCACTTCAGCCATTTATTCTCTGCTTTGCGGTTGGGCCCAATGGGTTTGAAAAATTCTGTTACAGTCCAGTCACCCCTGAGGCAAATGTGAGAATAGATTTCACCTGCACAGGCCTGCGCCACTTATCCAGGGCAGAGGCTGTCAGAGCAGAGGCTAAATGAAAAGCTATCCACACTAAACCGCTCCGACAGCCCCCGCGCTGCCCCGCGAGGCGGCCCCGCGGAACAGCACAGCTCCCCGCCCGCCGCCGCCACCCGCTTCCCGGGGAGCCGACCTTCCCGAGCGGCGTGTCTGTCGGCGTTGCCGCTCGGGGGCGTAACGAGGTGCCCCTGATGAGAGTAAGACTAGAAATACAGCTTTACATAAAGCACGCCTTTGATCAAAAGAAACCACACTTATTACTTGCATGGGATACACCATGACAATAACAAATCAATACTCACACCAGGAAGTCTCTCACCCCCACGGTTCCCAATTAAAGAGCTCTGAATCTCTTTCATAAACAAGGCAATATGAACCACCAACAGAAAAACTTACAATACTTTTTCCGATCGAGCTTCTGTCTCTTTCCATCTGAATTGAGGAAATCACCCTAAAATTGACTTTTTATTTTTAATGATGCAGTTTGGCTCAAAGCAATCCCTGTGACTAGTAGTGTCCAGCCACTTGATTCAGGATAATGAACAGTCAATAAAAGCAAATTAAAACCCAATATTCAAAATTCAGGTAGTTTCATCAGGTGGTACACTGCCAAAGAGACAGACGAAGGCAGCCGGGCCCGATGATCACACACCCGTCCATACTTTCAGCATGTTAATACGATTTAAAAAACAAGATTACGGTATCTGTTTTACATTGGGACATAAGTAAAGAGATGTAAAAAATGTATATTCTTTCCATAAAGGCTTTAACTATAATTTTACTACACATTTTTCTTAGTTTCATCAGGGTGGAAAAGAATTCCAAGCTCCAGTTAATTAATTTTCTCATTTTGAGGCAAATGTGGATCACAAATTAATCACTCAGGTTCCACAAATTCTGATGAATTGAATTATAAAATTACCTTTTTATAAAAGTCCCACTTCATTTGTTACATGTAGTCATATTTTTATACCATTAGATCTTAAATGCAACACAAGTAAAAACTGCTAAATATTTAAGAAATGCCACATAAAATTTCTTAAGTGCTTCATTAATATTAAAATTGCCAATTAATTTATTTATATAACACAAGTGTAGAAACACTATATATTCACCCATCCACACGACTGACTCTGAAATTACTGTATCATTTGATCACTGCTTCCTGGTACTGCAGAATGACAAATATAACGAAATACTTCGAAATGCACTGTAAAAAAATATCATGTCCGTATATCTCTTTGACGGGTCTTCATGCATTTAACATTTCAAAACCATGACAGGGATCTTATTTCCAAGATAAATTCCCCTATCTACTTATTTCTTCATGTATTTATTGTGGATCTAACCTTCTCCTACAAGAAATAAATAAGGAGGTTAAGTAGATGCTATCTTTTAACAAATAGTTCCTCCAGACTGTATTACAACTTTATGAATGGCAAAATAAATCCCTCATTTTTAAATCTACCATGATGTACATTTAACAAAATTACATCTATGAAACCTCAATATATGTACTCTATTATTCATACATAATAAAAACGTTAAACCAAGGCTTAGAGCCTGTCACGAAATGACAAAAGCCAGATAACAAAGAACTAAGGCCACCGCTTGACTTTCAGAAAACCTCACGTGTTTTACAATTTGCTGCATGAAAGCCAGTTGATGTTCTGGTGCTTTGACATGAGATGCTACCAATGTAACGTGGCCCCACAAAGACGAAGGCCTGCGTATCCCTGGGTGGCATCCTGGCACAATCCTGAGTCTCATATGTTGTCAAATATCTGCCTCCGTGCATTAAGGGTGGACGATGCCCACCCAAAGGACCCCTCTCCTGGGGGTCTTCCAGAGGCCTGCCTGGACAGGTGTCTTGGACAGAGCCTGAGCGAAAGCGTGCAGTTCCCCGCACGTCCAGGAGGGAAACGTGTCACAGTGTGTTCTACACGCATTTCAGAAAGGCCTGAACACTCACTCCACCACAGACACGGTTCCAGGCTGTAAAAAGGGAGGAAAAAGAGTCAGGCTTGGTTTTCTAAAAAATCACAGGCGACTACTTGAGAAAAAGCCTTCCCGAAGATACCCTCAATGCCAGGATAAAAATGGAAAAGGTTGTCATAAATTTAAAGGAAGCGGCAATTAATGGGGCAGGGCAGATTAAGGAAGGCCTCCCAGAGGCGGCACCAAATTTAGATGTTAGGAGACGGGTGGAGAGAGGAGATGCGGAGCCACAGGGGAGGCCACGGGTAGTGGGGCAGGCGGGCAGCTGCAGCGGTGGGCGCTCCAGGCCACGCAGGCCACGGCCACTGTGGCTCAAGTAGCCGCTGTCCCTCATCCAGTGATGGTCACCCAGTTTCCCAGGTGTCTGTGAAGCCCAGGGAGCTACATTAGGCTGCACTAAATGGTATAAGCTCTTCTCTGTACCCACATGGTGATTTTCCATCAGAAACTTCTTGTTTAACGGAATTGACAATATATTAAAAAGAGGTCTGCCTTGCATAACACGTGCTAGTCCTCTCCTCTGTTGTGGAGGGAGTTACAGAGTCAGTCAGCTGAAGGACACACAACAATGAGTGACCATCACGCACCGAGCACAGCCCCACAGGGCAGGCGAGACACACACACACACACACGTGGGTGATGGCGTTTGGTTCACTCTGTACCCCACGGTCCCACAAGGGCCCGGCACCCAGGGCTGCTCCAGAAACAACTGTGGGGCGTCGGGGTGAAGGAAGAGGAGGAGCCTCATTCTCACCAACGTCTCCAGACTCAGAGGAGGACCCTGGGCTGCAGACCTCACAGCAGCAGGGTCATTCGGGCCTTGACCTCTAACTGTTCATGATTTTTTAAACACAGTCAGAAATGCCACTAGTATATGTTTTTGTGCTTTTCTAACCCCTGAAACTCAGACTATTTGGAACAGAATTACTTCAGTGATGCATTTCAGAGCTGTAGATGTCCTTTGCCTTTCTCCTGGAAAGCCCAATCTGGGTCCATATGATTAAGAAACTCAGGTTCAATAAGAGACATGTTAAAAAAAAAAAAAAGTTTCGGGGGCTTCCCTGGTGGTCCAATGGGTAAAGAGTCCATCTTGCAGTGCAAGGGGCACCGGTTTGATCCCTGGCCCGGGAAGATCCCACATGCCGAGGAACGGCTGGACCAGTGTGTCCAATTACAAGCCAGCACTCTGGAGCGCATGCGCCCGGAGCCAGTGCTCTGCTACAGAAGAGGCCACGGCAATGGGAGGCTCACACAGGCCGAAGAATGAAGATGGATGAGAACAAGTGAACAGAAAGCCAATAAAGGAGGCCAAAATTTAAAAAAAAAAAAAGTTTCCCTATTAAGACATAAACAATCTTAAATATACATCAGCTGGGGAATAGAAAAATAATGCATTTCATCATAAAAAGGAGTATCATGATGAAGGGAAAATGAATCATCAAGCTACATTTATCTCAACAGGTTAAATAATCTCAAAAATGTAACTGCATTGGGGCTTCCCTGGTGGTCCAGTGGGTAAGGACACCGCTTTGCAGTGCAAGGGGCGCCGGTTTGATCCCTGGCCTGGGAGGATCCCATGTGCTGCGGAGCGGCTGGACTCATGTGTCCAATTACCGAGCTGGAGCTCTGGAGCGCATGCGCCCAGAGCCGGTGCTCTGCTACAGAAGAGGCCACGGCAATGGGAGGCTCACACAGGCCGAAGAATGAAGATGGATGAGAACAAGTGAACAGAAAGCCAATAAAGGAGGCCAAAATTTAAAAAAAAAAAAAGTTTCCCTATTAAGACATAAACAATCTTAAATATACATCAGCTGGGGAATAGAAAAATAATGCATTTCATCATAAAAAGGAGTATCATGATGAAGGGAAAATGAATCATCAAGCTACATTTATCTCAACAGGTTAAATAATCTCAAAAATGTAACTGCATTGGGGCTTCCCTGGTGGTCCAGTGGGTAAGGACACCGCTTTGCAGTGCAAGGGGCGCCGGTTTGATCCCTGGCCTGGGAGGATCCCATGTGCTGCGGAGCGGCTGGACTCATGTGTCCAATTACCGAGCTGGAGCTCTGGAGCGCATGCGCCCAGAGCCGGTGCTCTACGACAACAGAGGCCGCTGCAATGGGAGGCCCACATGTGCCAAAGAACAAAGATGGATGAAAAATAGACAAATGAAAGACCAATAGAAGTGGCCCGCCTGCTCCCCTCCCTCCCCACCCCACCTCCACCAAAATAAATTAAAAAAAAATGTAACTGCATTGAAGCAAAACCAGTTAAGTATAGAAATATTAAATATTAACATATGAGGTCCACGCACAAAAACATGAATGACATCATAATTTGTCAGTACTCTTGTTTATGAGAAGTGGCGACAGCCATCATCTGGGGCTAGAGAGCTAACTCAAGCTGTACAGTGTGGTCATTTTTAAAAGGAATACAAAGTAAACACAGCCATATGTTAGCATCTTCCAAAGCGCTTTCATTGTTTGTGAAAACTTTCACAATTCAAACTGAATAATTAAATTAAGAAATCCAGTATTTCTTATGTTCTCTACATGATGGGTCAAGCTAATAAGTCATGCAGAGTCACCGCTACCAAAAAAAGAAAAAAAAACAACCACACAGTAATGAGCAAGATCTGCTACAGATGAAATTTTAGTAAAAGAATAAGCTAAATTTTATTAAAATATTACCTAATTACGCAGTTATCATCTTTGGAAACTGAAACAAAGGTGTTGACTGATTCCACGTGATTATTGCAAAGTAAACAGATGTCACGAAACCTGCCAGGTACTGCTGGTCTTTGTGAATAAACGCTGAACACAGAACAGAAAACAATCAAGTGGGTATGCTTCCTAGAAAAACAGTACAATATACGATGAGTCTGTTTCAACAGTTTCTAAGTTACTCAAATACTAGCAATATGCAGGCTGTCTCTTTGGGATAACAGCCTCCATTTAAAATGATTATAATTTAATAATTATGTAATAATACACTAAGATGAAACAAATATAGAATATGATGGGGTTTCTGCCCAGTAGGTTTACTGTACAAATTCCTGCTGAGCTGCAAATAAAACTGAAAAACAATCACTTTCCTGAACAAAGAAGCACATAAAAAGGCATATAAAGACAACCACTAAAGAGAGACTTCGATGTTCAATTAATTCACAAGAGTGTATTATGCTGGAAAAGTAGCCAAAGGTAACAAGGCAAAATGCTCTACGACAACAGAGGCCGCTGCAATGGGAGGCCCACATGTGCCAAAGAACAAAGATGGATGAAAAATAGACAAATGAAAGACCAATAGAAGTGGCCCGCCTGCTCCCCTCCCTCCCCACCCCACCTCCACCAAAATAAATTAAAAAAAAATGTAACTGCATTGAAGCAAAACCAGTTAAGTATAGAAATATTAAATATTAACATATGAGGTCCACGCACAAAAACATGAATGACATCATAATTTGTCAGTACTCTTGTTTATGAGAAGTGGCGACAGCCATCATCTGGGGCTAGAGAGCTAACTCAAGCTGTACAGTGTGGTCATTTTTAAAAGGAATACAAAGTAAACACAGCCATATGTTAGCATCTTCCAAAGCGCTTTCATTGTTTGTGAAAACTTTCACAATTCAAACTGAATAATTAAATTAAGAAATCCAGTATTTCTTATGTTCTCTACATGATGGGTCAAGCTAATAAGTCATGCAGAGTCACCGCTACCAAAAAAAGAAGAAAAAAAAACAACCACACAGTAATGAGCAAGATCTGCTACAGATGAAATTTTAGTAAAAGAATAAGCTAAATTTTATTAAAATATTACCTAATTACGCAGTTATCATCTTTGGAAACTGAAACAAAGGTGTTGACTGATTCCACGTGATTATTGCAAAGTAAACAGATGTCACGAAACCTGCCAGGTACTGCTGGTCTTTGTGAATAAACGCTGAACACAGAACGGAAAACAATCGAAGTGGGTATGCTTCCTAGAAAAACAGTCCAATATACGATGAGTCTGTTTCAACAGTTTCTAAGTTACTCAAATACTAGCAATATGCAGGCTGTCTCTTTGGGATAACAGCCTCCATTTAAAATGATTATAATTTAATAATTATGTAATAATACACTAAGATGAAACAAATATAGAATATGATGGGGTTTCTGCCCAGTAGGTTTACTGTACAAATTCCTGCTGAGCTGCAAATAAAACTGAAAAACAATCACTTTCCTGAACAAAGAAGCACATAAAAAGGCATATAAAGACAACCACTAAAGAGAGACTTCGATGTTCAATTAATTCACAAGAGTGTATTATGCTGGAAAAGTAGCCAAAGGTAACAAGGCAAAATGAAGAAGTTCAAGAGATTCTGCCACGGTAACATGCAGTACCTTTACATCCAGGACTGGTGAGAAGTCTTTATGGTTTTTGGCTTAGGAAATATGTGATTTAAAATATTTATTCATGCAAAACAGGCCTAAATCCACATTCATCACCCCAATATCACTGCAAAGTAATCCTATTTCTATGAGTCATCTTATTTCTATGAGGTTCCAAAGTACTATATATATATATATATATATATATTTTAAATAAAACATGCAACTGTACATGGAAAGTAAGAATGTTTCCTCTAAGTTGAAAATGGAAAATACGTTGAAAGTTATAACTAGGAAGACACTCAGGGTTCCTCTGGCCTTACCTTCCAGATACTTGTGTGTGTGTGTAGGCTGTGTATGTGTGACCCTGTGTGTGTGTGTGTGCACGTCCTAGGTGCAAGGAAACAATTCTGACTCAGTGAATGAAGCTGTATCCTGAAATCAAGACTATCAGAGGCAGTGCTATTCAGGTTACATAGATTAGGCTGGACTCTCGAGAGTGACCTGTTTCTGATTATATATAAAACATGAGTGTGATTTCGATCAAGAAGCCACAAGACCTAAGATTAGAAAGGTTTCATTGACTAAATTCAACTCTCCAGGCTCAAGTGTGGCTTACAGAGAAAGCCTGGAACCCTGCCCTGAGAGCTTTATACAGCACACACAGGAGCCTGCCACTGAAGCCAAGAACGGAAAACAATCAAGTGGGTATGCTTCCTAGAAAAAAAGTCCAATATACGATGAGTCTGTTTCAACAGTTTCTAAGTTACTCAAATACTAGCAATATGCAGGCTGTCTCTTTGGGATAACAGCCTCCATTTAAAATGATTATAATTTAATAATTATGTAATAATACACTAAGATGAAACAAATATAGAATATGATGGGGTTTCTGCCCAGTAGGTTTACTGTACAAATTCCTGCTGAGCTGCAAATAAAACTGAAAAACAATCACTTTCCTGAACAAAGAAGCACATAAAAAGGCATATAAAGACAACCACTAAAGAGAGACTTCGATGTTCAATTAATTCACAAGAGTGTATTATGCTGGAAAAGTAGCCAAAGGTAACAAGGCAAAATGAAGAAGTTCAAGAGATTCTGCCACGGTAACATGCAGTACCTTTACATCCAGGACTGGTGAGAAGTCTTTATGGTTTTTGGCTTAGGAAATATGTGATTTAAAATATTTATTCATGCAAAACAGGCCTAAATCCACATTCATCACCCCAATATCACTGCAAAGTAATCCTATTTCTATGAGTCATCTTATTTCTATGAGGTTCCAAAGTACTATATATATATATATATATATATATATATATATATATATTTTAAATAAAACATGCAACTGTACATGGAAAGTAAGAATGTTTCCTCTAAGTTGAAAATGGAAAAGTACGTTGAAAGTTATAACTAGGAAGACACTCAGGGTTCCTCTGGCCTTACCTTCCAGATACTTGTGTGTGTGTGTAGGCTGTGTATGTGTGACCCTGTGTGTGTGTGTGTGCACGTCCTAGGTGCAAGGAAACAATTCTGACTCAGTGAATGAAGCTGTATCCTGAAATCAAGACTATCAGAGGCAGTGCTATTCAGGTTACATAGATTAGGCTGGACTCTCGAGAGTGACCTGTTTCTGATTATATATAAAACATGAGTGTGATTTCGATCAAGAAGCCACAAGACCTAAGATTAGAAAGGTTTCATTGACTAAATTCAACTCTCCAGGCTCAAGTGTGGCTTACAGAGAAAGCCTGGAACCCTGCCCTGAGAGCTTTATACAGCACACACAGGAGCCTGCCACTGAAGCCAAGAGTCCTGAGTGCAGTTTTGCCCTGAACAGGTGATAATTAGCCTAATTAACAGGCAAGATCCTTGTTAACTAGTTGGAAAAGAAATTTAACGTCGTTCTTGCCTAAGTCTGTCATTTAAAAATATCTTAAAGATAGCATTCAGATTCTAAAAGCTGTGAAACAGTAAGAAAACATCTTACTGTTAAGTCAAAATTGCCTTTGGGAGGAGCCTTTGGCAGAATATTAACTCCAGGTTGCCTTTGTCTACTGTGAACCCAGAGAATGACTCATTCTCGAGAAAACCCTTCAAGGATTACAAGGGCCATGCCCTCAAGATTGAACTCATCCTTCAAAATCTCATTCCCATGAAATCTTTCTTTGTCAGAAAGACCGTCAGCTCTGGCTTACCCCACGCCATCCTTTTCAACTTGGCCTGAACTGTCCAGCATCCTGTTTCACTGCCGGTACCCAATGCACCCCAGCCCAACAGGGCTCAGGAAACTCTCCGTGCAGAAGACAAATATTTTCTGCGTGGGGCTTCCCGGGTGGCTTGGTGGTAAAGGACCCCCCCCGCCCCCGCCAATGCAGGATGTGCAGGTTCCTTCCCTGGGCCGGGAAGATCCCCTCACAGGAAATGGCACCCCCACTCCATTATTCTTCGCTGGAGAGTCCTATGGACAGAGGAGCCTGGCGGGCAACAGTCCACGGGGGACACGAAAGAGTTGGACACGACTGTGCGATTAAACGGCATTCCCTACTTGGGGGGCCATCAGGTCTTCGACGCAGCTTCTCAACTCAGCCTTTGCAGCCCAGGAGTAGCCGTGGACAGTACATAAACAAGGGGCGTGGCTGTGCTCCAATAAAACCTTATTTATGAAAACAGCCTGATCTGGCCTGCAGGCAGGGGACAGGGTCCCATTCTCACGTACCCTCAAAGCATTAGGGCATTGGGGCCTGTTTCTGATTATATATAAAACAGACTCAAGAAGCCACAAGACCTAAGATTAGAAAGGTTTCATTGACTAAATTCAACTCTCCAGGCTCAAGTGTGGCTTACAGAGAAAGCCTGGAACCCTGCCCTGAGAGCTTTATACAGCACACACAGGAGCCTGCCACTGAAGCCAAGAGTCCTGAGTGCAGTTTTGCCCTGAACAGGTGATAATTAGCCTAATTAACAGGCAAGATCCTTGTTAACTAGTTGGAAAAGAAATTTAACGTCGTTCTTGCCTAAGTCTGTCATTTAAAAATATCTTAAAGATAGCATTCAGATTCTAAAAGCTGTGAAACAGTAAGAAAACATCTTACTGTTAAGTCAAAATTGCCTTTGGGAGGAGCCTTTGGCAGAATATTAACTCCAGGTTGCCTTTGTCTACTGTGAACCCAGAGAATGACTCATTCTCGAGAAAACCCTTCAAGGATTACAAGGGCCATGCCCTCAAGATTGAACTCATCCTTCAAAATCTCATTCCCATGAAATCTTTCTTTGTCAGAAAGACCGTCAGCTCTGGCTTACCCCACGCCATCCTTTTCAACTTGGCCTGAACTGTCCAGCATCCTGTTTCACTGCCGGTACCCAATGCACCCCAGCCCAACAGGGCTCAGGAAACTCTCCGTGCAGAAGACAAATATTTTCTGCGTGGGGCTTCCCGGGTGGCTTGGTGGTAAAGGACCCCCCCCGCCCCCGCCAATGCAGGATGTGCAGGTTCCTTCCCTGGGCCGGGAAGATCCCCTCACAGGAAATGGCACCCCCACTCCATTATTCTTCGCTGGAGAGTCCTATGGACAGAGGAGCCTGGCGGGCAACAGTCCACGGGGGACACGAAAGAGTTGGACACGACTGTGCGATTAAACGGCATTCCCTACTTGGGGGGCCATCAGGTCTTCGACGCAGCTTCTCAACTCAGCCTTTGCAGCCCAGGAGTAGCCGTGGACAGTACATAAACAAGGGAGCGTGGCTGTGCTCCAATAAAACCTTATTTATGAAAACAGCCTGATCTGGCCTGCAGACGGTCATCGGCCCGTCCCTGCCTGGGACAGGGTCCCATCTTCTCACTTGTACCCTCCAAAGCACCTGTCCAGGGGAGAGGGATGCAAGTCAGACACTGCCGGCACACAAAGGTCCACGAAGCCCCCTTCCTAGGGTCTGAGAAGTGGTTTAGTCCCAAAATAGTTCTGTTTCCTGCAGGGCTTTCAAAGGCTAATATGAGGCACACAGGTGGAAGGAATTACATGCACATGAGACCCATTCAGGGCAGGCGGCCCTGTCCGCTTCAAACCACCCCTTTCAAGTGTGTCGTGGAGCTGGAGGGCCTGCAAAGTTGAAACAATTTTAACTAACCAGAGAAGTCAAGTCCTAGAGAACAAGACATATATTAAATTGCCACAATCCTCTAGTCTGGACTAAATGAAATTTTATTGCTTCAGGTTAGGTGAGAAAACACTGGATTTACCCAAGGAAGGTTAAAATAGCAGTTACAAATAAAGGACGAATATTACTGTTTAAAGACCATATAAAGAGAATTTATTTTAAATCCTGGTCTTGTTGATATAATTTGAGCTGAAATGACAAAACGCATTTCAATCTCCATTTACACCTTCTCACAAACATCCTGACGACTTCTGAGTCTTTGGACATTTGTAACACAAGCCTAACAATCTTCAAATTATGATAGTTCGGTTACTTCTATTTTCATCAATTAATAAAAATGAAGTACGCGCTGGAACCTACTGTGTGTCTAGCCATGCTTCATGCTTTGTGTACATCAACAAATGAATGAAAGACCCACACACCTTTCAAAGGCAGCCTGTGCCTCAAGAGTCAATGCTAATGTCAGTGCAACACAAGCACACTCCAGGGTGGGGGACTTTGGGGAGCGCTTTTTAAAAAGATGTTTGGAGAGCATGGGTGAATTCAGAGGGAAGCAGCTGGCAAGCCTTCACGGCTGAGGCAGGGCCTCAGGTGACGAACAGAGCCGAGTCCAGTCACAGAGGTGGCCCCAGCGAGCAGCCTGCAGGAGGGCCGGCCGGCGGGAAGGCGGGGGGCGGGAGGCCGAATGAGCGGAAACCAAGTCGTGTCCTCTGAGCTGACTAGGGTTTCAAGGGCTCTGACGGCAAGAGGGAGACGTCTGACTCTGCGAGACAAGAGGAAGCAGCAGTCTCCTTTCCTTTGCTTGTCCCCTGTCCTCTCTCTTCCCTTACTCGCTTTCCACAACGATTAATTATATTACATATTTCTAAGGAGTTAAATGTGGCTTTATCCTTCACGGATGACCATGATGAAAAAGACACAGGACCTTTGTATACAAGCCACAAGACGAACATGTCTGGGAAGAAACCCACGAGAGCAATGTGCACATCTGAGACTTCTAATAAACTCATTTTCACACTGGACCAAATAACACACGATCCTATAAACAGCACATCAGCACTAACACGGACTGCTCCGTTTCCGGCTGTATACCTATGGAGGCTATTAAAACGTTATTTCAGAGCTGAGACCCTCAGCTGGTACCAGCTGCATATCAACAGGAAAAGGTTTTACTAAGTTTTCCAATGCTAAATCAACTACACAAGCCATTAAAGTTATTTTCTTTTAATGTTTAATACAGCCTTATTTTCATAAAGCCTGGTCTTGTTGATATAATTTGAGCTGAAATGACAAAACGCATTTCAATCTCCATTTACACCTTCTCACAAACATCCTGACGACTTCTGAGTCTTTGGACATTTGTAACACAAGCCTAACAATCTTCAAATTATGATAGTTCGGTTACTTCTATTTTCATCAATTAATAAAAATGAAGTACGCGCTGGAACCTACTGTGTGTCTAGCCATGCTTCATGCTTTGTGTACATCAACAAATGAATGAAAGACCCACACACCTTTCAAAGGCAGCCTGTGCCTCAAGAGTCAATGCTAATGTCAGTGCAACACAAGCACACTCCAGGGTGGGGGACTTTGGGGAGCGCTTTTTAAAAAGATGTTTGGAGAGCATGGGTGAATTCAGAGGGAAGCAGCTGGCAAGCCTTCACGGCTGAGGCAGGGCCTCAGGTGACGAACAGAGCCGAGTCCAGTCACAGAGGTGGCCCCAGCGAGCAGCCTGCAGGAGGGCCGGCCGGCGGGAAGGCGGGGGTCGGGAGGCCGAATGAGCGGAAACCAAGTCGTGTCCTCTGAGCTGACTAGGGTTTCAAGGGCTCTGACGGCAAGAGGGAGACGTCTGACTCTGCGAGACAAGAGGAAGCAGCAGTCTCCTTTCCTTTGCTTGTCCCCTGTCCTCTCTCTTCCCTTACTCGCTTTCCACAACGATTAATTATATTACATATTTCTAAGGAGTTAAATGTGGCTTTATCCTTCACGGATGACCATGATGAAAAAGACACAGGACCTTTGTATACAAGCCACAAGACGAACATGTCTGGGAAGAAACCCACGAGAGCAATGTGCACATCTGAGACTTCTAATAAACTCATTTTCACACTGGACCAAATAACACACGATCCTATAAACAGCACATCAGCACTAACACGGACTGCTCCGTTTCCGGCTGTATACCTATGGAGGCTATTAAAACGTTATTTCAGAGCTGAGACCCTCAGCTGGTACCAGCTGCATATCAACAGGAAAAGGTTTTACTAAGTTTTCCAATGCTAAATCAACTACACAAGCCATTAAAGTTATTTTCTTTTAATGTTTAATACGTTAATAATATATGCATCTGGCATATTCGTGCAAGCAGAGTATGAATAAAAACATCTGTCCTAATTCAGACAACTTGTCACAGTCCACTCATCAAGAAACTATGCTGTGTGAGGAGTTTATAAAAGTCATAATAAGGTCTTTATGCTGTGGTGTGGGGCTTCCCTGCTGGTGCTAGAAGTAAAGAACCCGCCAAAGCAGGAGACGTAAGAGACATGGGCTTGGTCCCTGGGGTGAAGGCCCCCTGGAGAAGCGCACGGCAGCCCACGCCAGGACCCCTGCCTGGAGAACCTCCATGGACAGAAGAGCCTGGCGGCCACAGTCCACGGGGCCGCAAGAGTCAGACACGACCGGATCGATCGATACACACGTACTGCGGTGTCATTATGCCAAAAAAGTGTTTCATTAACATTATGATATAAAATGTGACTAGGACAAATATACATTGTAGAAAAACATCAGACACGTGTATGGAATAGACGATTCCAATCCCCTCTTGCTAATAAAGCTGACAGTCCCATAGGAAGAGAACTGCTCAGTGCCTGCCACTCCATGGACTCACATAATATTTGGGGTCAGATATTCATGCTGCTGGGGAAAGAGAAGTTAATCAGCGTCTGACCTTGGGCAGCCTCTCTGAGCCTCAGGAGGACCATGTAATTCTTACTCCTGGTGTGTACTCACGTCAATATTTCTAAAAATACTGAACACGAGACATCCCTTCATTTTACATCACAGGGTAGATTGCTGGTGTTCTACAAACAGTGAATCACGAGAATGCCTGTTTTTTGGGAAGAAACACCACGACGAGACATGTCTGGAAAAACCCAATGTGCACAGCTGAGACTTCTAATAAACTCATTTTCACACTGGACCAAATAACACACGATCCTATAAACAGCACATCAGCACTAACACGGACTGCTCCGTTTCCGGCTGTATACCTATGGAGGCTATTAAAACGTTATTTCAGAGCTGAGACCCTCAGCTGGTACCAGCTGCATATCAACAGGAAAAGGTTTTACTAAGTTTTCCAATGCTAAATCAACTACACAAGCCATTAAAGTTATTTTCTTTTAATGTTTAATACGTTAATAATATATGCATCTGGCATATTCGTGCAAGCAGAGTATGAATAAAAACATCTGTCCTAATTCAGACAACTTGTCACAGTCCACTCATCAAGAAACTATGCTGTGTGAGGAGTTTATAAAAGTCATAATAAGGTCTTTATGCTGTGGTGTGGGGCTTCCCTGCTGGTGCTAGAAGTAAAGAACCCGCCAAAGCAGGAGACGTAAGAGACATGGGCTTGGTCCCTGGGGTGAAGGCCCCCTGGAGAAGCGCACGGCAGCCCACGCCAGGACCCCTGCCTGGAGAACCTCCATGGACAGAAGAGCCTGGCGGCCACAGTCCACGGGGCCGCAAGAGTCAGACACGACCGGATCGATCGATACACACGTACTGCGGTGTCATTATGCCAAAAAAGTGTTTCATTAACATTATGATATAAAATGTGACTAGGACAAATATACATTGTAGAAAAACATCAGACACGTGTATGGAATAGACGATTCCAATCCCCTCTTGCTAATAAAGCTGACAGTCCCATAGGAAGAGAACTGCTCAGTGCCTGCCACTCCATGGACTCACATAATATTTGGGGTCAGATATTCATGCTGCTGGGGAAAGAGAAGTTAATCAGCGTCTGACCTTGGGCAGCCTCTCTGAGCCTCAGGAGGACCATGTAATTCTTACTCCTGGTGTGTACTCACGTCAATATTTCTAAAAATACTGAACACGAGACATCCCTTCATTTTACATCACAGGGTAGATTGCTGGTGTTCTACAAACAGTGAATCACGAGAATGCCTGTTACCCCACGACTGCTGAAGACGGCGACAGTAAGAAAGCCATCGCTTCCAACCTGGATTCCTTACGGCAGTCCCTGCCAGCTCCAACTTGCCAAGAAAGAGCTACAAGGGCAGAAGTTTTCTTAACACAATGAGCAAGCCGAAGACAGCCAGGCTGATCGAGAGCAGCGCTTGGGTAACGCCTCTAGTGTAGGAGATGCAAATCCGTGCCCATGGCAGCCCGGGGAGAACCAGCACACGCAGTTCTGTGAATACTAACGCGAGGGGCTGAGGACGACCGTTATTCATGCAAAATGTGACTTCACACAGGACACATGTATACAGCAGATTAAATGGAAGTGAGCAAAATAATGTTTCTTTCTGCCAAACAAGTTTAAATTCACGTTTGATACATGTATGAAAAACTACATACTTATTTTTCTAAAAAGCATTGCTATAACACTGGACCATGTTCCACAGAGCCATGCACCTTACATCCGAGGAAGCGTGGTATGCTGGCGCTCTCTCCTGTAGGTCCTTAAGTGTCTACTTTGGAAACAGAATTTCTAGACATTTGAATATACTCGCCAGATTGAGAAAAGGCTGTCCACCCTGATGGTGACCGTGTGATTTGTGGAAGCAGAAAAGGCAGCCTCTCCAAACTTAGGTATTTCATTGTCCTGGCCTTTGTCATCATCTCGGCCTTCGAGCGTGTCAGGATGATCTAGGGAACCATTTGAGCTCAAGGTAAGATTAGCTGCAAGGGTTGAGATGTATTGCCCAGTGATCTCAGAGTTCAGTAGGAAATTGACCCTTTCGGAGACCTCCGTCCGAGGAGCGGCAGTTACGGTACGCTTCCAGAGTAAATATCTGGGGGCGTGTGCGTGCTCAAGCATCACCAAGACACAAGGCAAGAGCAGAAGATGGTCCAACGGGCGTACGGTCGAGTCCGACACGGATCGCAGCTTGCTTTAAGTCCCAGTATTCTGACAGTCAGATACACAGGAAGAACATCCTGTAAGGCATTTGCCCTGTTCCTTTCTAAACCATAAGTACAAGGGAAAGTGCTATAATGGGATTAACATTAAAAAAAACACACACACAAGTTTTTAAAGGGTCTGAAAGCGACTGTGATCCTGCTGAGAGTAAGGAAGCAGCGGCGGTCTCCCTGCTGTTGCTCGCCCACGTCCTCCAGGCTGGGCACACGAAGGAGCCTGCGATGAGCCAGGAGTGAAACTACAGAAAACACCTACACATCAGAGGGGACTCTGGGTGAGAGCAGCCTCCTAAATGCAGAGCAACGGATTTGGCTTCCTTTCAAGAGGAAAGAGCAGTCGTACTGACTTAAAAAGCTGGATGTGTGCAGCTATAGAATTCTTCCTACAAAATAGATTTGTGGACCGCAGCTCCTTTTCGTATATGCTAAATTATTTTGAAAAGATCAACTCAGACAGACTTCTATAAACACTGCCTATAGTTCGTTTATCGTAATTTTTCAAATCTGCAACACCTCCACCAAGAGACCATGTGGAATGGCAGTATCAGTCATTATCTACCTTCCAGCATTCAATATATTCGGCTAAACTTCTTTCTGATATAATTAAGTGCATAAGCAAAACAACTGGGAGGACGTAGGTGAGAAAATGTATTTATACTTGGCGTAACGACAGTGTTAGGGCAGCTAAAATACGGAATTAACTGGGGCTATCAGAATAAGGTTAACAGCAGAAAAGACTTCAATCACGGGTTGGGAAGGAAGAAACATGGACGTCAAAGAGGTTGCTGGTTTAGATCTTGGGATACGAAGAAAACAAGAGTGCTCAATTCTGTATTGCTACTATCTTTTTTATCAAAGATTTTTCAGACTGTAATACATGAAAAATGAATCAAAGTCCAAGAGATTATTTCATGCAAGGCAGTAACGAGGAGTCCTTTGCCCAAGTGGGAGCAGCCATGAAGGTGCAGTGAGGGTCAGATCTCACTGCACGTCCAGTGGGGCCACCTGCCCCAGCAGAGCCTGGGGACCGCACAGGGGTTCAGGCGTCCAGAGAGGGGGCAGCCATGTGTGCCCATCAGGCAGTGACCACAGATGCCTTGTTCTCCAGCAACTTGGCCACGTCCTGTGTGGCCAAGCCTTGCACATGGGCACCTTCAACAGAAGCTAGAATGCAGCCCAAGCGAGAGCAGAGGCACACCAGCAGCCAAGGGCCAACGCCCCCTTGACCTGAGGACACGACGTCCAGCAGTCACCTCTGCTGGCTCGTCCTCGCCCTCGGAAGCCTCACGGACCCAGCCCCGCACCTGTGGGGGTCTGCTCTCTGAGGACATCCACTCATGCGTGAGGTCTGGCCTCCACTCAGCTGCCCACTCAACACCTCCACCCGGTGGCTCTCAGGTTCTCAAATGCAGCGCGCCCACGCCGGGCCCCCAGTCCCCCGATGGGCCAGCGTGGAGGGCGGCTGTGCCCCTCAGGCCCGTGGTGGGCTTCACTCTCCCACCGGGCAGGCCCGCACGGCGGCGCGCTCCAGGACGCCACCCCACGGGCCCACAGGCGAGGCCCTGGCTACGCTTCTCAGACCGACGCGGAGGCTGGACAGTGACACGGGCCGCCGCCGCCTCCCCCAGGGGCTCGACCCGCCCCTCTCTCAGGGCAGGCTCTTCGCCACCCCTGCCCCTCCTGCCAGGCAACCTGCTCTCTGCAAAGACAGCGGCCTTGCTAATGCCTCCAGCAGACCGTGCCAGGCCTCGGTCAAATTCCTCCGATCTCTCACAAAACCCAAGTCCTCCCAGGGTCCCGCAGAGGCTGCCATGGGCTGCGCTGCCGTCAGCTCCGCCCCGCCTCCACCGCCCTGCACACAGCCCAGCCCGCGCCTTCCGGGCAGCCCTGGCCGTGCCCACAGGCCTCCCCAGGACACAGGCTGCTCCTCCGTCTGAAAGGTCTGTGGGGTGGGCCCTCTCCTCTGCTCAGCCGGACGGAGGTCCCCCGCCAGCCACTCGCCGGCTCCCGCCTCTCGCCGTTCGTCGTCATCACTGGCCTCACACTGGCCTTTGTCTGACTTTCAGCTTTCTTTCCTGAATTTCTCCCTGCCTTGCCACGCAAGCTCCTGACAGCAGAATGGCTGCCTGCTTTGCTTTTCTCTATACCGTCAGAGCCCAGCGGGCTTCCCTGGTGGCTCAGAGCATAAAGAAGCCACCTGCCATGCAGGAGACCTGGGTGTGATGTCTGGGTCAGGAGACCCCCTGGAGAAGGGAATGGCTACCGAATCCAGTATTCTTGCCTGGAGAATGGACAGACGAGCCTGGCAGGCTACAGTCCATGGGGTCACAAAGACTGGGTGTGACTGAGCCACTAACACTTCCACACTTTTCAGGGTCCTGTATGTACACGGCTGAGTGCAGAACAGACGCCTAGTGAGTAACTGCACAAACAGTGAATCAATTAAATACTGTAAAGGAGAAAAAAAGTATACGATTAAGTTTATTTTAATACGTAGTGTATCCAAAAGTACACACGTACACATACACACATGTGTAAACAGACAGACAGAAACCTTAGGGACAGAGTCACTGAGAGAAACAGCGGTCCTGGAGGAAGCGGAAAAGCGTCAATTTGAGAAAAGGGAACTTTTACTTAGCACTCTATATCCTACTGTGTTAAACATATCTACCAACACACATGCCTTTGTTAAAATATATATGTATAAGCAAAAAGAATTTTTAAAAGCATAATTCAACACAAAGAGGTTAACCAAAATAAAATTTTAAGTTAAATTTAGAAGAATCATTCATTTTACCCACCAGAGGCTTTTCTATGCCATGCTTATGCACAGCGTTGCAGAGCTGAACCATCAGAGTACTGCAGGAAGACCAAGAAGTGGGGTATTTACTGAGGCAGCGTAAAATTAGATCTCTACAAAGAAAGACATTTTCTTCTTCTCAACTTCTGAAATCAAAAATCTGACTATATTTGTATCAGATAATGCAGACATCAGCGTTCAGCGATCTCCTAAGCCTGGCGCCCAGAGTGGCGGCCAGCCACAGGAGCGGCGCACCTGCCACGAGCCGCCACGCGGCCTTAGCTGGGGGAGGCGGCGCCGGGCGCCCCGCGCGAGACAGACTCCCGCAGGCCCTGCAGCCTGCCAGGCCCCGGCTCCCGAAGCCCCGCCGTGCTCCCTCCGCGTGCGCGCCAGGGCGCTCAGGCGCCGCTGCGGGAGCCCAGGGGCTCTGGCCCGCGGCCTCCTCTGTCCAGGGGGCTCTCCGGGCAAGACCACCATAGTGGTGGCCACGCCCTCCTCCAGGGGACCCTCCCCAGCTAGGGCTCAAACCCGCGTCTCCTGTGGCTCCGGCTTCGGCAGGCGGATGCTCACCGCCGCCAGGAAGCCGCGTCCTTGCTCCGCGTCTGCCGGTGCTCCCTGCCGCACACGAGCCCGGACCCCACTGGGGCGCACAGGTGACTCCGTCCCGCCCCACCCGTGTGCACTTCTGAACGGTGCACCGCGTTCATTCAGAAAACGCGCGTCGACGTGTCTGCGCTTGTACACATTTTCTTTTCCTCCTACGGCTCCGTTAGAATTCTCAGAAAAGCCTTTGGCACGGAAGCCACAGGCGCCCGGCTGCCGGGTCAGGAGAGTGTCCGCCCGGGCGGCCACGCTGCCTCTGCCGCGCCCAGCCACACGACCGGGGGCGGCGGCTCCCGGGGAGCCCGCGGGGCTGCGCCCCATGAACTTCCTGAGCATTAAAGACGATGGTCTGGGACTGAGGCGCCCTCTCTGTTTGAAACAGTCCATACTGGTCCCAATCACTTACAGTGGGCAAAGACACCATTCATTTGGTAAAACCAAACTGGACAACTGAATAAAATTTGAAGATGAATGATCTTATACAAATTTTAAAGAAAATTCCTAGCTTCACTGCTTATCCAATGAGGGAATATCAAAGAAAATGCTTCATCTTTAGCGCTTGCTATAGTAATACTATAGATACACTAATACAGATCTATATCCTAATATAAATCTTTGATGGGAAGGTCTACTATTCTACTGAACAAATATATGAAAACACTAATTTATTTTTACCTGAGTCTAAACTCATAAATTCACATTTTTAAGTTATGTTGTAGTTTTATTCATTTGTGTAAAACTGGTTTATTTATAGCAGAAATTAACACAGTATTGAAAAAACAAAATAAATGTGTTTAAATGTGTTTTAATAGTGCATGTGCATACAAGCAGATGAAGATTTATGGTTGTTTTTAAATATAAAAAAATAGGCTGTAATTTTCAGATTCTTAAATACTCACATTTATAAAATCATTACTATTCACACTCAGCAAATAATGAAATAATATAAAGGTATTTTTAAAGTGAAAAACTATCAAGAGTGCTGAATATAACACATACAAAAGTCAATGAAATAAATACATATACATATATATAGTAAAGTAAAGGCATCTTAACAAACCCGAGAAGATTCCCTGTGGACACAGCTGTTCAATAGTTATTGATATGGTCGGCTACTTACTCATAGAAACTATCATTAGACGTGATGCATTCTACCCATTTCCTTAAGATGTAAAATAACCATGCTATACAAAGTTATTCCTGTCCAGAACATGGTGTCTGTTCTTTCAGCTGAAAGTAAACTCTAGTAAATTCCTATTAATCTCCTTGCCAATCCAGGGATGAGTGACTGACACCCCACAGCCTTATCGGGGCCTCGTGTCTGCCACGCGTTCTGCGAAGTGATGTCATTGCTCGAGCGGATGGACACAGGCCGATTATTACAGCGACAAGGAACAAACTAAGTGTTTAGGGTTTTGTATGGACAGATTTACACACTGTCTGTCAGATAAAGCTCCGTGTGCCCGCTGCTAACACGAGAGTGTGCCTGACAGCTCCCTCCCAAGCTAGGATCTGATTACGTGAACAGGCCATCCCCCACCGTTCCTGAGGACTGACAGTCTGTCTTGGTTTAAAGTGCAGTTTGGACTATCAGCCTTTCTGTCTTGCCCACGAGGCTGGTGAACATCAGAGCACTTCCTGGAGGTCCAGTCGGGCTTCCTCACGGCCTGTGTCTGGGCCATATAGAATGCGGTAGACACAAGAGAGCGGGAAGAAACATGCTGGAAACTTTTTGGCTGGCCCAACACTTCCGACGACTGCTCCGGAGGCACCCGCTGAAGGGAGACCCACGTCAACACCCCTGTGTGTGTCCCTAGCATCACCTTTGAAATAATTCAGAAGCGTATAATGGCTTCTTTAAAGCAAACGGCCTTATTTATAAAATTAAAATATGAGGACTGTACAGAAAAGGTGCATACCTCTATCTTTATGGGCGCCTTGTTTTTTAATGAATGCTTTGTGTCATTCCAGCAAGGTGATGAAACACCAACGACTCTTCAGAATGCCATATAAAACCATAACACTGGGTTCAGGGAAATGTTTAAAAAGTAATCGACCACTAGTTAACACTTCTCCTATCGCCACAAGACTCAAAAGAAAACTGGTCCACCAACACGCTAGTGAATGCTGCTGTGGAAATGTGGTTTAAAACTCACTTTGGCAGCAACAAACACGGGAGACACAGATTGATATGGTCGGCTACTTACTCATAGAAACTATCATTAGACGTGATGCATTCTACCCATTTCCTTAAGATGTAAAATAACCATGCTATACAAAGTTATTCCTGTCCAGAACATGGTGTCTGTTCTTTCAGCTGAAAGTAAACTCTAGTAAATTCCTATTAATCTCCTTGCCAATCCAGGGATGAGTGACTGACACCCCACAGCCTTATCGGGGCCTCGTGTCTGCCACGCGTTCTGCGAAGTGATGTCATTGCTCGAGCGGATGGACACAGGCCGATTATTACAGCGACAAGGAACAAACTAAGTGTTTAGGGTTTTGTATGGACAGATTTACACACTGTCTGTCAGATAAAGCTCCGTGTGCCCGCTGCTAACACGAGAGTGTGCCTGACAGCTCCCTCCCAAGCTAGGATCTGATTACGTGAACAGGCCATCCCCCACCGTTCCTGAGGACTGACAGTCTGTCTTGGTTTAAAGTGCAGTTTGGACTATCAGCCTTTCTGTCTTGCCCACGAGGCTGGTGAACATCAGAGCACTTCCTGGAGGTCCAGTCGGGCTTCCTCACGGCCTGTGTCTGGGCCATATAGAATGCGGTAGACACAAGAGAGCGGGAAGAAACATGCTGGAAACTTTTTGGCTGGCCCAACACTTCCGACGACTGCTCCGGAGGCACCCGCTGAAGGGAGACCCACGTCAACACCCCTGTGTGTGTCCCTAGCATCACCTTTGAAATAATTCAGAAGCGTATAATGGCTTCTTTAAAGCAAACGGCCTTATTTATAAAATTAAAATATGAGGACTGTACAGAAAAGGTGCATACCTCTATCTTTATGGGCGCCTTGTTTTTTAATGAATGCTTTGTGTCATTCCAGCAAGGTGATGAAACACCAACGACTCTTCAGAATGCCATATAAAACCATAACACTGGGTTCAGGGAAATGTTTAAAAAGTAATCGACCACTAGTTAACACTTCTCCTATCGCCACAAGACTCAAAAGAAAACTGGTCCACCAACACGCTAGTGAATGCTGCTGTGTGGAAATGTGGTTTAAAACTCACTTTGGCAGCAACAAACACGGGAGACACAGATATTTATGAGCCAAGGGTGTCCGTACAGATGCTCTGAGGGTCTGCAGTCTCGTCTGCCGGCAGCAACACTGACACTGCAGCGGCGGCGGCAGGGAACACGCCCGCGGCACCATCGGGGGCCTGCAGTCGACGAGGAGTTCACTTTCACACTGTCCTCAGTTAAACACTGATTAATTAACAATTACGTTTTTCTCAAAAAATAAAGGCATGAGGTTTTCATTCAAAATGGGCTGGCAGATCATGACAGATGAATTTCCCTTCAATAAGGAAAAATTTCAGGCAGTAGTCATTTGAAAGGCGGAACTGAATATCTTAGTTTCATTGTCAGGAAACTGTGTCTATTAACTTTCTCCCTTGGTCTCACACTATGTGGGAGCTGTTACAGAGAGAATAGTTCAAGTACGACTGTCTCTGCTCTTAAATGGCTCTTGAGCATCCACTCTGGGCAGATTCTGTCCCGTGCACTGGAAGCACAAAGATGCAGAGGACCCAGACCTCCATCCTCAAGAAATGTAGACTCTGACAAGGAAGAGAGGCAGCAAACACAAACTAAATTTCAAGTTAGTAACTTGTCCTTTTACAGATTAATTTATTTTTTAGACTCAAAGGGCCATCTTCTCTAATATTAAACAGCTCTTACGTCCAGGACAATGACCTGTAAAACCTATCCTACACTTTTCTAGTGAAAAGAGGCACTTCTTCCTTAATCTTTTTTTTTTTTTGACTCCTAAAAAGCCTTAAAAAGTTTCCCTGGACAGAAAAGGTGCATACCTCTATCTTTATGGGCGCCTTGTTTTTTAATGAATGCTTTGTGTCATTCCAGCAAGGTGATGAAACACCAACGACTCTTCAGAATGCCATATAAAACCATAACACTGGGTTCAGGGAAATGTTTAAAAAGTAATCGACCACTAGTTAACACTTCTCCTATCGCCACAAGACTCAAAAGAAAACTGGTCCACCAACACGCTAGTGAATGCTGCTGTGTGGAAATGTGGTTTAAAACTCACTTTGGCAGCAACAAACACGGGAGACACAGATATTTATGAGCCAAGGGTGTCCGTACAGATGCTCTGAGGGTCTGCAGTCTCGTCTGCCGGCAGCAACACTGACACTGCAGCGGCGGCGGCAGGGAACACGCCCGCGGCACCATCGGGGGCCTGCAGTCGACGAGGAGTTCACTTTCACACTGTCCTCAGTTAAACACTGATTAATTAACAATTACGTTTTTCTCAAAAAATAAAGGCATGAGGTTTTCATTCAAAATGGGCTGGCAGATCATGACAGATGAATTTCCCTTCAATAAGGAAAAATTTCAGGCAGTAGTCATTTGAAAGGCGGAACTGAATATCTTAGTTTCATTGTCAGGAAACTGTGTCTATTAACTTTCTCCCTTGGTCTCACACTATGTGGGAGCTGTTACAGAGAGAATAGTTCAAGTACGACTGTCTCTGCTCTTAAATGGCTCTTGAGCATCCACTCTGGGCAGATTCTGTCCCGTGCACTGGAAGCACAAAGATGCAGAGGACCCAGACCTCCATCCTCAAGAAATGTAGACTCTGACAAGGAAGAGAGGCAGCAAACACAAACTAAATTTCAAGTTAGTAACTTGTCCTTTTACAGATTAATTTATTTTTTAGACTCAAAGGGCCATCTTCTCTAATATTAAACAGCTCTTACGTCCAGGACAATGACCTGTAAAACCTATCCTACACTTTTCTAGTGAAAAGAGGCACTTCTTCCTTAATCTTTTTTTTTTTTTGACTCCTAAAAAAGCCTATCTCAAGCCACATTAATGATTCCATGAAGCACGAACCTGAACAATACACACATAAAAACTACGAAAACAATGTGTACTCTTTCTTAGAAGAATGGTTCCACATTAGCTTTTTAGCCTCTTACACATTAAATAGCAACATTTAGCTTAAAGCATCTTATTGCCTAATACGAAGTGTATTTCGTCTTTTTCATCTGTTTCTTGACACCCACACTAATGAACTGTCACAGAAGTAGTTTTGGGAATCACCAAGGGTGAGGCTCCTAACAATGGTAAATAATCAGAAGTCATAAACACAATATTGTCTCTAGTAATTTCAGCTATAACTTTCAAACATCCACACCCAGACAAACCAGATGAAATATGTTGCTTCAGGTCAGCTCTGATGCATCCCTCAGAAATATCAACATTATTGCTTTTATTTTATTATGTACCACACTTCATAACCGTGCACTGAGGAGTACAATAAAAACTCCGCTACCCAGCCTGAGTACTTATTAGATAGGTCAAAAGTTACTATAACAAATAACTTGTTCGACTCAGGGTCCATTAATAACATATCTTGTTGTTGCTCACATGAGGAAAAACATTTTTTAAAAAAAGCAGAAAAAATGGGGGGCAACAAAGAAATGTAAAGCACTAAGAATCTCTTCTATATGCAATTTTCCTTTATAGGTGCACTGCTATCTACTTCATTTTTCAGTGCAATCATATACCCAACAGCTTGGAAATAACAATTTTTAAAACTGGGATAAAAAAACGAAGAAGAAAAAGGGCAAGTCCCAGAGAAGGATGAAAAGACAGAGCCCCACGCCAGCTGTGAGCTCTCAGGGCCTCCGCATGTGACTGTCCCCAGACAGAGCCGAAGCGAGGAGCACCTGACTCTCAAAGGCTGTATCGATTTGGGTGAAACACATTTATGGAGGGTCTGCCCACTTCCAACTACACTGCACAGTCAACCAAGACCTACTTTCCCAGGGCAGGTGGTGTGGCCACCTTGGTTACACAGTATTTCTATAAATAAAAGAGCTCAATTTGAAACCAAAAATCAGCTAACTTTGAAGCTCACCATGGTAATACCGAAAAAAGGAAACTACCTGAGAGGAGATTAGAAAGGGGAAAATAAAAACAAGGCTAAGGACATTTAAGGTATCGGAAAATTAGGGAAACAAAAAATTCATGAAAACCTACTCACACATAAAACTACGAAAACAATGTGTACTCTTTCTTAGAAGAATGGTTCCACATTAGCTTTTTAGCCTCTTACACATAAATAGCAACATTTAGCTTAAAGCATCTTATTGCCTAATACGAAGTGTATTTCGTCTTTTTCATCTGTTTCTTGACACCCACACTAATGAACTGTCACAGAAGTAGTTTTGGGAATCACCAAGGGTGAGGCTCCTAACAATGGTAAATAATCAGAAGTCATAAACACAATATTGTCTCTAGTAATTTCAGCTATAACTTTCAAACATCCACACCCAGACAAACCAGATGAAATATGTTGCTTCAGGTCAGCTCTGATGCATCCCTCAGAAATATCAACATTATTGCTTTTATTTTATTATGTACCACACTTCATAACCGTGCACTGAGGAGTACAATAAAAACTCCGCTACCCAGCCTGAGTACTTATTAGATAGGTCAAAAGTTACTATAACAAATAACTTGTTCGACTCAGGGTCCATTAATAACATATCTTGTTGTTGCTCACATGAGGAAAAACATTTTTTAAAAAAAGCAGAAAAAATGGGGGGCAACAAAGAAATGTAAAGCACTAAGAATCTCTTCTATATGCAATTTTCCTTTATAGGTGCACTGCTATCTACTTCATTTTTCAGTGCAATCATATACCCAACAGCTTGGAAATAACAATTTTTAAAACTGGGATAAAAAAACGAAGAAGAAAAAGGGCAAGTCCCAGAGAAGGATGAAAAGACAGAGCCCCACGCCAGCTGTGAGCTCTCAGGGCCTCCGCATGTGACTGTCCCCAGACAGAGCCGAAGCGAGGAGCACCTGACTCTCAAAGGCTGTATCGATTTGGGTGAAACACATTTATGGAGGGTCTGCCCACTTCCAACTACACTGCACAGTCAACCAAGACCTACTTTCCCAGGGCAGGTGGTGTGGCCACCTTGGTTACACAGTATTTCTATAAATAAAAGAGCTCAATTTGAAACCAAAAATCAGCTAACTTTGAAGCTCACCATGGTAATACCGAAAAAAGGAAACTACCTGAGAGGAGATTAGAAAGGGGAAAATAAAAACAAGGCTAAGGACATTTAAGGTATCATGGGAAATTTATACTATGAGTAAGCAATGGGATGAATTAAAGTCAAGGAAAACATTCATGGATGAGAGGGTGATCCATGTGGAGAGCTTGCATCACTTCCGGACGGAGGGACAGGAGGAGGCAGGGAATCCAGCCCCACGAGCAGCGGGCGTCCCAGGACCCTGACGGCGGAGTGGACCTCGTACAACAAACCCGCCGCCGACACGGGGCATCAGTGGCAGAACCAAGCAGCCGACGCACACACCCGGGGCACTCGAGACCTCAGCAGGTCGTTAGTTCTCACAAAACACAAGCCACTGTATCAATTCTTAATTTTTAGATAGTTCTGAAACTTGACACCAACCGTAAAGCTAATCCATAGCCTTGCAAGTCCTTAGGTGAGAATGTCGCATGTGGTCTATTTTCTTTTTAATGAGTGACTGCCCATGTCTGATGTTTCTCTAGAATTTGTTATCCATCTGCTATTACAGGAATCCAGATAATTAAAAGGAAACTCATTGATGCCACCAGGGCCCACCTAGTGCCCAGCACCTAACAGTCGCTCAATACACAGAAGTGAAAAAAGTTTGTTTTTTTTCTTTACTTTGATCAATAAGAAAGTTAAACATCTACAAAACACTTGCATTACTGAGGAACATGAAATAAGCTTCAAAAACTACTAAATACAGTCCGGAAGCGTGATTATTCTCTAAAAATTAGCAGAAGGAAACAACTTATTCATAAATTGCATTAATCAGTGATGTTTCAGCCGTCTGAAACGTGTCGAATATTAGCATCTGATGTGCCTGTGAACAGTCATGGCTGCTGGTGCACAAGAAATGCTGTAATTGGTTTAAATCGGCCTGGCCCATCTGTCTTTAATACTCTTATTACAAGGCAGTAAGCAGAGAACTATTAGAGCTGCAGTATAAGCTGTAAGATCTTTACTCGTTCTTAAATCATTTAAAAATAATGAGAGCTTTAGCCTTTATCTAATTAACGAGTGCCTTCTTTGAATTAGAAAAACTGTATCATTTAGCCCACGGTTGTTTAGTAAATTGGCTTGGTGGTATGCACGCGAATGCAGGGGAGCACTTCCAGCATCTTGTCCCTGGCCTCTTATTACTTGAATTATAATTCAATGATCACCTTAGATCATGGGCTATTCATAAATCAGAAGGCTGACATCAGATGAAAAATTGTATTAATATATGAAACTTATTATATAGTACAAACTGCTCTCTTGATAAATTACATTGTTCAAACTTGACAATGATTGCATTTAAAACATTATTCCTGTTTGCTGTTTTACAGACTGAAACCTCTTCGTCAGCGACCCCCTCGAAACAAACCCGCCGCCGACACGGGCATCAGTGGCAGAACCAAGCAGCCGACGCACACACCGGGGCACTCGAGACCTCAGCAGGTCGTTAGTTCTCAAAACACAAGCCACTGTATCAATTCTTAATTTTTAGATAGTTCTGAAACTTGACACCAACCGTAAAGCTAATCCATAGCCTTGCAAGTCCTTAGGTGAGAATGTCGCATGTGGTCTATTTTCTTTTTAATGAGTGACTGCCCATGTCTGATGTTTCTCTAGAATTTGTTATCCATCTGCTATTACAGGAATCCAGATAATTAAAAGGAAACTCATTGATGCCACCAGGGCCCACCTAGTGCCCAGCACCTAACAGTCGCTCAATACACAGAAGTGAAAAAAGTTTGTTTTTTTTCTTTACTTTGATCAATAAGAAAGTTAAACATCTACAAAACACTTGCATTACTGAGGAACATGAAATAAGCTTCAAAAACTACTAAATACAGTCCGGAAGCGTGATTATTCTCTAAAAATTAGCAGAAGGAAACAACTTATTCATAAATTGCATTAATCAGTGATGTTTCAGCCGTCTGAAACGTGTCGAATATTAGCATCTGATGTGCCTGTGAACAGTCATGGCTGCTGGTGCACAAGAAATGCTGTAATTGGTTTAAATCGGCCTGGCCCATCTGTCTTTAATACTCTTATTACAAGGCAGTAAGCAGAGAACTATTAGAGCTGCAGTATAAGCTGTAAGATCTTTACTCGTTCTTAAATCATTTAAAAATAATGAGAGCTTTAGCCTTTATCTAATTAACGAGTGCCTTCTTTGAATTAGAAAAACTGTATCATTTAGCCCACGGTTGTTTAGTAAATTGGCTTGGTGGTATGCACGCGAATGCAGGGGAGCACTTCCAGCATCTTGTCCCTGGCCTCTTATTACTTGAATTATAATTCAATGATCACCTTAGATCATGGGCTATTCATAAATCAGAAGGCTGACATCAGATGAAAAATTGTATTAATATATGAAACTTATTATATAGTACAAACTGCTCTCTTGATAAATTACATTGTTCAAACTTGACAATGATTGCATTTAAAACATTATTCCTGTTTGCTGTTTTACAGACTGAAACCTCTTCATGAAAAATTTACAGTGCTCCTCTGTGTTGTGGAGTCAGAGGGCAACGGAGCAAACGGCAGACAGAAGCCATCCTTCAGGCCCGCTGGCAGCTGCGGAGGACAGAGAGCACTCGCAAGGGTAGGCGGAGGCCCTCGCTGCATTTCCTGCATCGCCATCCCCGGCTCCATGAAGATACTAATTGTCCTCACCAGCAGCAGCACAGTAAATAATACAACTTTAATTTCAGCTTACTGGATGGCTTTCTTCTCCTATATAGATGCTTCAACGAAATTTATAGTCATAAACGTTTCACAGAAATTTATAGCATGAGAGGGAAAAAAAGGGGGGGGCAAGCCCATGAAGTTTAATTTGAATTGAGGCCGGGCTCCTCAGATGATGCGTTATGACAAATGCTTTTTGCCAAGGCTGACTGGGTAACTCAAGCTGTAGTTCCATATTATTTACATTAATTACATGAAGGCGGCTTTGTTAATGGTACATTCTGGTGTGGGTCGCAGCATGATATGCTAATGATCTAAGAAAAATCTGCATCTCCAATATTTATGATAATTTGTAATAGGAAATAGGGTTGCTTTCATTTCTTTCTCCTCGCCGGCATAAAAAAAAAGTCAGCACAAAACAATTTTAATCAGAGAAGAAGGGGAAAAGTTCTAATGGCCAAGACAGTTAAGTGTTCTAAACAAAAGGGGAGACTCCTCCTGTCGGGGGCGTTGTCACAGCCGTGACAAAGTGATGACACGGCAGTCCAGGCCGCGGTGCGTCGCCCGCTGAGCGGAAAGGGAGGAGGCGGAAGCGCCAAGCCCGGCTGCCGTCCCCGCGCGCCCGCCTCCCGGCTCGCGGCCACCCGCGGCAGAACGACAAGAAGCTTCACACACACCGCTAATGCACACCAAGTTGCAGCCATTCTGTGGCACGCTATCATGCTGGGAAACAGCTGACACTCTTACAAAATCCATCACAACTTGTGGAAAATGTATGGGAAGATCGTATTCATTCCCAGAGATGAAAACTGCAAAACCACGATAATGTATATGTATGAAATAAATACCAGCATATTTTATCTATACTTTTCTTCCTGTACATTATGTCTGAATTTATAAAATGCAAAAAGTAATGGTAATATCACCAGTATGACTTTTTGGAATATAAAAACAAAGAAACAAAAATGTTCCAAAAAGTCAAATATGATATGTTCAAAAGACCAAAGCTTTTCCAGCTTTTAATGTTTAAACCGTGCTACCTATATTATCAAAAGACTGTTTAAACATGTGTCTTATGTTATTCCTAGAAGTCAGGTTTCGAATTTCCTTCTTGATCAATAAGCAGATACACAGATATTTGGGGCAAGATACAAGTTATGTATTTTCATTAACAATGTTCTAATGGAATAAAAGTTCTCATATAAATGTATCCTATTATATAGAACAGAGCAACAAAAACCCTTAGGAAAAACCTATAGATAATTGGATACTTCACAAGCATATTTGAATATACAAATAGCCTAAGTTTCTAAGATAGATATACAACAGACTTTTTAAGACATAGAATAAGGTCTTCTACAGAGTAGAAAATAATATTGACTGAGAATTTTAAAAGTCTAAGAAGGAATACTTCTATAAACTATTGGTACAGGGTTTAGCTATTCTATGATCAATATGATTAACAAAATCCGGGCAGTGGCCACCTCTAGAGAAAGGAGAAGTGTGTGCTCGGAGGTGACACTGGCGTTGCACCCACACCACGGGGAGCCACACGGGTGCTGTGCCCAGGGCTGTCCCGGCCTCGGGCACCACAGACGGCCAAGGAGCGCACGGTTGTAAGGACGAGAGAAAAAGAAGTGCTTCACACTCTGAAATGAAGGAAATACGTGACACTTAAAGTCCAATGTTAAGATCAGAGGTCCACTGGGTTCTTTAAAACTTATGAAGAAGAATACAATAAAAATCTTTGATAACAAAGTCTAATTATGTTAAGACAACCCTGGCCCATATCTCAAGATTTCTCAGGTCAAGTGGACACACCCATTCACAGACTCCATTTCTTATTGGTAAAATATAAGAATCACAAATAACCGAATGCATAAGAAATAAAATCTCTTCCCAAGCACCTTGGTTCAACGAACAAAAGCTCCTCCATCTGACAACTGGAAAAGGGAAAGCCTTCTACGGTTTACTATATAAAACAAGAAGGCCACAGACAAAGACAACAGCTAATGGCCAGGAGCAGGAATGCAAGCTCTCCCACGACTCAGGTGTGAGCACAGTCACTTCAATCTAGTGTACAAACAGTGCAAGCTTCTGAGAGAGAGCGTGCCAACAGTGCAAGCTTCTGAGAGAGAGCGTGCCAACAGTGCAAGCCTGTGGTGCCTCCTTCTCCCTTCCTAAGGGCAACAGGGGGTCTCCTCTACACAGACACCAGCCAACATGTCTACCCCTGGGAAGGAGCCACACCTATTGATTCCCTTAAGGAAACATAATTCAGATTAAATCCTGTATTACTCAGTTTGACGAACCATTACACTATAAGTTGATCACAGAATTGTAAGAGAAGAAACAGAAATCTTGTAGAGAATATATACAAAAAAATGACTTTTTAAAGCATATTTGAATATAAAATAGAATTTTAAGGTCTTCAAAACAGAGTAGAAAATAATATTGACTGAGAATTTTAAAAGTCTAAGAAGGAATACTTCTATAAACTATTGGTACAGGGTTTAGCTATTCTATGATCAATATGATTAACAAAATCCGGGCAGTGGCCACCTCTAGAGAAAGGAGAAGTGTGTGCTCGGAGGTGACACTGGCGTTGCACCCACACCACGGGGAGCCACACGGGTGCTGTGCCCAGGGCTGTCCCGGCCTCGGGCACCACAGACGGCCAAGGAGCGCACGGTTGTAAGGACGAGAGAAAAAGAAGTGCTTCACACTCTGAAATGAAGGAAATACGTGACACTTAAAGTCCAATGTTAAGATCAGAGGTCCACTGGGTTCTTTAAAACTTATGAAGAAGAATACAATAAAAATCTTTGATAACAAAGTCTAATTATGTTAAGACAACCCTGGCCCATATCTCAAGATTTCTCAGGTCAAGTGGACACACCCATTCACAGACTCCATTTCTTATTGGTAAAATATAAGAATCACAAATAACCGAATGCATAAGAAATAAAATCTCTTCCCAAGCACCTTGGTTCAACGAACAAAAGCTCCTCCATCTGACAACTGGAAAAGGGAAAGCCTTCTACGGTTTACTATATAAAACAAGAAGGCCACAGACAAAGACAACAGCTAATGGCCAGGAGCAGGAATGCAAGCTCTCCCACGACTCAGGTGTGAGCACAGTCACTTCAATCTAGTGTACAAACAGTGCAAGCTTCTGAGAGAGAGCGTGCCAACAGTGCAAGCTTCTGAGAGAGAGCGTGCCAACAGTGCAAGCCTGTGGTGCCTCCTTCTCCCTTCCTAAGGGCAACAGGGGGTCTCCTCTACACAGACACCAGCCAACATGTCTACCCCTGGGAAGGAGCCACACCTATTGATTCCCTTAAGGAAACATAATTCAGATTAAATCCTGTATTACTCAGTTTGACGAACCATTACACTATAAGTTGATCACAGAATTGTAAGAGAAGAAACAGAAATCTTGTAGAGAATATAAGACTCAAAATACAAGATACATTTTAATGAATGGATTTCAGATCCTCACACAAACTGGATACCATGTCATAAGACCTTTAATAACCATTTGCAATGGATTCGCCTTGGTGAGCACTCATAAGACACTTCTGGAGTAGCTATCTGGCTACAACATTATACTCCGTAATTCAGACAAGAATGGAAGGCAGATACATTTCTTTCTCTGTCCTACTTTGTGAATAAGAATTCGACAGAGATTTCATACTGTGAGAAAGTGAAAAAATGAAATAATGTTTGATATTTAACAACTATTTTGAAACTCTATATTAGGCAGTCTCACTAATTTACAGAGTTCAGGAAATAAAATGATAAAGTCTGAGGGGAAAAAAATCTTCAGAAATACTACTACTATAGTCAATACGCAGTGAATTTTTAAAAATATTTTTCATTCTAATAATAATTCCAGATTTAACTTAGAAATACTAAAATTATCTTAGTCTATATATCTCATTGCCAATGAGAAAAACAACTATATAATATATTCCCTTCATTCACAAGTTAAACGACTGTTTCTCATGTCTTCTAAATCCAAGGCTAAACATCTCATGCGTCCACGCGTGCTCAGTCACTTCGGTCGTGCCCGATATTTTGCCCCACTGTGGACTGGAGCCCACCGGGCTCCTCTGTCCGTGGGATTTCCTAGGCAAGAAGCCTGGCGTGGCCGCCACGGCCTCCTCCGGGGCTCTTCCTCACTCAGGGATGGAATCTATGTCTCCTGCGTTGCAGGCGGATGCTTCACGATCCAGTCACCAGGAATCACTCTAGAACATTCATAAAGCCCAGCACACACGCGCCTGAGTGTGGCTGGAATACAGGCCCGCGGGTGAACGCAGCCGTCTGCACGCTTGGGAAGCGCGCGCTGCCCCTGTTCTCTGGCACGACGGGCTCCGGGGAGCCTGTGCTGGGAGGGCAACGCAGAGGGCAACGCGGAGGGCCACACAGCTGGCCCTGGTGGGCAGCAGTGCGCACTGACATCCATCAGGGATCGTCTCCTGGACTGAGTTCCATGCCCCCTTCTTGGCAGACTGCTCTGGATTCTGTTCGGGACGCCCTGATGTTTTTGACAACCAGTACAAGCCACACGTTTCAGCAGAATTTCCAAATTAATGCTGAGAGCACTACGAACGTTCCTTTCTGTATTGTTCACTGGTGCTGATTGTGTCCTAAATAATAAACCGTGGCCTCCGGCGGTTTTTCTCAGAATGTTTACGATGAGAACTCATTCATCTAAATCTGCTGGCCAGTGGAATAAAATAAATCAAGAATTTCCCAAATATAACAATATTTGTGTTCCGCAGATAATTGATGGCTGCAGCTGCACTAATTAAAACCCACCTGAGCTTCATTAATCTTGGTCACCAGGACCGACCGCCACGCACCACACCTTGTGCAGAGCCTGGTGCCCTTGGCATCCGGTCACACTCAGGTGGGTCTCCGTCCTCAGCATTCCATGATGAGCTGAGATCCTCAATTCAACACATGCAAGACACGTAGCATGTGGACAGGCAGCCACGTAGGGCCGATCTCCAATTGTCAGGCTCAAGCACAGCAAAGGATAATTAATTTTTGTATCAGGTTAACATTTTTATTATGAGGTACACTTCCTATTTGTTAAAGAAAAATGTGTCAATGACTTGTGGCTTAAACACTGTCTCCAGCAACGGGCAGGAGGCCTGACAGTGCCGGGAGCACCTCTCACATCCTGCCTGCAGATGGGGTGGCGGTGGTGCTATTTGGAAAGCTCTAGAAGCCTTTCCCAGCAGAATGGCGCATGGGCAGAAACCTCTAGGCACTAAATATTATCAGCCTATGTTTGTACAGAAACTGAGGAACAATGTATAAATAACAAAGACATAGGCTCAGTCACATTTCTGAATTAGCAAAGCCAAAATTCATACAACCGACCCCGGTACCAGGATCATCTATCCAAGCGGAGGGTATAAGCACTGGAATGTTGGCATATGGGGAGAAAGCAGGGGAAAGGGCGAGATGCTTGGGCAGAGCAGCATGGATTAAAATGGCACTGCGAGCACCCATGCAAGAGCTACCCACTGAGGTGCCCGAGGGGAGTCTAGAGAGTGAAACACGCCGCGGAAGACAGGCCCGGGCGGCGGCGGAGGCTGCCCACTGAGACGGGACGAGGAGCTTTAACTACACATCTTGAGAAGCTTTGACTAAAACATTTTCAAGCACAGATAGATCTGTTCCTTTAAGTGAAAGCAGCAAAACACTAGCTATTTGGGGTGTTCACTTAAAAATTCACTAGAAAAATTCTGACCTTGGACCAGACAGACACTGCTGAAGGGACAACTCACTTCATCTAACGCCTAGGCCATGGCTCCAGGTATAATTCCACGAAGGCGAACACTTCTCCTTCCAATTTTAGTGCTTTACTTGATTCGTGAAAGATTTTCATCTGTCACGATCCTCCTCTTTAGGGACAAAACATACACACTCATTAATAAAAGACTCCAAGAACAGAACATTAAAACGAGTTAATTGTTGGCATATCCTTGCACACTAGACAGAAACCAGACGCCACAGACCCAGCTGTTCAGTACTCCTCAGTTCAAGAACAGGCCTGTCCACAGCAGGTTTCACTCGTACTGCTCTCTCTGGAAATGAGTGTCCATCTCCCCAAAAGTCGTGTTAAACATGCTGAGATTTCACATCTCCTCCATGAGCCTTCCTCAGGACCAGCGAACCGGGAGGCTGATGGGAAGCATTGCTGTTTTCCACAGTTCCTAAATTCAGGAAGGTTCAGTTCCACAGAACAGCCTGAGCCTGACTAAAACTAAGTGAAACTGCTCCCCTCTCCGGGGATCGCCTTTGCCCTTCTTGTTGCCTTCTGAGCCGGCCCCCTGAAGGCGGCAGCGCGGCCTGTTCCCAGTATATGGGTCACAGATGGCCTGAGCCACATGCTTTCCTCCAGAATCATCAATCAGGATCACTCGGCTTTTCCTCCTTCTGGTATTTCACTCTCAGAACTCTCTTCTCAATCATTAGCTCTGTGACTGTGTGCCCTTACTGGCTTCTTAGACTGTTCTCCCTCCAGTTCGGTACCAGGATCATCTATCCAAGCGGAGGTATAAGCACTGGAATGTTGGCATATGGGGAGAAAGCAGGGAAAGGGCGAGATGCTTGGGCAGAGCAGCATGGATTAAAATGGCACTGCGAGCACCCATGCAAGAGCTACCCACTGAGGTGCCCGAGGAGTCTAGAGAGTGAAACACGCGCGGAAGACAGGCCCGGGCGGCGGGAGGCTGCCCACTGAGACGGGACGAGGAGCTTTAACTACACATCTTGAGAAGCTTTGACTAAAACATTTTCAAGCACAGATAGATCTGTTCCTTTAAGTGAAAGCAGCAAAACACTAGCTATTTGGGGTGTTCACTTAAAAATTCACTAGAAAAATTCTGACCTTGGACCAGACAGACACTGCTGAAGGGACAACTCACTTCATCTAACGCCTAGGCCATGGCTCCAGGTATAATTCCACGAAGGCGAACACTTCTCCTTCCAATTTTAGTGCTTTACTTGATTCGTGAAAGATTTTCATCTGTCACGATCCTCCTCTTTAGGGACAAAACATACACACTCATTAATAAAAGACTCCAAGAACAGAACATTAAAACGAGTTAATTGTTGGCATATCCTTGCACACTAGACAGAAACCAGACGCCACAGACCCAGCTGTTCAGTACTCCTCAGTTCAAGAACAGGCCTGTCCACAGCAGGTTTCACTCGTACTGCTCTCTCTGGAAATGAGTGTCCATCTCCCCAAAAGTCGTGTTAAACATGCTGAGATTTCACATCTCCTCCATGAGCCTTCCTCAGGACCAGCGAACCGGGAGGCTGATGGGAAGCATTGCTGTTTTCCACAGTTCCTAAATTCAGGAAGGTTCAGTTCCACAGAACAGCCTGAGCCTGACTAAAACTAAGTGAAACTGCTCCCCTCTCCGGGGATCGCCTTTGCCCTTCTTGTTGCCTTCTGAGCCGGCCCCCTGAAGGCGGCAGCGCGGCCTGTTCCCAGTATATGGGTCACAGATGGCCTGAGCCACATGCTTTCCTCCAGAATCATCAATCAGGATCACTCGGCTTTTCCTCCTTCTGGTATTTCACTCTCAGAACTCTCTTCTCAATCATTAGCTCTGTGACTGTGTGCCCTTACTGGCTTCTTAGACTGTTCTCCCTCCAGTTTATTCAGGGCAGATCATCACGGTTTGGTTCAACCCAGAATATCCTTTGTTGGCTAACTTTCAAAACCACCTCATGGGCCACCCCCTGGAGCCTCTTATATATTTGAATATACTTTAGAAACAAGAGGCTGAAAATAACCATTTGTTATGATTTCCAATTTTGATGATACTAAACACAGGAATCTGTATCTGTACTTTTTTAAAAGTATATTTTAATAAAATGTCAGATTTTTGTTTTCAATATTTCTTATAAAATACCACCATTGCTTGACACATATGTTTATTGGGCTTCCTTGGTGCTCAGTGATTCAGAATCTGTTTGCCAATGAAGGAGACAAGGGTTCGATCCTGGGCCAGGAAGACCCCTGGAGAAGGACACGGCACCCACTCCAGGGTCCCTGCCTGGAGCGACCGTGGGCGGAGGAGCCCGAGGGCTCCGGACACGACTTGTCAGCTGGACAGCAGTGGCGTGTGTGTGCACACACATGCACACACATGCACACACACACATATGTAACCTGGTCGCTCCTCAGAAACGCCTGTCTGGTATTAACGGTATGACATATGTTGCACGAAGGAGCCTACGAAGCCCTCTGTCCCCTCGAGAGCCGAGGGTCCAGGAAGAAACCCCGTTTCCAAGCAGAGGGGACAGGCTCTGATGAGGCGAGCTCCCGGCAGGCCAGGGGCCTCGGCACCTGGAGAGGAGCCCTGTTCATCGAGGAAGCTCAGGAAAGGCTTCGGGGAAGCGGGCATCCACAAGACCCTCGTCACGCGGGACGCGGGAGGAGGCACTGCACAGAGAGGGAAGGCACTGGGAGCAGCGGGAGCCCCGACGGGGAGTGGAGGCAGGCAGGAAACGGAGGCAGGAGGCTGCCGGGTCCAGGCCACAGGAGCTGCGCACACCAGCCCCCGAGACAGGGCGCGCCGAGAGCCCAACGGCTTTAAACCTCACTTTCCTGAAGCTGACATTTCTACCTATTCACTACCTTAAAAATCTTTTTATGAAACTGCATTTAATAGCTAAGGTAAACTGTATATTTAATGAAAGACAAATTTGGAATTTGTTTCCAGGCATTACTGAGGTTATCATTCGGAGGTATTTTAAATAAGCACAAATGGAAAAATGTGGCTTACTCCTTCAAGGAGCTGCTATTACCCTTTAAGGTGAGATCTGAACACCTGTTCAGAAATTCAATAAATATTTATTAAATGGTTCTAGCACCAATCTAGGTGATGGAAACAGACAAAAAAAAAAAAAATCTAAGCAAGATTCTGGGATTCTCAGCACAATCTCACCTCCTCCAGTGGAGGACTTGACAGAGACTGTGAATAAGTCACATCATAAATAAAATCACATCTTGTAGTTACAGGATAAGGAAGACTGTGGACAAACAAATTCCTTCTCTGGGTTGCTATGGTCTACAAAACACCCTAAATTATTATTTTTAAAAATAACAAAGTAAAGATAGATGGGTAACATATATTTTTGTTACTCTTCTTTTCAAATAAGATATCTCTTTCTCCTGAAAACTAAGGGAATCTAATTTGTGCTAAGGTAAAAATTATACAGTTTTCATTTCTAAACCATGTAATCTTGATGTGATTAATTAAGGCTAAATGATCTAAAATGATTAAAACATTTAGAATTAACATTTTTTTATTTATATAGCTCTTTGGCTTACTTAACTAATGGTTAATCGCCAATGAAAATAAAGCAGCAAGGACTCAACACATGGTTATTAAAGACAACAGTATAAAAATATTAGTAAAACACATAAGCCTGATGCACGCATCTGTCAACAGGTTATTTTTCAGGTGTTCAGGTCCAGCAGGGACCCCGACTTAGACAGGAGGAGGGCGGCGCTGGACCCTGTCTGTGGACTGTGGCCCCAGCTCCGCCTGGGAGTCTTACACACGACCCCGGCTTTCACACCCGCCTCGCCAGCCACATAGCCGCATGAGCCGCTTCCTAGTAATGAACTGAGAAGGAAGACAGGCACAAGGAAACGAGTTAATTGTTGGCATATCCTTGCACACTAGACAGAAACCAGACGCCACAGACCCAGCTGTTCAGTACTCCTCAGTTCAAGAACAGGCCTGTCCACAGCAGGTTTCACTCGTACTGCTCTCTCTGGAAATGAGTGTCCATCTCCCCAAAAGTCGTGTTAAACATGCTGAGATTTCACATCTCCTCCATGAGCCTTCCTCAGGACCAGCGAACCGGGAGGCTGATGGGAAGCATTGCTGTTTTCCACAGTTCCTAAATTCAGGAAGGTTCAGTTCCACAGAACAGCCTGAGCCTGACTAAAACTAAGTGAAACTGCTCCCTCTCCGGGATCGCCTTTGCCCTTCTTGTTGCCTTCTGAGCCGGCCCCCTGAAGGCGGCAGCGCGGCCTGTTCCCAGTATATGGGTCACAGATGGCCTGAGCCACATGCTTTCCTCCAGAATCATCAATCAGGATCACTCGGCTTTTCCTCCTTCTGGTATTTCACTCTCAGAACTCTCTTCTCAATCATTAGCTCTGTGACTGTGTGCCCTTACTGGCTTCTTAGACTGTTCTCCCTCCAGTTTATTCAGGGCAGATCATCACGGTTTGGTTCAACCCAGAATATCCTTTGTTGGCTAACTTTCAAAACCACCTCATGGGCCACCCCCTGGAGCCTCTTATATATTTGAATATACTTTAGAAACAAGAGGCTGAAAATAACCATTTGTTATGATTTCCAATTTTGATGATACTAAACACAGGAATCTGTATCTGTACTTTTTTAAAAGTATATTTTAATAAAATGTCAGATTTTTGTTTTCAATATTTCTTATAAAATACCACCATTGCTTGACACATATGTTTATTGGGCTTCCTTGGTGCTCAGTGATTCAGAATCTGTTTGCCAATGAAGGAGACAAGGGTTCGATCCTGGGCCAGGAAGACCCCTGGAGAAGGACACGGCACCCACTCCAGGGTCCCTGCCTGGAGCGACCGTGGGCGGAGGAGCCCGAGGGCTCCGGACACGACTTGTCAGCTGGACAGCAGTGGCGTGTGTGTGCACACACATGCACACACATGCACACACACACATATGTAACCTGGTCGCTCCTCAGAAACGCCTGTCTGGTATTAACGGTATGACATATGTTGCACGAAGGAGCCTACGAAGCCCTCTGTCCCCTCGAGAGCCGAGGGTCCAGGAAGAAACCCCGTTTCCAAGCAGAGGGGACAGGCTCTGATGAGGCGAGCTCCCGGCAGGCCAGGGGCCTCGGCACCTGGAGAGGAGCCCTGTTCATCGAGGAAGCTCAGGAAAGGCTTCGGGAAAGCGGGCATCCACAAGACCCTCGTCACGCGGGACGCGGGAGGAGGCACTGCACAGAGAGGGAAGGCACTGGGAGCAGCGGGAGCCCCGACGTGGAGTGGAGGCAGGCAGGAAACGGAGGCAGGAGGCTGCCGGGTCCAGGCCACAGGAGCTGCGCACACCAGCCCCCGAGACAGGGCGCGCCGAGAGCCCAACGGCTTTAAACCTCACTTTCCTGAAGCTGACATTTCTACCTATTCACTACCTTAAAAATCTTTTTATGAAACTGCATTTAATAGCTAAGGTAAACTGTATATTTAATGAAAGACAAATTTGGAATTTGTTTCCAGGCATTACTGAGGTTATCATTCGGAGGTATTTTAAATAAGCACAAATGGAAAAATGTGGCTTACTCCTTCAAGGAGCTGCTATTACCCTTTAAGGTGAGATCTGAACACCTGTTCAGAAATTCAATAAATATTTATTAAATGGTTCTAGCACCAATCTAGGTGATGGAAACAGACAAAAAAAAAAAAAATCTAAGCAAGATTCTGGGATTCTCAGCACAATCTCACCTCCTCCAGTGGAGGACTTGACAGAGACTGTGAATAAGTCACATCATAAATAAAATCACATCTTGTAGTTACAGGATAAGGAAGACTGTGGACAAACAAATTCCTTCTCTGGGTTGCTATGGTCTACAAAACACCCTAAATTATTATTTTTAAAAAATAACAAAGTAAAGATAGATGGGTAACATATATTTTTGTTACTCTTCTTTTCAAATAAGATATCTCTTTCTCCTGAAAACTAAGGGAATCTAATTTGTGCTAAGGTAAAAATTATACAGTTTTCATTTCTAAACCATGTAATCTTGATGTGATTAATTAAGGCTAAATGATCTAAAATGATTAAAACATTTAGAATTAACATTTTTTTATTTATATAGCTCTTTGGCTTACTTAACTAATGGTTAATCGCCAATGAAAATAAAGCAGCAAGGACTCAACACATGGTTATTAAAGACAACAGTATAAAAATATTAGTAAAACACATAAGCCTGATGCACGCATCTGTCAACAGGTTATTTTTCAGGTGTTCAGGTCCAGCAGGGACCCCGACTTAGACAGGAGGAGGGCGTGCGCTGGACCCTGTCTGTGGACTGTGGCCCCAGCTCCGCCTGGGGAGTCTTACACACGACCCCCGGCTTTCACACCCGCCTCGCCAGCCACATAGCCGCATGAGCCGCTTCCTAGTAATGAACTGAGAAGGAAGACAGGCACAAGGCGGCAGCTGGGGGGGTGTGGTGGGGGTGGTGAGAGGGAAACAGGAGGACGAGAGGGAGCGGGAGACGGAGAGACAGACAGACAGACACGGAGTGTGTGTGTGTGCATCCAGGTGAAGGTATGTCTTAGTGACTCTGTTTCTCTGGGGGGCCGGCCTGATATGTTATGTCCCAATGGTAACTAGCCTAGCAATTTTTTTTAATCTATTCTGAATGGGCAATGGCAATTGCCTTCCACAAGAATACAGGTGTGTTCCAATGACATTATCTCATCCATACATTGATAATGAAGGTTTCATCTACAACCAACCTCAAATTAGATGTATCAACATGCTACATAAAAGTACAAATACATTAAATCTATAATAAATTGCCCTGGTTATTTTTAGTGAAAAGTTAAAACAGATTTCACCAAATATTTAAAATTACTGTTTTTTAAAAAGAAAACCCAAGTAAAAGTATTATCTGCTATCCTTTCCAAGACTTGCAGAGAATATACTCAATACAGTGGAGTTAAAGTAAACAAATAACCCAGTATGCTACAGGCTTACTGAGTAAGAACGACTGTCCGTCAGCAGTCAAGCGTTCAAGCTCAAAGAAAACTGTCTTCCTCCCGTCTGTGATCTGTTTCTTCCCTCCCTTCACTCCAGACTTCTTGAAGAAACCCTTACATTGCGTCATAGCAGGACCCATGAGCCTGCAGAAACACCTGCCAACCACGCGCTGCTGTCCCGCCCCTCTTTTTCTCACTCAGAGCCCTCGGCCCGGAAGCCCCTTCTCCTCCGCGAGCTGCCACCAGCCCAGCTGCAGCGGGGCTCTCTGGGCCTGCGTGGCCAGTGCTTCCACCCTGCGCATCCCCGCATCAGGGCTGCGGCTCTGGCTCCTCCTGGCGGACCCCGCATCCCGTTCACGCTGCAGTCTCAGGCCGCAGTGCGGCTGGCCCTGCGCTCAGCCCCAGAGTAAGCCAGCCCAGGCCTTGCTGCTGGAGCCACCTCTCCCAGGCCGCCTCGGGACACGCCTTCCTTCCCCTTCTCTAATCACAAACACCTTGGGCAAGACTGAGACACACTCGCTAGACATGTTCCTCCGCCAGAACGCACTTCCTCCTCTTGAAGGAGCAGAGCCCTGGAAGTCAGAGGGGTGCTCGCTGGCAGCAGCACACCCTCCTCCCTCCCGAGCTCCCTGGGCATCATCACATCAAGCACGACGGCAGGGGGCGCGAGGGTCTCTCTCTGATGCGCACACCTCCCGACGCCGGGACCCAGCGACTCTTCCCGGCCACCCTGCCACAGCAGCCGACGCTGGATCTCCAGCCAGAGGGACCCGGGCAGGGTTCCGTGCGTTGAAGTGTGCTGCCTCCGCCCGTGCGCCGTGGAGAAATGAGAGAAATCAGAGCCCGGGGCCTGGGCTCGGGAGAGGCTTCGTCCGGCCGCGGTTACACGGTCAGACGTGTGCAGTCAGTGCACACCTGGGGGGGTCCTGGGCCATCAGGGGCTGTTCTGGTCCTTGCTTCCAGACCAGAAAGCGGGGAGAGGACTGGGAACTGGAGGAGCCGTGGCTGCTGCCCCCGACCCCGAACACAGCGCAGGCCCAGCGATGCGGCTCCGAGAAGCCCTCCAGGCGCGCACTCCACCCACGGCCAGGTTCACCCTGCTCCGCACTCGGAAGAGGAGCGTCTGCAGGAGCCTCCGCCTCCACCCCTGCACAGCGACGGTCAGGAGCTTCAGAGCTCCAGCAGTTAAAACAAAACAAGGCAGGGACATCCTGCTCACTTAAAGTCAGAGCCGTCCGGTCAGCTGTCAGCGCCAGCCGGCGTCTCCCGGGAAGAAGGCGGTGTGTGACCAGCCCCGGAAGCAGGCAAGCCGGTGTCACCCTTCACATCTGCAAGAGGCTGAAGAGTGTCTTCTGCTGTCTCTCCTGGTCCTGCTCACCTGTAGCTGCAGCCTGGCCTGGGGGAGGGGAGGCGGGGCGGGGAGGTGCACAGCTTCCAGCGGAGGGGAGGACCGGCCTGTGTCCAGGCGCCTCTGTCAGGGAGCAGGTGGCATTTTGCTTGGATTACACAGTGTGAAGCAGACTCTCCAGACAAGACCAGACAAGGACCTCGCGAAGGGGACACCGTCCGTCCAGTCTGGCACGACCGTGACAGCAATGCTGACGTGGAAACTGTGCTCACGGGCGAGCTTCAGGAGAGGCTCTCAAGGACCTGCCCCCTAAACTGTCCCAGCAGGTGCTCAGTGGAGTGAGAGTTACCAAACAAAACAAAAGCGGAGTCACAGATTTCCTCACACCCAAATCACTCCATTCTCCTGGCACAAGGTAGTTAAGAAATAAAATAATTGGGTCCTGACTGCCACAAGGCCCAAAGGAACAGAAGCAGAAGAGAACTAGAAAACCGTTTCTAAATCAGCCGCGACAACGCTGTCCCTCCAGTGAGGGGCACAGGGGCTGGAGTCTGGACGCTCCGTGCAGAGACCCACCTGCACTGCACAGTGAGCCGAGTCCACTGCCACACGACACAGAAGGCCATGAAATCCGGGTTGACTTTTCAAGGAAAGCCAGGACGTAACCCCCCATCACTATCTCATTCATTACCTGTTGAATTAAATGGAAATTATTTTTCCTTTTACTTGGAAGGACAGAGAACTGGAGGAGCCTGGCTGCTGCCCCCGACCCCGAACACAGCGCAGGCCCAGCGATGCGGCTCCGAGAAGCCCTCCAGGCGCGCACTCCACCCACGGCCAGGTTCACCCTGCTCCGCACTCGGAAGAGGAGCGTCTGCAGGAGCCTCCGCCTCCACCCCTGCACAGCGACGGTCAGGAGCTTCAGAGCTCCAGCAGTTAAAACAAAACAAGGCAGGGACATCCTGCTCACTTAAAGTCAGAGCCGTCCGGTCAGCTGTCAGCGCCAGCCGGCGTCTCCCGGGAAGAAGGCGGTGTGTGACCAGCCCCGGAAGCAGGCAAGCCGGTGTCACCCTTCACATCTGCAAGAGGCTGAAGAGTGTCTTCTGCTGTCTCTCCTGGTCCTGCTCACCTGTAGCTGCAGCCTGGCCTGGGGGAGGGGAGGCGGGGCGGGGAGGTGCACAGCTTCCAGCGGAGGGGAGGACCGGCCTGTGTCCAGGCGCCTCTGTCAGGGAGCAGGTGGCATTTTGCTTGGATTACACAGTGTGAAGCAGACTCTCCAGACAAGACCAGACAAGGACCTCGCGAAGGGGACACCGTCCGTCCAGTCTGGCACGACCGTGACAGCAATGCTGACGTGGAAACTGTGCTCACGGGCGAGCTTCAGGAGAGGCTCTCAAGGACCTGCCCCCTAAACTGTCCCAGCAGGTGCTCAGTGGAGTGAGAGTTACCAAACAAAACAAAAGCGGAGTCACAGATTTCCTCACACCCAAATCACTCCATTCTCCTGGCACAAGGTAGTTAAGAAATAAAATAATTGGGTCCTGACTGCCACAAGGCCCAAAGGAACAGAAGCAGAAGAGAACTAGAAAACCGTTTCTAAATCAGCCGCGACAACGCTGTCCCTCCAGTGAGGGGCACAGGGGCTGGAGTCTGGACGCTCCGTGCAGAGACCCACCTGCACTGCACAGTGAGCCGAGTCCACTGCCACACGACACAGAAGGCCATGAAATCCGGGTTGACTTTTCAAGGAAAGCCAGGACGTAACCCCCCATCACTATCTCATTCATTACCTGTTGAATTAAATGGAAATTATTTTTCCTTTTACTTGGAAGGACAGAGAAGTCTGGCAGGCTGCAGTCCAGGGCATCACAAAGAGTTGGAAACAACTTAGCAACTGAACAATAACAAGAAAAAAGGTGTTTATTTGCTACTTCTGCAATGCCAGAATGTAGGCCCGCTCTCTGAAGAACGGGCAGCGGGTCTTTCTCATGTCTAACTGCCCCCTCGGCACGTGCGTGGTGGCCAGCACATTCCCGCTGACCGACAACTCAGCGAGTAGAGGCGAGGATGGCTCCTGAGGTCAGTGACGCCGTCCCCTCTTCCGGTTAAAAGGTGCGCCGTGGTTCGGTTCATCGTTCCAGAGTCTGCTCAGAGATATTCCATTTGGCTCCTAGAAGTGTCTCCATGTAAAGCCCAGAGTGAAATTGACTTAACTTCCTCATACGTCAGGGGGTTTTAAAATGCCCACCTGGAATGTAAATTGATACAGCCTCTATGGAAGACAGTCTGGAGATTTCTTAAAAAACTAAAAATAGAAGCACCATACGACCCAGCAATCCCACTGTTAGGCTTATACCCTGATGAAATCAAATCTGAAAGAAGCACCTGTACCCCAATGTTCATTGCAGCTCTCTATACAATAGCTAGAACATGGAAGCAACCTAGATGCCCATCGATGAACGAATGGATACAAAAGCTCTGGTTCATATATATAATGGAATACTACACAGCTGTAAAGAGAAATGCAGAAGAATCAGCCCTAATGAGGTGGCTGGATCTAGAACGTTATCATAAAAAGTGAAGTCAGTCAGAAAGAGAAGGACAAATACAGTATATTAACACATATATATGGAATCTAGTAGGATGGTGATGATGGCACACGCAGGGAAGCGACGGAAAGACAGACATGTCTACTACAAAGCAACAGTTATCAAGACAGTATGGTACTGGCACAAAAACAGAACTATAGATCAATGGAACAAGATTGAGAACCCAGAGATCAACCCACGCACCTATGGGTACCTTATTTTTGATAAAGGAGGAGAAACTATAAAATGGGACAAAGACAGCCTCTTTAACAAGTGGTGCTGGGAGAATTGGACAGCTACATGCAAAAAAATGAAATTGGAACATTCCCTGACACCATACACTAAGATCAACTCAAAATGGATTAAAGACCTCAATGTAAGACCAGAAACCATCAAACTCTTAGAGGAGAATATAGGCAAAACCCTCAAGGACATCAATCAAAGCAAGATCTTCTCTGACCCACCAACTAAAATAGCAGAACTGAAAAGAAAAATGAACATATGGGACCTTATGAAACTTAAAAGCTTTTGTACAGCAAAAGAAATTACAAAAAAGTTCAACAGACACCCCACAGAGTGGGAGAAAATCATAGCAAATGAAACAACAGACAAAGAATTAATCTCCAAAATCTACAAGCAACTCAGACAACTCAGCACAGGGAAAATGAGCAGCCCAATCAAAAAATGGGAAAAAGATCTAAAGAGACGCCTCTCCAAAGAGGACATACAAATGGCCCAAAAATACATGAAACGATGCTCAACCTCGCTTATTATCAGAGAAATGCAAATTAAAACCACAATGAGATACCACCTCACACCTGTCAGAATGGCCATCATCAACAAATCGACAGACAACAAATGCTGGAGAGGGTGTGGAGAAAAGGGAACCCTCTTGCATTGCTGGTGGGAATGTAAATTAATACAACCTCTATGGAAGACAATATGGAGATTCCTTAAAAAACTAAAAATAGAAGCACCCTATGACCCAGCAATCCCACTATTAGGCCTATATCCTGATGAAATCAAAAATGAAAGAGGCACCTGTACCCCAATGTTCATTGCAGCTCTCTATACAATAGCCAGAACATGGAAGCAACCTAGATGTCCACTGACAAATGAATGGATCCAGAAGCTCTGGTACATATATACAATGGAATACTACTCAGCTGTTAAAAGAAATGCAGAAGACTCAGTCCTAATGAGGTGGCTGGCTCTAGAACCTATCATAAAAAGTGAAGTAAGTCAAAAAGAGAAAGACAAGTATAGTATACTAACTCATATATATGGGATCTAGTAAGATGGTCATGATAACACACGCAGTGAACTCATGAAAAACAGAGAATAGACATAAAGACATTGTGGAGACCGAACAGTGGGAGGGAGTAACATGGAAACCTATACTGTCATGTGTAGAAAAGATAGCTATTGTCATTGTGCTAGGGGAATAGGAGTACCTACAACCACTTGGAGCGATGGTCTGGAGGGATGGGAGGGGGAAAGACAGACATGGACAGTGGACATATGGACATTGTGGGGAAGGAACAGTGGGTGAGAGGCGTAAAGGAAGTAGCATGAAGGCCTGTGCTATCATAAGTGAAGAAAATAGCTCTAGTCATTGCTCTGTGAGAAAAGGGGATCCTTCAGGGGTGCTGTGTGATGGTTGGGAGGGGTGAGGACCCCAGAGTAACCCCCATGCACTGCACAGTGAGCCGAGTCCACTGCCACACGACACAGAAGGCCATGAAATCCGGGTTGACTTTTCAAGGAAAGCCAGGACGTAACCCCCCATCACTATCTCATTCATTACCTGTTGAATTAAATGGAAATTATTTTTCCTTTTACTTGGAAGGACAGAGAAGTCTGGCAGGCTGCAGTCCAGGGCATCACAAAGAGTTGGAAACAACTTAGCAACTGAACAATAACAAGAAAAAAGGTGTTTATTTGCTACTTCTGCAATGCCAGAATGTAGGCCCGCTCTCTGAAGAACGGGCAGCGGGTCTTTCTCATGTCTAACTGCCCCCTCGGCACGTGCGTGGTGGCCAGCACATTCCCGCTGACCGACAACTCAGCGAGTAGAGGCGAGGATGGCTCCTGAGGTCAGTGACGCCGTCCCCTCTTCCGGTTAAAAGGTGCGCCGTGGTTCGGTTCATCGTTCCAGAGTCTGCTCAGAGATATTCCATTTGGCTCCTAGAAGTGTCTCCATGTAAAGCCCAGAGTGAAATTGACTTAACTTCCTCATACGTCAGGGGGTTTTAAAATGCCCACCTGGAATGTAAATTGATACAGCCTCTATGGAAGACAGTCTGGAGATTTCTTAAAAAACTAAAAATAGAAGCACCATACGACCCAGCAATCCCACTGTTAGGCTTATACCCTGATGAAATCAAATCTGAAAGAAGCACCTGTACCCCAATGTTCATTGCAGCTCTCTATACAATAGCTAGAACATGGAAGCAACCTAGATGCCCATCGATGAACGAATGGATACAAAAGCTCTGGTTCATATATATAATGGAATACTACACAGCTGTAAAGAGAAATGCAGAAGAATCAGCCCTAATGAGGTGGCTGGATCTAGAACGTTATCATAAAAAGTGAAGTCAGTCAGAAAGAGAAGGACAAATACAGTATATTAACACATATATATGGAATCTAGTAGGATGGTGATGATGGCGCACGCAGGGAAGCGATGGAAAGACAGACATGGACAGTGGACATATGGACATTGTGGGGAAGGAACAGAGGGTGGGAGGCGTAAAGGAAGCAGCGTGAAGGCCTGTGCTATCATAAGTGAAGAAAATAGCTCTAGTCATTGCTCTGTGAGAAAAGGGGCTCCTTCAGGGGTGCTGTGTGATGGTCGGGAGGGGTGGGAAGCGGGGATATACATATGACTAATCTGGGAACATACATATCTGTAAACAACAAAACTCTGTAAAAGTTAAAAGCAAACTAAAGGTTTAAAAAAATAATAAAAAAAATAAATAAAATGCCCACCTGACCCGACGAATAGCCAGTGTGCTGCAGGCTGGTGCCCCTGGCCCGAGGACCACCTCCCGGTTCGCGTGGCCTCAGGTGGACATTTCCCCAGTGACACTTTAAGAGAGGAGGTTCCCTGAGGCAGACTTTGGAACAGGATGTTGTACTACATAACAATTAAACTTGGTTTGCACAAGGCATGAAATGCTGGCCTGAGGCACTTTCTGTTCCCCAGGCTGCAAGTTTAAAAGAATCTTTCTCTTCTTCCTGCCTTGTAAGTTTTTCTTACTTTCCACGCACCCCCAATGATAGCTTTGCTAAGGCTAATCCTTAACAAAAAATGGCAAATCTTCAAATATTACTGTAGAAATATATGACAGTTCAGTGAAAAAATATATAGTCCTTCAATGTAACAAATATATATCTATACATAGAATTCATAAGAAGAAATAAATGTGCAGATTTATACATGTAAATATAACTCTACCTTGTTTTTCCATATTATGCAAACATATATATATTATAATGTGTATATAAATATACATAAAACAAATCCTAAGTTTTAAAAAAGGACCATCCACTCAACGGCGGAAACGGGTTACTATTAATGAGGGTTCAGAATGAGACGCTCTGGGTGAAAGCCACATCAACTGCAAGATTCGAAATTCTTCCCGGCTTCCCCAGGGCTTCCTTTCTTCCTACTGCAACTTCAATGATTTCCTCATCATTCGAAATCACCTTGAATAAAAATCCTATTTTATCCCCACAGGCAGTATCTTCCGGATTTAGATACTCTCTAAGGTTATTTTTTCCCCTCACCTATAGATAGAGACAATGTCAGAATCAAACGAGCTTGATCTTTCACAAATTAAACCTGTCTCATCCACCCTGCAAGAGGGCACAGACCCTAGAAATCACAGCGCTGTGGGTTCAAGTGACGTGGGCTCCTGGAAAGGTGCTCTGCGTCTCTGAGCCTCGCTCTCTATCTGCCCCCGAGCAGCCGGGGAAATCGTACTCTCTTCTGAGTGTTTTCGAAGGGAAGCACGCGCAGAGGGACCCTCGGAGCAGAAACATCAGCTCCCTTTATGAAGAAGCTCACCAGAACTTATCAACCCAAAAGCAGTCGGGTATTTTCTGAGCACCTATCCTGCACCTGTGTACTGCAAATCTGTCTAAAATGCATGTCCTGAACAGCTGGGGCTGGTGACAGGCAGCAGGGGAGAACGGCGAGAGCTACAGCGGAAGTCAAGGCAAAGGGACCGTCCCCATGCGCAGAGGGCGACCGCGATGTCAGCAGGAGGCCACCAAGTGAGAGCTCGCCAGAGATTCACTCCAAGCTTCCGAGCTGCCCCAGAACTGAGCATCAGGACTGACTAGGAACATCCTCACAGGCAACCCCGTTTCCAAGGCCTCGAACGTCACGGGAAACACAACAGAGCCTGCGCGTCCCAGCCACGCTGGGAGACGCCCACTCCCTCCCGTCTGGAAGGCCCGTCCACAGAAGACACTCCAGAAATGAGAAGATACTAGAAGGAACAATGGTGTTTACGCTGGGAGATGCCCACTGCCTCCCGTCTGGAAGACCCTATTACGTCCATAGAAGTCACTCCAGAAATGAGAAGATACTAGAAGGAACAATGGTGTTTTCCTTTAAGTGGAATTTTTATTCATGAAAACTGTGTGGGGGGGGCAAACATATCCTGGAATAACTGCGATTAACCCCTGATGAGACAAGACTAGCAACCCCACGGGACGAGCACTCCTTGCTTGCTTGTTCAGTCGCGAAGTCGAGCCCGACTCTTCGCAGCCCGTGGACCGCAGCCCGCCAGGCTGTCCTGCCGCTGGGCTTCTCCGAGGCAGGCGTCCTGGAGCGGGTGCCACTTCTGCACTTCTTCGCCCAAACAAATCCCTGCAGCTGTGTCTTGCAGGACTATTCCATTTTATCCTCACTACTATAATGATGTTCACAGAGCCTCAAAACTCTGTACGCCTGACCAAGATGCTCTGTCACTTCAGCGAGGCGTCAGACTTTGTTGACACGTGGCACCACCTCTCAGGGAGGTGAAAGCCATGTCACCGCCAAGCTGCGTCTCCAGCTGTGACATGTCTCGGTACAGAAGGGCAGGAGGGAGAGGGAAAGAGAGAAACTACTTTATCATTTATCAAGAGTCATGCCAAAATACTTCAGTCTTTACTCACATTTAGTATTTTTTTTCCTGTTCAGTGGCCTTCATACAATGAAAAATATGTTTTAAAGTTACCTTATTGAAATGTATTGAATAATGACTGTCAAGGTTGGAAACTAGCCACAAGAATGGATGTTATCTATTCCTCAGTCCTCCAGAGAGGGCCATAAATACATGTGATATTCCTCTGAGCTGTATTTTGCGTTCAGATTTCTGATTTAGACAAAATGTGTTAAAAAAAAAATACTGCAAGAAGGCAGCTGCTGAGTTAAAATACATCTGTGTGTAAAAGAAGTTCTGCTAATTTTAGTCAGAGAAAGGAAAGCATTACAGTGAAAAAATTTCTTTTGATAACCTAAAAATAAATCTGCAAATACCCATTTGATATGCAGACACAAAAATTCAAGCTCAAACTATGAACACATACTGGGGGCCTGTCACATATAAATGAAGTACAACATAAGAAATAAATACGACGATGTGAAAGAGATAAAGATTTAAATACCAAACAAAAGGCAGCTGCGCTGGGAACTGAAGGACAACCCATGTTCACAAATTCCGTGTCGGGGAACTGACTCGGAGCAAGCAGCCACAGGTTCAAGCCACCGAAGGCACAGCCTTGAGTCCCGCGGGAGACACATGTCCTCATACTGTCACCACGGCCCACCACCTGGCCCCCCGTGACGTGGGCGCAGGTGACCAACCAGACTCTGGACGTGCAGGACGCAGACCACGTGTCTTCACTGCTGAAAAGAGCCAGCTCACATTTCTAAGCCGGGTGAGTGTTAACAAATTTACACACAGAGAAGTTGTCCTCTGACACAGGACCGGCTTGACACATTTCAAACAAAAAAGAAGACAGAAGACATCTGAGAATGAAATTTTGAGCCAACATATAAACTGCCCAATTAAGACATAATATGATTAATACTACCCACTAGACTATAGGTAACCCACAATCCTATGTCTTTCAAATTTCAGGAAGGGAGGTTTTAGCATTTATCATGGGGGCTTTTAAATGCCCACGAGCCATAACTTACTGTAGAGGGCCCCTCCTGGTAGCTCTAGAGCCTGAGTTCCACAAGAGAAGCCACTGTAACAAGAAGCCTGCTTATCCCCAACGGTCTCCAGCTTGCATGTCTCGGTAACTACTTTATCATTTATCAAGAGTCATGCCAAAATACTTCAGTCTTTACTCACATTTAGTATTTTTTTTCCTGTTCAGTGGCCTTCATACAATGAAAAATATGTTTTAAAGTTACCTTATTGAAATGTATTGAATAATGACTGTCAAGGTTGGAAACTAGCCACAAGAATGAATGTTATCTACTCCTCAGTCCTCCAGAGAGGGCCATAAATACATGTGATATTCCTCTGTGCTGTATTTTGCATTCAGATTTCTGATTTAGACAAAACGTGTTAAAAAAATACTGCAAGAAGGCAGCTGCTGAGTTAAAATACATCTGTGTGTAAAAGAAGTTCTGCTAATTTTAGTCAGAGAAAGGAAAGCATTACAGTGAAAAAATTTCTTTTGATAACCTAAAAATAAATCTGCAAATACCCATTTGATATGCAGACACAAAAATTCAAGCTCAAACTATGAACACATACTGGGGGCCTGTCACATATAAATGAAGTACAACATAAGAAATAAATACGACGATGTGAAAGAGATAAAGATTTAAATACCAAACAAAAGGCAGCTGCGCTGGGAACTGAAGGACAACCCATGTTCACAAATTCCGTGTCGGGGAACTGACTCGGAGCAAGCAGCCACAGGTTCAAGCCACCGAAGGCACAGCCTTGAGTCCCGCGGGAGACACATGTCCTCATACTGTCACCACGGCCCACCACCTGGCCCCCCGTGACGTGGGCGCAGGTGACCAACCAGACTCTGGACGTGCAGGACGAGACCACGTGTCTTCACTGCTGAAAAGAGCCAGCTCACATTTCTAAGCCGGGTGAGTGTTAACAAATTTACACACAGAGAAGTTGTCCTCTGACACAGGACCGGCTTGACACATTTCAAACAAAAAAGAAGACAGAAGACATCTGAGAATGAAATTTTGAGCCAACATATAAACTGCCCAATTAAGACATAATATGATTAATACTACCCACTAGACTATAGGTAACCCACAATCCTATGTCTTTAAAATTCAGAGTAGTTTTAGCATTTATCATGGGCTTTAAATGGTCTGTAGAGGGCTTCCCTGGTAGCTCAGTAGTAAAGAGTTCACCTGCCAATGCAAGAGACACAGGTTTGATCCCTGATCCGAGAAGATTCCACATGCTGAGGAGCAACTATGCCCACGAGCCATAACTATTGAGCCTGTGCTCTAGAGCCTCGGAGCCACAACTATGGAGCCCATGTACCACAAGTGAAGCCCATAAGCACTAGAGCCTGAGTTCCACAAGAGAAGCCACTGTAACAAGAAGCCTGCTTATCTCAACTAGAGAGTAGCCTCCACTCCCTGCAACTAGAGAGGAGCCTGCAGCAGCCGTGAAAGAGCCAAAAATAAATAAATAAAAATAAAATGCCTTTCTTTAAAAAAAAAAAAAAGGTTCTGTAAAATACAGTGTAAAATATACTTCATGATCACCCTTAAAATACTTCCTGTCAGGCTTCCTGGTGGTCCAGTGGGTAAGGACACCGCCTTGCAGTGCAAGGGGCGCCGGTTCGATCCCTGGCCTGGGAAGATCCCACGTGCCGCGGAGCGGCTGGACTGATGTGTCCAATTACTGAGCCGGAGCCCTGGAGCGCATGCACCCAGAACCGGTGCTCTGCAACAACAGAGGCCACTGCGATGGGAGGCCCACACAGGCTAAAGAACTAAGATAAACAAATGAAGGATCAATAGAAGTGGCCAAAAAAAAAAAAAAAATACTTCCTCTCCAACACTGCAGCTTCTTGGCAGTATTAACTACTTTCAACACCACCTTCATGTACCCCAATCCATCACCATGGTACGCTGAGCACACAGGTCTTAACCAATGCTTTCGTATATAGGTATGTATGTATGTTATCTATTTTTTCAATATATATTTGACTTTCAAATAAATGCATGTCTGTTTTTTTTTTTTTTTTTGGGCGGGGGTAGGATTGGGGAGGGAGGGGAGAGGGCGGGCCACTTCCATTGGTCTTTCATTTCTCTATTTTCATCCGTATTTTTTGCCCTAGGTTTGGCTGTCAAATAGTCAATTGCATCAGTCCCTACTATAATGATGTTCACAGAGCCTCAAAACTCTGTACGCCTGACCAAGATGCTCTGTCACTTCAGCGAGGCGTCAGACTTTGTTGACACGTGGCACCACCTCTCAGGGAGGTGAAAGCCATGTCACCGCCAAGCTGCGTCTCCAGCTGTGACATGTCTCGGTACAGAAGGGCAGGAGGGAGAGGGAAAGAGAGAAACTACTTTATCATTTATCAAGAGTCATGCCAAAATACTTCAGTCTTTACTCACATTTAGTATTTTTTTTCCTGTTCAGTGGCCTTCATACAATGAAAAATATGTTTTAAAGTTACCTTATTGAAATGTATTGAATAATGACTGTCAAGGTTGGAAACTAGCCACAAGAATGGATGTTATCTATTCCTCAGTCCTCCAGAGAGGGCCATAAATACATGTGATATTCCTCTGAGCTGTATTTTGCGTTCAGATTTCTGATTTAGACAAAATGTGTTAAAAAAAAAATACTGCAAGAAGGCAGCTGCTGAGTTAAAATACATCTGTGTGTAAAAGAAGTTCTGCTAATTTTAGTCAGAGAAAGGAAAGCATTACAGTGAAAAAATTTCTTTTGATAACCTAAAAATAAATCTGCAAATACCCATTTGATATGCAGACACAAAAATTCAAGCTCAAACTATGAACACATACTGGGGGCCTGTCACATATAAATGAAGTACAACATAAGAAATAAATACGACGATGTGAAAGAGATAAAGATTTAAATACCAAACAAAAGGCAGCTGCGCTTGGGAACTGAAGGACAACCCATGTTCACAAATTCCGTGTCGGGGAACTGACTCGGAGCAAGCAGCCACAGGTTCAAGCCACCGAAGGCACAGCCTTGAGTCCCGCGGGAGACACATGTCCTCATACTGTCACCACGGCCCACCACCTGGCCCCCCGTGACGTGGGCGCAGGTGACCAACCAGACTCTGGACGTGCAGGACGCAGACCACGTGTCTTCACTGCTGAAAAGAGCCAGCTCACATTTCTAAGCCGGGTGAGTGTTAACAAATTTACACACAGAGAAGTTGTCCTCTGACACAGGACCGGCTTGACACATTTCAAACAAAAAAGAAGACAGAAGACATCTGAGAATGAAATTTTGAGCCAACATATAAACTGCCCAATTAAGACATAATATGATTAATACTACCCACTAGACTATAGGTAACCCACAATCCTATGTCTTTAAAATTCAGAGTAGTTTTAGCATTTATCATGGGCTTTTAAATGGTCTGTAGAGGGCTTCCCTGGTAGCTCAGTAGTAAAGAGTTCACCTGCCAATGCAAGAGACACAGGTTTGATCCCTGATCCGAGAAGATTCCACATGCTGAGGAGCAACTATGCCCACGAGCCATAACTATTGAGCCTGTGCTCTAGAGCCTCGGAGCCACAACTATGGAGCCCATGTACCACAAGTGAAGCCCATAAGCACTAGAGCCTGAGTTCCACAAGAGAAGCCACTGTAACAAGAAGCCTGCTTATCTCAACTAGAGAGTAGCCTCCACTCCCTGCAACTAGAGAGGAGCCTGCAGCAGCCGTGAAAGAGCCAAAAATAAATAAATAAAAATAAAATGCCTTTCTTTAAAAAAAAAAAAAAAAAAGGTTCTGTAAAAATACAGTGTAAAATATACTTCATGATCACCCTTAAAATACTTCCTGTCAGGCTTCCCTGGTGGTCCAGTGGGTAAGGACACCACCTTGCAACGCAAGGGGAACTGGCTCGATCCCTGGCTTGGGAAGATCCCACGTGCCGCAGAATGGCTGGACCGATGCGTCCAACTACTGAGCCGGAGCCCTGGAGCGCATGCACCCAGAACCGGTGCTCTGCAACAACAGAGGCCACTGCGATGGGAGGCCCACACAGGCTAAAGAACTAAGATAAACAAATGAAGGATCAATAGAAGTGGCCAAAAAAAAAAAAAAAATACTTCCTCTCCAACACTGCAGCTTCTTGGCAGTATTAACTACTTTCAACACCACCTTCATGTACCCCAATCCATCACCATGGTACGCTGAGCACACAGGTCTTAACCAATGCTTTCGTATATAGGTATGTATGTATGTTATCTATTTTTTCAATATATATTTGACTTTCAAATAAATGCATGTCTGTTTTTTTTTGGGGGAATTCCATTGGTCTTTCACTGGACCACCAGGGGAAGCCCAAATGCATGTCTTAAAATAATTTTAATATGAATTTATAAGTAAGTGCCATAGTGAGGTATAAAAATGTACACTTTAGGGCTTCCCTGGTGGTCCAGTGGGTAAAGAGTCCTCCTTGCAGTCCAAGGGGCACCGGATCGATCCCTGGCCCAGGAGGATCTCACATACTGCAGAAAGGCTGGACCTGTGTGTCCACTTGCGAGCCAGCACTCTGGAGCACATGCCCCAGAGCTGGTGCTCTGCGGTGAGGGAGGCCCACACAGGCCAAAGAACAAAGATGGATGAAAATTAATGATAATAATAATAATAAAAAAACAATAAGAGGTCAAAATTAAAGAAAATAAAAAAGATAGTCCATTGACACAGACCATAGGAAAAAAGTGTACAATCTAATTTGCATTTTGTATTTGACAAACAAAAATAGTAGTGCAAGTCACTCCTTTACACTCAAATTATTGCATGTATTTTTGCATATTTAAGATCAATGATGTGATTTTTAAGAACTGCCAACCCAAGAAGCAAGTAAGAGGAAGTGCCAACCCTGTTTACACAGCGATGGGATTTTATTCAGAGGTGGATCTTAGCACACGAATATATATGAGAATTAATGAGATCCTTGGTAAATTTAACAGAGAAGGAAAAGGAACATAACAGACTAAGGTCTAGCGAAGGCAATTCCTCACCAAGTGTGTAGTACATAAATTGTATCCACACTTTTACAACAGGCTTGTGTCTTTACTGACACAAATATTGATCAGATGTCAAAACCATTCATAGATCTGCATGTTAAAATGCAGAATACTTTCGGCAATTAGATTATGTATTTATTAGAATCATATTCTGCTTATTCAGTTTTATGGATATAAATTTAACTGACAAATGTTATAGCTGATCACATCACTACTGAGTTAAAAATACAAATAAAGTGTTTTTCATCTGGTATACCGTCAAGTTCAGGTATTAAATAAATCAAAGACACCCAAGAAAAAACCTAGCAAAGTAAAGCATAATAACAAATGGAAGACTGGAACAAGATTAACAACACCATTTAGAAAGAATTTCAAACTCACTTGTTTATAAAATTCAGAAAGAAAAAAAAGAATTTTACCTATATGCTACTTCCATTTTATGGAAAAAACAACAGCTAATTACTGCATTTTTACATCTAAAAATGCTATCATACACTTGTCATATTAGGACAAATGAGTGTAGCAAACATTCTAAAAATACTATGATATTGATTTTATCCTAAGTGTACTATATAGAGAAAAGACAGAGATGTCTGTCTTTGTGTATACTGTATTTGTGTTTAGTAGAATTAGGAAAATATCATCACTTTTTGCAAAAACACAGACTCCAAAGTAACAGAAACATGATTTTTAAAATGTGTTATTTATTTGTGATTAGGTACACCAACATTAGTAAAATCCAAAAATAAACCTAAGCAACAGGAAATAAGAAAGTTTTCAGCAGAAAAGAATTAAAATGAGAATGAAAACTGCAGAATGTGGCAGAGGCTCTGCTCGGCCCTTCCACAGATGAAGCTGACGGGAGGCTGGGTCAGCGACGAGCCCCCACCGACTCGGACGCACCGACAGTCACGGACGCCACCCACACATGAAGAGGAGGGCCACCCGGAAGCAGGGAAGAGTCGCTGATAGGGCAGATCGAGCCACAGAGCAGCAGACCCGCAACAAATCCAAGCATGTCCTCTCATAAAGTAGCTTCCAGCACACTCGACAGCTTCCAGTCAAGACTACGCGTAACTCGAGTGCAATGAATCCTAAGGACTTGTGTGTAGAAGTAGATGGAACTGGCATTTGAACTGGGCAGAGTGGGGCGATATAAAGGCCGCTGTGTTCCCAGGAGGCACGGCAGACCACGGCGGCGCCTGGGTGGTGAGGAAGCAAGCCTCGCGCGTGGCGTATCACCGATGGGGGAACAACTAGGCATTTGGAACTGGGGGCAGAGTGGGGCAGGAGAGGAGCAGGGTGGGAAACTCTGGCGCCGGAGAACACAGACAGACACAGGCTTTCGACCTGATTCAACTTTGTTCCATTGGTCTTTCATTTCTCTATTTTCATCCGTATTTGTTCTTTGGCTCCTGTAGGCCTCCCATCACGGTGGCGTCTGTTGTCGCAGAGCACCGGCTCTGGGCGCATGCGCTCCAGAGCTCCGGCTCAGTGATTGGACACATCAGTCCAGCCGCTCCGCGCCACGTGGGATCTTCCCAGGCCAGGGATCAAACCGGCGCCCCTTGCACTGCAAGGCAGTGTCCTTACCCACTGGACCACCAGGGGAAGCCCAAATGCATGTCTTAAAATAATTTTAATATGAATTTATAAGTAAGTGCCATAGTGAGGTATAAAAATGTACACTTTAGGGCTTCCCTGGTGGTCCAGTGGGTAAAGAGTCCTCCTTGCAGTCCAAGGGGCACCGGATCGATCCCTGGCCCAGGAGGATCTCACATACTGCAGAAAGGCTGGACCTGTGTGTCCACTTGCGAGCCAGCACTCTGGAGCACATGCCCCAGAGCTGGTGCTCTGCGGTGAGGGAGGCCCACACAGGTCGAACAATAAAGATGGATGAAAATTAATGATAATAATAATAATAAAAAAACAATAAGAGGTCAAAATTAAAGAAAATAAAAAAGATAGTCCATTGACACAGACCATAGGAAAAAAGTGTACAATCTAATTTGCATTTTGTATTTGACAAACAAAAATAGTAGTGCAAGTCACTCCTTTACACTCAAATTATTGCATGTATTTTTGCATATTTAAGATCAATGATGTGATTTTTAAGAACTGCCAACCCAAGAAGCAAGTAAGAGGAAGTGCCAACCCTGTTTACACAGCGATGGGATTTTATTCAGAGGTGGATCTTAGCACACGAATATATATGAGAATTAATGAGATCCTTGGTAAATTTAACAGAGAAGGAAAAGGAACATAACAGACTAAGGTCTAGCGAAGGCAATTCCTCACCAAGTGTGTAGTACATAAATTGTATCCACACTTTTACAACAGGCTTGTGTCTTTACTGACACAAATATTGATCAGATGTCAAAACCATTCATAGATCTGCATGTTAAAATGCAGAATACTTTCGGCAATTAGATTATGTATTTATTAGAATCATATTCTGCTTATTCAGTTTTATGGATATAAATTTAACTGACAAATGTTATAGCTGATCACATCACTACTGAGTTAAAAATACAAATAAAGTGTTTTTCATCTGGTATACCGTCAAGTTCAGGTATTAAATAAATCAAAGACACCCAAGAAAAAACCTAGCAAAGTAAAGCATAATAACAAATGGAAGACTGGAACAAGATTAACAACACCATTTAGAAAGAATTTCAAACTCACTTGTTTATAAAATTCAGAAAGAAAAAAAAGAATTTTACCTATATGCTACTTCCATTTTATGGAAAAAACAACAGCTAATTACTGCATTTTTACATCTAAAAATGCTATCATACACTTGTCATATTAGGACAAATGAGTGTAGCAAACATTCTAAAAATACTATGATATTGATTTTATCCTAAGTGTACTATATAGAGAAAAGACAGAGATGTCTGTCTTTGTGTATACTGTATTTGTGTTTAGTAGAATTAGGAAAATATCATCACTTTTTGCAAAAACACAGACTCCAAAGTAACAGAAACATGATTTTTAAAATGTGTTATTTATTTGTGATTAGGTACACCAACATTAGTAAAATCCAAAAATAAACCTAAGCAACAGGAAATAAGAAAGTTTTCAGCAGAAAAGAATTAAAATGAGAATGAAAACTGCAGAATGTGGCAGAGGCTCTGCTCGGCCCTTCCACAGATGAAGCTGACGGGAGGCTGGGTCAGCGACGAGCCCCCACCGACTCGGACGCACCGACAGTCACGGACGCCACCCACACATGAAGAGGAGGGCCACCCGGAAGCAGGGAAGAGTCGCTGATAGGGCAGATCGAGCCACAGAGCAGCAGACCCGCAACAAATCCAAGCATGTCCTCTCATAAAGTAGCTTCCAGCACACTCGACAGCTTCCAGTCAAGACTACGCGTAACTGCGAGTGCAATGAATCCTAAGGACTTGTGTGTAGAAGTAGATGGAACTGGCATTTGGAACTGGGCAGAGTGGGGCGCATATAAAGGCCGCTGTGTTCCCAGGAGGCACGGCACACCACGGCGGCGCCTGGGTGGTGAGGAAGCAAGCCTCGCGCCGTGGCGTATCACCGATGGACACAGCAAAGGAGGAGAAACCTAAACTGTGAAGCCGTGTCCTGAATTTACAGGAAGAGGCTGGAACAAGCGACAGAACGCAGGCTATGCGCAGTGCCCGGCCGCAGGAGAGGAGCAGGGTCGGGAACCTCTGGCAGCCGGAGAACACAGACAGACACAGGCTTTCGACCTGATTCAACTTTGTTCCACTGTTCATTCCATTATTTAACTGTTTCAACTTAACCAAATTACTTACTGTTCTTGCCTTGAGAACCCCAAGAACAGTATGAAAAGGCAGAAAGCTGTGACACCGAAAGATGCCCCCCAGTTCGGTGGGTGTCCAGCACGCTACTGGAGACGAGCGGAGAAACAGCTCCGGGAGGAGCGGAGAGGCTGGGCCAGAGCCGAGCGGACGCCCGGCTACGGGCGCGCCTGGGGGCCAAGCAAAGCCCGACGCTGCGAAGAACACGACTGCACAGGCGCCGGACGCCCAGGCCCGCGAGCCCAGGTGAACCGGAAGCGGCCAAACAGGAGACGGCAAGAGTGAGTTTCGACTTCTTACGAATCAGTGAACTAAAGTGGACGGGACTGGGCCAATTTAATTCAGATGACCATTATATCTACTACTGTAGGCAAGAATCCCATAGAAGAACTGAGGCAGCCCTCACAGTCAACAAGGGTCTGAAATGCAGTACTTGGGTGCAGACAGAATGATCTGGGTGCCTCTCCAAGGCAAACCATTCAACATCACAGTATTCCAAGTTTATGTCCCAACCAATAATGCCAAAGAAGATGAAGATGAACAGTGTTTTTGAAGGCCTACAAGACCTTCTAGAACTAACAACAACAACAAAAAAAAGATGTCTTTTTCATCATAGGGGATGGGAATACAGAAGTAGGAAGTCAAGAGATACCTGAAATCTCTTCTATAAAGGGCATTAATAATCATGGAAAATCAATGTTACTGGCTGATGGGTACTTTGAAAAAGAAAGTCTTAATTCAAGTTTTAAACCTCAAAATGCAATATATTTCATATCAAGAGAAAGATAAAGTCCCCAAACTAAACTAAAACTGGCTTCTTACGGCTGGTGGGGAGGGGTGTGAGCGCGCAGATTGGAGGAAAGCAGGGAGACGACGCCTGGCCTGCGGAGGCTGGCTGCGCGCGCTCAGGGCACGGCGGTCACAGGGCCGCCCGCTGACGTATCTGTGCGTTCGAAGCTGTTTTGCAATACAAAGTTAGAAAAAACTGTAAACAAAGTCAATACAAGAGTGTGCAAACACGTGATGTCAAGGAAGCCGTGAGAGAAGCAGCCCACTCCTGAGGGAAGGGAGCAGGAGACGGGCTGTGGGCTACACCGCAGGCCGGTCGTTTCAGCCCCTCCCACAAAGATGCAGAAATAAAACTTAACATCTCACTAAATTACGTAAGTAAGAATTATGTATGCTATTAGATCGTTTCATTTTTAAAAGACATTTTAAAAATGCTATTTTTAAAAATGTATTCCCTAAAAAATTCATCTTGGTAATAAAAATATTTTCTTGTTTGATGAAGTCAATGTTTGTAATTATCCAGAATTATATTCAGGACACTGGTAACTACAAAAGAGGACAAAAATCTTTTTTTAATTATTATTTTTTTATTTGGAGGATAACTGTTTTACTGAATTTTGTTGTTTTCTGTCAAATATCAACGTAAATCAACCATAGGGATACATAAGGATAAAATCTAATTGATTCTTCTTCAACAAACCCAAAGACTTTCTGTGTCACTGGGAACCTGACATTTAATTGAGCAAGTTTTAAAAACAGTTCAAATACCAGAACTTAGGCTCTTTTAAAATGAGTAACAGTTATTTAAAAATAAAGAAACTAAACTGCTATATGAATTTTTCTTAATGCTACTCAAACATGCTTCTAGTAAAATAACTAGAAACGACACATTCTTGTATAAAGGGAAGGCTGCGGACCATGCGGCCAGCACTGCAGAGACTCGAATGGAACACCTGCTCCTTGCCTGCCTCACTGCATTTACTAAGAGCTCTTAAAGGTTTCGTAACACGTCACAGTTTCTGTTTTCTGCAGAACCGCGGGGTCCCGCCTCCAGACAGGACTGGAGCAGCCAAGCCCAGGGTGACATCCCCTAGTCCCCCACCCCCCTTGCCCAGGGGCATTCCAGAAGCAGCAGGAGGACCGGAACTAGATGAGCGACACACTCCAGAGACAGCCCTTCCCAGCTAGGCTGAGGACCAGAGGCCATTTCCTTCCCCACGTCATCTGCAGTAGGAAAAACCAAAATTAAAATGACTCATAAAAATATAAAACAGTGAACTGCACTGCCTGATGCACTGGGCGAGACGAAGATAAGCAAGGCATCTGACCTAATCACACTGCTTGCTTTTTCCTCAAGCCCCTAACTGTTTAAGAGTGGCCAGAACTATATAATGATATCCTGCTTTAAAACACACATGGATTTCACTGCATAATCCTGACGCATTCTAAGAGGACAATTCCATATATCAACTGATGAGACTGCTCACAGAAAAAATATAAATCGTCTTTGATAATTAAAACATAAAACAAGAGAGTAACTATGACAGTTTTATCAACATCTCCAAAGATCTTAAAAAATACAACACTATACACCAGAACTCTCATATTCATAAATGAGTAACTATAAAAGTTTATGATGTGCAAAATATCATGCAACCATGAAATAAACATCTTTTAAAAATATTAATACAAAAATAGAAACAGAATAAATCATAGAATAAAAGCCTCTCGTTATTCGAATCTACTTCAGAAACAGAAACACAATAGAACCCCACTTTTTAGGAAAAAGACTGCCGAAGAGCCGGGCCGGGAAGCGGCTCTGCGGGGACCCCCACCGCGGCACTGCGCGACCTGAACGCCTCCGTCTGTTACGCACGAGGGTGACAGCAGAGGCGATTCGGGGGTGACCCTCGGAAACGGAGCTGGGCCTCCCCAGCCTGCTTCTCAGAAGGGCCTGTGGCCAGTGAGGACACGACCGAGGCCAGCCACGGGAGCAGCAGGAGGGCCCTTTCCTGACGCCACCACACGCCCGGAAGAGTCCTGCTTGACAAAGGCACGGACCTGTCTTCAGAGGCCGATCTGACCGGCCAGAGCCCTGCAACCTGGAAAATGAAGGAACCTCAAACACCATCCAGTTCCACAGACTCCAGTCCAGATCGGCGAGACTCTGAATGCCTAGTTCTGTCCTGATGTTTCCAATAATAACCGACTCAAAGCCAAGCCCCTCCTCGACGGGCTTTGGCTGCGGGCTGTTCCGAAGCCCCCTCTGCCCCTCGCCGCCCCTGCCAGGGGCGCCCTGAGTCCCGGGCGCGGGCCGGCCAGAGCCTCGGCCTCCCCGCTCCCCTCCACGCCGCGGGGGCCCAGAGAGGCCACGCCCGCGGCCGCCTCCGACAGCAGGCCAGGGCTCCCCTCCAACGCCGTCCTTCCCAACCTGCCGCGGCCTTCCTTGGCGCTTACCCCCCACCCCCCCTGACCCCTAACTGTTTAAGAGTGGCCAGAACTATATAATGATATCCTGCTTTAAAACACACATGGATTTCACTGCATAATCCTGACGATTCTAAGAGGACAATTCCATATATCAACTGATGAGACTGCTCACAGAAAAAATATAAATCGTCTTTGATAATTAAAACATAAAACAAGAGAGTAACTATGACAGTTTTATCAACATCTCCAAAGATCTTAAAAAATACAACACTATACACCAGAACTCTCATATTCATAAATGAGTAACTATAAAAGTTTATGATGTGCAAAATATCATGCAACCATGAAATAAACATCTTTTAAAAATATTAATACAAAAATAGAAACAGAATAAATCATAGAATAAAAGCCTCTCGTTATTCGAATCTACTTCAGAAACAGAAACACAATAGAACCCCACTTTTTAGGAAAAAGACTGCCGAAGAGCCGGGCCGGGAAGCGGCTCTGCGGGGACCCCCACCGCGGCACTGCGCGACCTGAACGCCTCCGTCTGTTACGCACGAGGGTGACAGCAGAGGCGATTCGGGGGTGACCCTCGGAAACGGAGCTGGGCCTCCCCAGCCTGCTTCTCAGAAGGGCCTGTGGCCAGTGAGGACACGACCGAGGCCAGCCACGGGAGCAGCAGGAGGGCCCTTTCCTGACGCCACCACACGCCCGGAAGAGTCCTGCTTGACAAAGGCACGGACCTGTCTTCAGAGGCCGATCTGACCGGCCAGAGCCCTGCAACCTGGAAAATGAAGGAACCTCAAACACCATCCAGTTCCACAGACTCCAGTCCAGATCGGCGAGACTCTGAATGCCTAGTTCTGTCCTGATGTTTCCAATAATAACCGACTCAAAGCCAAGCCCCTCCTCGACGGGCTTTGGCTGCGGGCTGTTCCGAAGCCCCCTCTGCCCCTCGCCGCCCCTGCCAGGGGCGCCCTGAGTCCCGGGCGCGGGCCGGCCAGAGCCTCGGCCTCTCCCCGCTCCCCTCCACGCCGCGGGGGCCCAGAGAGGCCACGCCCGCGGCCGCCTCCGACAGCAGGCCAGGGCTCCCCCTCCAACGCCGTCCTTCCCAACCTGCCGTCGGCCTTTCCTTGGCGCTTACACACCCACCGCGCCAGCCGCTGTCTCCTCGGGAACGACTCTTGATTCCCAGATTCTGAGTGTGGGAACCTTCCAGACGCCTCTAGCTCAGTGAAGGGCGTCATCACTGACCCAACCCATCCATTTGTTTATTCTTCTCTTTCATCTCATATCAATCCTTCAGCAATGCTGTTGGTTCCAACTTCAAAACGCACCCAGAATCTGACCATCCGCCCATGTTGGTCCAAACCAGCGGTGCCCCTCGCCTGAGCTGCCTGCCCTCGCCAGCCAGGGCCCTGCGCCGAGAGGCCGCCTGCCCACGCTGGAGGACGAGAGTCCGGACGGGGCGAAGGCATCCGTCCGGACCCCAGCTCCCGCCGCCCTCCTGCCGCTTTCTGGTCTGTGGAGGAGAGCTCCTGCGGCAGAAGCACAGGCCAGGTTCCCAGCCACGGCCCACACAGCAGCCCGGCGCTCCCCGAGCAGAAGCCAACCGGCCTTCTCCCCCTGCCTGCGCCCTGCTCCCGCGGGGCAAGCAGTCCCTGGGGCAGCAAAGAGGCCCGTCTCTAATCCAGGCCCCGTAAGCCTGGCGGAGCTCCCCGGCTGCCCTTGTGTGTCCAGTATTTCTGTAAGAAGGGACGCAGGACCCCTGGCCTAAACTCAGCGCTCTAATGCAGGGCCGTGCGGAGGGGCGGGGCGGCAGTCTCTAGTGTCCGCTCAGAGCTCTCGCCCCGTTGGTCCTGCGCGGTCGCGGATGACCCACACAGCTTCCAAAGGGCAGGAAGCAGGAGGAACCGAGGCAAGGAACACTGAGGCGAGCGGGACTCTATTGCACCAAGGCGAACAGAGTCCCCAGCAGAGGCCCGTGGCTTCTCCAGAGTGGACCTGCCTCCGTGCTCACTTTATTTGTAAAGAATCCTGGGAAATAATTTGTCACAAAAGCAGTTCCCTACGACGAGTTGGCAGAAAGTGCATTCTCATCCATACATCTCAGTCTGGCTCAGGTACTTATTTTTTTGTGATTTCAAGGAGGAAGAAATAAATAAAAGATTCTACATTTACTTCCAGGAGGCCAATATTACATCAGTAAAAGAAACATTTCTAGAGGTAATTCAACATATATCTCTTTAGCATGTGTTCAAACTAGTAGATGTGTTATCATTAACTTTTACATAAAGCATATTCTATAACTTTTAGCTCTAAGTGAACACATCTATCCATTCATCAGGAAACTTCCCGCAAACTATCCATTCCAACCATGCATTCATTAAAATTAGATGAGATTAACTTTTTAAAACAGAATAATTGATTCTACACAACAGCATGATATAAACAATGTAGAATCATATATAATATGTAAACACTGTACCTAATAATCATTAGAACTTCATTTCTAAACCCACAGTTATAGTATCTCAATATCATTTATGTTTGCTATTAATTTCCAGCAGACTGTGTTTCATTCTATTGTAGTAATAACAATTCATTCACGGACATGTGAATTGAAAATTTTAAAACCCTCTTCATCTCAATAAGAGATGCATTTCCAATGACATTATACTTTATATGTTTAATAATTTATCAAGTTTGTATCACTTTTGTTGTTTCAATCAACTATTTATCAGTAATACTAATTAAAATAATAATCCTTTCAGACAGTGTGCCTTCTAGAGTTTTATGGTCACAGATGCTAAGAAATAAATCTATTTCACTGTGCATATACAAATACATATATGTTGCTGTTGTTCAGTCGGTAAGTCGCGTCTGACTCTTCGACCCTGTGGACTATGGCCCGCCAGCCTCTTCTGTCCGTGAGATTCCCCAGGCAAGAATACTGGAGTGGGTTTCCACTTCCTTCCCCAGGGGATCTTCCCCACCCAGGCTTGGCAGGTGGATTCTTTACCACTGAGCCACCAAGGAAGCCCTATCCACACACACACACAAATGATGATCATTAATACATCCTCACACACATTCCCTTCCTTCTCTGGAGGAAGTGGGGAAGATCTATGAGTTCAAGAAGAAGAACAAATGTAAATTTTCTGAGAGTGAAAGAAAAGCTCTGTCATGCCTTTTAAAAATGGGTGATCGTGTGCATCAAATCACCACATACTAACAGCCTGTTGGATGTATCTGTATGTGACATAAGCAATATTTTAATGTTTTACAAGGTCAACTTTTACTCTAGACTAGAAATGACATCCTGTACAACCATCCATATTTAGAATGAAAACAGTGCTAAAGTCCAGTTTAAGATGGGGGGTGGGGGTTGAGAATTTTGAAAAACTATACAGAGAGACCCTGAGCAAGCAGAGTGCCTGTCCAGAGTGCCGCCTGCAAGGTTATCATAATAACATTAGAAAATTACATTTCTTAAACCCACAACAGATTCAAAAAGTATTTTTCAGATTTTTCTACACAACAGCATGATATAAACAATGTAGAATCATATATAATATGTAAACACTGTACCTAATAATCATTAGAACTTCATTTCTAAACCCACAGTTATAGTATCTCAATATCATTTATGTTTGCTATTAATTTCCAGCAGACTGTGTTTCATTCTATTGTAGTAATAACAATTCATTCACGGACATGTGAATTGAAAATTTTAAAACCCTCTTCATCTCAATAAGAGATGCATTTCCAATGACATTATACTTTATATGTTTAATAATTTATCAAGTTTGTATCACTTTTGTTGTTTCAATCAACTATTTATCAGTAATACTAATTAAAATAATAATCCTTTCAGACAGTGTGCCTTCTAGAGTTTTATGGTCACAGATGCTAAGAAATAAATCTATTTCACTGTGCATATACAAATACATATATGTTGCTGTTGTTCAGTCGGTAAGTCGCGTCTGACTCTTCGACCCTGTGGACTATGGCCCGCCAGCCTCTTCTGTCCGTGAGATTCCCCAGGCAAGAATACTGGAGTGGGTTTCCACTTCCTTCCCCAGGGGATCTTCCCCACCCAGGCTTGGCAGGTGGATTCTTTACCACTGAGCCACCAAGGAAGCCCTATCCACACACACACACAAATGATGATCATTAATACATCCTCACACACATTCCCTTCCTTCTCTGGAGGAAGTGGGGAAGATCTATGAGTTCAAGAAGAAGAACAAATGTAAATTTTCTGAGAGTGAAAGAAAAGCTCTGTCATGCCTTTTAAAAATGGGTGATCGTGTGCATCAAATCACCACATACTAACAGCCTGTTGGATGTATCTGTATGTGACATAAGCAATATTTTAATGTTTTACAAGGTCAACTTTTACTCTAGACTAGAAATGACATCCTGTACAACCATCCATATTTAGAATGAAAACAGTGCTAAAGTCCAGTTTAAGATGGGGGGTGGGGGTTGAGAATTTTGAAAAACTATACAGAGAGACCCTGAGCAAGCAGAGTGCCTGTCCAGAGTGCCGCCTGCAAGGTCTAGCTCTTCCCACGGATACCCAGGGCACGAAGCACACACAGCCTTCACCGCACCTTCCGGGGTCCCGCGTGATCAGACGGCTGCCTAGCCGTGCGCCGCACACACCTCCGGGGGCACCGAGAACAGCCACAGGGCCCCACTCGGCAAACCCGGACTCCCACCTCAGAACCCGCACCCCAGTCCCTCTGCCTAGAACAGGCTCCAACGTGTTTCTTCTCATCACCCAAGTTTCTACTCAAATTGCCTCAGAAACAAAAGACACTTACTTTCATTATCTGCATTATTAAAATGCTGAGCAGTATTTCTAACAGAGGCGTGAGTTTACAATTACCTCAAACACAGATACTATAGAATGCTTTCTGGGCTGGCCCTGCCTGAACCATCTAATAACCCTAACCCCCGCTCACCCATCACTTCTGGGGCCACCCGCATTCATTCCCGCCATGGCACCCACTGCCTTCTAAAATGATCGACTGTCTTACACATTTTCTGACTCTTCTGCAGGAACATGAGGCCCAAAGAAGAGCCTGATCACCACTCTACACCAGGAGCCTCAAACCAGAGCGGGCGCCAGTAAAGCTTGCTCTGTGGACACGTGTGCCAGGGGAAGGGGGCGCGCGTGCGGGGCACACCTGCTCCGTGTCGAACCCTCAGCGGCACTCCTGCACACTGAACCCCTTTTGAAAATTCTGAAAGGCAAGAGTTCCTCCCTGTATCTTTAATTAAATAACCTGAGTATCAGAGATTAACTGACGAGGCTAAGGCTGCATCAGTCAACAAGATGGCAGTTTTAGGATTAAAGCTCAGGCACCAGATTCTAATAATTCTATGCGAGAGTCTTATTCATTATGACATGTTGTTATTTTATTTCCCTAACAGTGCTTTTCACTTGTTATCTCTTTTGATCCTTGCAATAGTCTATATCTTATCACATCAGCTTTACAGATAATGAGACTAAGATTCGGATTTGCCCAAGGAAATAAACCTACTTATGGACACCGTAGGGACTCAGGTGCTATAACCCCAGCTCTCCCTTTCTTTCTAGAATCCCTCACATGCATAGACGGAGACCAATATTTAAAGTAGTGTTCACAAGGTCACACAGCTGGATGGGGAAAAGGCTAAATTAAAACTAGGTCAACGGGTTATGAAGCAAATGAACTTTCAACACATCATATCCTGCCTCTGTCAAAAGCTTGGGAGTTTACAACTGTTCTCTAGACTTTCTGAGAGATGATGAGGATATTGTTAAGAACATCAGCCGTGCCAATGAAAATGTACATGGTCCACGTAAGAGAGGCAGCCTACCCCGGGGTGGACGTGCTGTGACTCCAGCAGACCAGGACCCCTTGCTGCCCCAGAGCAGAGCAGATACCATCGCCACATACAGGGTAGCTTGGAACTTTCAAAAGGATGATCTTTTTTATATTATTTAATGACATTTTCCTACGTCCTGTGAAGTAATAGGTCTTTAAAAATAAGGATGAAAACGTTCAATAGTTCCAAAAAATTTGGAACCTCCACCTTTGGGAGGGAAAAAAAAAAGTGTATCGGAAACAGGAAAGGCCTTTTTAATATATACACCCATATGCACTTCCATTAAACATGAAAGAAGGAGAGAATTGAAAAGTTGAGATATCAGGGAGAGAGGTTATGATTTTCTCACCAAAATAGCACACTGCTCTGAAATGCTGCTCTACGGCACTCACGTATGCTTTAAAATAATGAACAATTACAAACTGAAAACAGAGCTTCCTGGTAGCTCAGTGGTGAAGAGTTCACCTGCCAACGAGGAGACACAGGTTCAATCCCTGATCCAGGAAGATCCCACATGCTGGGTAACCTGAGTATCAGAGATTAACTGACGAGGCTAAGGCTGCATCAGTCAACAAGATGGCAGTTTTAGGATTAAAGCTCAGGCACCAGATTCTAATAATTCTATAGAGTCTTATTCATTATGACATGTTGTTATTTTATTTCCCTAACAGTGCTTTTCACTTGTTATCTCTTTTGATCCTTGCAATAGTCTATATCTTATCACATCAGCTTTACAGATAATGAGACTAAGATTCGGATTTGCCCAAGGAAATAAACCTACTTATGGACACCGTAGGGACTCAGGTGCTATAACCCCAGCTCTCCCTTTCTTTCTAGAATCCCTCACATGCATAGACGGAGACCAATATTTAAAGTAGTGTTCACAAGGTCACACAGCTGGATGGGGAAAAGGCTAAATTAAAACTAGGTCAACGGGTTATGAAGCAAATGAACTTTCAACACATCATATCCTGCCTCTGTCAAAAGCTTGGGAGTTTACAACTGTTCTCTAGACTTTCTGAGAGATGATGAGGATATTGTTAAGAACATCAGCCGTGCCAATGAAAATGTACATGGTCCACGTAAGAGAGGCAGCCTACCCGGGCTGGACGTGCTGTGACTCCAGCAGACCAGGACCCCCTTGCTGCCCCAGAGCAGAGCAGATACCATCGCCACATACAGGGTAGCTTGGAACTTTCAAAAGGATGATCTTTTTTATATTATTTAATGACATTTTCCTACGTCCTGTGAAGTAATAGGTCTTTAAAAATAAGGATGAAAACGTTCAATAGTTCCAAAAAATTTGGAACCTCCACCTTTGGGAGGGAAAAAAAAAAGTGTATCGGAAACAGGAAAGGCCTTTTTAATATATACACCCATATGCACTTCCATTAAACATGAAAGAAGGAGAGAATTGAAAAGTTGAGATATCAGGGAGAGAGGTTATGATTTTCTCACCAAAATAGCACACTGCTCTGAAATGCTGCTCTACGGCACTCACGTATGCTTTAAAATAATGAACAATTACAAACTGAAAAACAGAGCTTCCCTGGTAGCTCAGTGGTGAAGAGTTCACCTGCCAACGCAGGAGACACAGGTTCAATCCCTGATCCAGGAAGATCCCACATGCTGGGGAACAACGAAGCCCGTGAGCCACAACTATCGAGTCTGTGCTCTAGAGCCTCGGAGCTGCAACTAGTGAGCCCAGGCACCGCGACTCCTGAAGCCTGGGTGCCCTAGGGCCCGAGTTCCACTGGAGAAGTCACTGCCACGAGCCTGCTCACCTCAACGAGAGAGGAGACTCCCTGCAACAACAGAAGAGCCTGCAGCAGTAATGAAAACCCAGAATAGCCAAAATTAAATACATAAAATTATTTTTAAAAAAACAAAAAAACAATACTAAGTTTTATGTTAACAGCAGCTACAATTTATATCTGACTCATCTCTGTCTCTACCAGGATCAGGTAGAAGCACTCAATACTGTTTAAACCTGGACAGGAAAGCTTTGCCTGAGCAACACAAGTCAGGCCTCTACGCCAAAGTATCATAAATTTTAATGACATAATTTTTTATATTTCTCTCCCCTAATTACATAGATGAAAAGATGTGAGGAAAACAAAAGATAATTATGGCATCAAAAAATCCAATAATGCTAGATTTCACAGTGTGCTTATGGTGCAGTGTGCTACTAAACAATTTGCACTGAAAATGTACGTAGGTATTTATCTCCATCACTACGACTATAAATAGCAAAGTATAAATCAGACCACAGTGACAGTTCAAGTGGAGAATTTAGGAGCAGAAAGTAGAAAGATCTTCAGCCATGGATGACAAATTCAATTATTTAATAGGTCTTTAAAAATAAGGATGAAAACGTTCAATAGTTCCAAAAATTTGGAACCTCCACCTTTGGGAGGGAAAAAAAGTGTATCGGAAACGGGAAAAGGGCCCTTTTTTAATATATACACCCATATGCACTTCCATTAAACATGAAAGAAGGAGAGAATTGAAAAGTTGAGATATCAGGGAGAGAGGTTATGATTTTCTCACCAAAATAGCACACTGCTCTGAAATGCTGCTCTACGGCACTCACGTATGCTTTAAAATAATGAACAATTACAAACTGAAAAACAGAGCTTCCCTGGTAGCTCAGTGGTGAAGAGTTCACCTGCCAACGCAGGAGACACAGGTTCAATCCCTGATCCAGGAAGATCCCACATGCTGGGGAACAACGAAGCCCGTGAGCCACAACTATCGAGTCTGTGCTCTAGAGCCTCGGAGCTGCAACTAGTGAGCCCAGGCACCGCGACTCCTGAAGCCTGGGTGCCCTAGGGCCCGAGTTCCACTGGAGAAGTCACTGCCACGAGCCTGCTCACCTCAACGAGAGAGGAGACTCCCTGCAACAACAGAAGAGCCTGCAGCAGTAATGAAAACCCAGAATAGCCAAAATTAAATACATAAAATTATTTTTAAAAAAACAAAAAAACAATACTAAGTTTTATGTTAACAGCAGCTACAATTTATATCTGACTCATCTCTGTCTCTACCAGGATCAGGTAGAAGCACTCAATACTGTTTAAACCTGGACAGGAAAGCTTTGCCTGAGCAACACAAGTCAGGCCTCTACGCCAAAGTATCATAAATTTTAATGACATAATTTTTTATATTTCTCTCCCCTAATTACATAGATGAAAAGATGTGAGGAAAACAAAAGATAATTATGGCATCAAAAAATCCAATAATGCTAGATTTCACAGTGTGCTTATGGTGCAGTGTGCTACTAAACAATTTGCACTGAAAATGTACGTAGGTATTTATCTCCATCACTACGACTATAAATAGCAAAGTATAAATCAGACCACAGTGACAGTTCAAGTGGAGAATTTAGGAGCAGAAAGTAGAAAGATCTTCAGCCATGGATGACAAATTCAATTATTTACTTAGATTTAAATCCAGTAAAATGTAATCAAATTTTTAAAATGCAATCAAAGCAGATTTCTAAATGGCCCAAGAAGAAGTTGAAAGATGAGCTGATTTTCATTTTAGGGATTCTGATCCAAGAGCCTACATAAAAAGAAACAAGACACACACCTTGGTCATGGCGGGTGACTATGTCTGCAAGAGTCTGTCATCATACAAAAGCGCAACTCCTGTAATGTAACTTTGGGGGGGAAACAAGGTCATTTTTTAAAGTAAACTGTTGTTCTAAGGTAACTTTTAATTTGGGCATATAATGTAAACTGCTATGGTGAACACACGTTGGGTCACGGAAACAACGGTAGCTGGATTCAGATGTGACCCAGCAGCCCAGGTGTTCAGGAAAAGTGCTGTTAACAGTGAGGATTGATGATCTAATCAAACTGTCACAGCCAGACCCTCGGCAGGGTGGCTGGAGGATAATATTCAGAAAGCAAGCACATGCTTAGTGTTACTTTAAATTGATGCTGACATTTTCAATTGTGAAAAGAAATTTTTTCCTAAGTAATATAGGAAACAACTCGGCTAACCTTCCGGAGGAGATCAGATAATCATGGTAGGTTGTTGTGCAAAAGCTAACTTCTCAGAAATGTGAGCACATATGAAACACAAATAATAGGACATTCTGGAGATTTACTGGAGCAATCAACATTTTAATTACTTTCTGTTTTCTTGGGTGTACAGTACTACGCCGATGAATATTCTCCACAGACAAACACAGCAATATTTTTAGCCTGGTATTTGCATTGGCGAAAAATTCCCATAAGAGTACCAGGTCAGAAGCACTAATGTTAAATCAGGAAAGCTTTGCCTGAGCAACACAAGTCAGGCCTCTCCCAAAGTATCATAAATTTTAATGACATAATTTTTATATTTCTCCCTAATTACATAGATGAAAAGATGTGAGGAAAACAAAAGATAATTATGGCATCAAAAAATCCAATAATGCTAGATTTCACAGTGTGCTTATGGTGCAGTGTGCTACTAAACAATTTGCACTGAAAATGTACGTAGGTATTTATCTCCATCACTACGACTATAAATAGCAAAGTATAAATCAGACCACAGTGACAGTTCAAGTGGAGAATTTAGGAGCAGAAAGTAGAAAGATCTTCAGCCATGGATGACAAATTCAATTATTTACTTAGATTTAAATCCAGTAAAATGTAATCAAATTTTTAAAATGCAATCAAAGCAGATTTCTAAATGGCCCAAGAAGAAGTTGAAAGATGAGCTGATTTTCATTTTAGGATTCTGATCCAAGAGCCTAAATAAAAAGAAACAAGACACACACCTTGGTCATGGCGGGTGACTATGTCTGCAAGAGTCTGTCATCATACAAAAGCGCAACTCCTGTAATGTAACTTTGGGGGGGAAACAAGGTCATTTTTTAAAGTAAACTGTTGTTCTAAGGTAACTTTTAATTTGGGCATATAATGTAAACTGCTATGGTGAACACACGTTGGGTCACGGAAACAACGGTAGCTGGATTCAGATGTGACCCAGCAGCCCAGGTGTTCAGGAAAAGTGCTGTTAACAGTGAGGATTGATGATCTAATCAAACTGTCACAGCCAGACCCTCGGCAGGGTGGCTGGAGGATAATATTCAGAAAGCAAGCACATGCTTAGTGTTACTTTAAATTGATGCTGACATTTTCAATTGTGAAAAGAAATTTTTTCCTAAGTAATATAGGAAACAACTCGGCTAACCTTCCGGAGGAGATCAGATAATCATGGTAGGTTGTTGTGCAAAAGCTAACTTCTCAGAAATGTGAGCACATATGAAACACAAATAATAGGACATTCTGGAGATTTACTGGAGCAATCAACATTTTAATTACTTTCTGTTTTCTTGGGTGTACAGTACTACGCCGATGAATATTCTCTCCACAGACAAACACAGCAATATTTTTAGCCTGGTATTTGCATTTGGTGGCGAAAAATTCCCATAAGAGTACAAATAACCAAGAGTCACGTGCTGATTAATCTAAGACTCCTCCAGTCACGTGTTAATTAAAGTAATTAATATGAGCTTTCCCGGTAATGCTATGCATCCCTCACGTGGTGTGCAGAGAAAAATAGTGATTGGATGGTCAGATTTCAAAAATATGTCTAACTCCGCCCACAATATTCAGAGGTTCCCCCCCCACAAAATCACTGATGATGGCGATTCAATAAAAACAGAGTGTGCACTGATTAAAACAACAGTTCTCTCAGAAAAGCAGGACACCAGTCCACAGATATGTGATGACTCACAAGTAGCTCAAGTGTGCAAAGATGTATCCTCCACAGGAGAGACGAGGCAGCGTGTGTGACCCGGCGAGGTCGGCCCGCAGCCCCTGCAGCCCGGGGTCGCGGCCGCTCGGGGCAGCCCACGCAGGGTCTGGCCGGCAGAGCGCCCGCCGCTCCTGCTCTGTATTCCTGGCAACCGCCCCAGCCCTCGAGATGCTGCCTCTCCTCGGCAGCCAAGGACAATCAAGTGGCTTAAATTGCTTCATGTTTTCAAGACACGTTATAAAACATTCGAGCAAAAATTTTTCCCTCCGTCATTCCTGACCTTTTTGAAACGGTGCCCCAGCAAGTATTAATATTGATAAAAACCACATTATCTCTGCCATTCACAACTGACACCCAGATCCAGGGTAACACGACACAGCTTCCCCGGTTCTTAGATAAATACGAAGAAAGTAGAAACACCAAACTTTCTTTTGTATGGGGAATCAGCACAAGCGTATACATTTTCTGGTAAGACTGATCCAATTCTTACCAGAAACGGTAAAATCTATCCTTTTAAATTTTCAGAGAAAATCTAGCAAGATGTTTAAAAAAAAAAAAAAACAAAAAAACCCACATAAAACATTTCAGAAAATCTATTTAAAAATTGTAAATACGTAGAAGGGAAATACTTATTCGGGTCAACATTTTAATTACTTTCTGTTTTCTTGGGTGTACAGTACTACGCGATGAATATTCTCTCCACAGACAAACACAGCAATATTTTTAGCCTGGTATTTGCATTTGGTGGCGAAAAATTCCCATAAGAGTACAAATAACCAAGAGTCACGTGCTGATTAATCTAAGACTCCTCCAGTCACGTGTTAATTAAAGTAATTAATATGAGCTTTCCCGGTAATGCTATGCATCCCTCACGTGGTGTGCAGAGAAAAATAGTGATTGGATGGTCAGATTTCAAAATATGTCTAACTCCGCCCACAATATTCAGAGGTTCCCCCCCCACAAAATCACTGATGATGGCGATTCAATAAAAACAGAGTGTGCACTGATTAAAACAACAGTTCTCTCAGAAAAGCAGGACACCAGTCCACAGATATGTGATGACTCACAAGTAGCTCAAGTGTGCAAAGATGTATCCTCCACAGGAGAGACGAGGCAGCGTGTGTGACCCGGCGAGGTCGGCCCGCAGCCCCTGCAGCCCGGGGTCGCGGCCGCTCGGGGCAGCCCACGCAGGGTCTGGCCGGCAGAGCGCCCGCCGCTCCTGCTCTGTATTCCTGGCAACCGCCCCAGCCCTCGAGATGCTGCCTCTCCTCGGCAGCCAAGGACAATCAAGTGGCTTAAATTGCTTCATGTTTTCAAGACACGTTATAAAACATTCGAGCAAAAATTTTTCCCTCCGTCATTCCTGACCTTTTTGAAACGGTGCCCCAGCAAGTATTAATATTGATAAAAACCACATTATCTCTGCCATTCACAACTGACACCCAGATCCAGGGTAACACGACACAGCTTCCCCGGTTCTTAGATAAATACGAAGAAAGTAGAAACACCAAACTTTCTTTTGTATGGGGAATCAGCACAAGCGTATACATTTTCTGGTAAGACTGATCCAATTCTTACCAGAAACGGTAAAATCTATCCTTTTAAATTTTCAGAGAAAATCTAGCAAGATGTTTAAAAAAAAAAAAAAACAAAAAAACCCACATAAAACATTTCAGAAAATCTATTTAAAAATTGTAAATACGTAGAAGGGAAATACTTTTCTCTCAAAAGGCAAACACTGGACAACCTTCCCTAGCTGTACAAAATGAATCCTGCCATGTTCGGTTCTAAATACAGAGAAACCCCAAAGTCACACTCAGTGTGTCCTAGCAAGTCTTCTCTCAGGGAGTTCAAATCTCCCCCTCCTCGCTCGCCGCCCCCCCAGGAGCAGCCTGGGGGCAGAGCAGCCAGGAACCCAGGGCAGTCGCCCAGGGCGGGGTGGAGGGGAGCCTTCCCACCAAGGACAAAGCCTCGGGAAGAGCAGGGCCAGGACCGCCGGGGTCCCAGGCAGGCCGCCCCACTCTGCAAGGGCCACAGGAGCCTCCCCGCAGTCTGATGGCTCAAGAGGGGCACGAGGGCCTTTCAAGGCAGGACTTGGAAGACTGAGTCCTTATGGGAGGTTCATGCAATGTTTACAGGCAACAAAACTGTCTAAGCACTACAGCCTGGTAAAGCTGGGCCCCGACCTCGCTAGCCATCACCTGTGAAAGGCCAGAAAAGGTCTGAAGTCAGCAACAAGGATAAAAAAGCAATATCACGAGCGTTCCTCATCCGCTATTACTGAATTCTATTATGCTCTGCCCTCTTAAGGAGCCTGAGAGCTTCTACACACTGGACAAGGGAAACAGTTCCACCAACAGCTGCTGATGGCTCACTCTACACGAGGGCGTGGACTGCCAGAGTTATCCTTGACCTCTGACGATTACAAATGTAATTCCTAATGGTTTTCTGGAATACCCAGAGTTTGATAAAAACATGTGTTCACATTAAGACTAGCAGACATAAAAATCTGAAATCTAAATTTAAAGATATTAAGCATTGTTGTTTTCTTTCTTTGGATAATCACTACTTGATATTTCAAACACCAGGAATTTTTTTCAATACCTTTATCAAAGCATTCTTTATGATAGGGATGATGAAATGAGCCATGAGCAATTTTAAAACTGATCTAATACAAAACAAATTAAATCTACTTTGAAATATCACACTCTATATTTGGTTACGTAAAATATATAAAATAAAAATATCAACCTTCTCCATCCTTCCAACACACACATTAAAGTAACAACCACACCCTGAAGGAAGACTGAGGTGGAAGGCAGACCAAACATAACAAAATATGGATGGTTTGAGCAGGTCCAGAATTTACACCAGAAAATAATTTAATTACTTATGAAAAGATTTACACACAATACTGTTATCAGAGTAAAACTTGATACATATAAACAACAGATTATAAGGCTATTAGATTGACTGAAATCGTGTTTATAAATTCATATAGAATATCATGATGTATGAATGAAGCGAAGGAAGTAGTAAGATATTATGATCATTATGATTCTCATCTATACAAAACTCTATACATATAGCTACACTCACAAGAGAAGTGAGAAAAGTTACCCCTCAGTAAGAGACAGGAGCAAAAGCTAACAGTGACGTCCTGGAGAGATGGATCTGCAATTCTATTTTTGTCCTTACATATGCTGATTCCATGTTTTAGCAAGCATGAGTTATTTAATTAAGAAGTTCTTTTGAAAATAAAAGATTTTGCTTTTGGAAGAGCTTCTGAGTGAGATGAGAAGGGAAGTGGAAATGGCTGTATTTCTAAGGAAGAGCATTTTCTTCCCGCAAGGTCGTGTGCATACACCATTCTGAAGGGCCTGTGTACTCCCAAGACTTTGGGAATGTTTATGGTTCATCCAAAGTAATTCACACTCTCATTCATTCATTTCCACAGGAGTGACGCTAATTTAAGAGGTGGCTGGAGGAGGTTCGGGTGCTCCCTGCTGCTAGAGCAGGATGCTCTCCAGGTGAAGGCCGTAAACCAGTCCAGGCTTTCTATCCACCACACTCTACCCCCGGCATCAGAAGCAAGCCAGCCAAGAGCCGCTGCTGTGCACCTGCTCTATGTCAGGAAATTTTGCTAAAAGATGGAATTGCATCTCAGCTACAGGTTGAAGAGCTAAGGACTGAGAACATATTCAACCGCCTTTCCTTTTCAAGATATGACTAAATGCACTTAGAAAATATAAAATAACAATTGAAAGCGCTGACCAACAGTCTGACAAACTTCCTTTTTGACTCTGAGAATCACTGACACCATCACGATACCATTTCCATGGCCCACACTTGTGAAGCTTGTGTAAGCACACTGAAACAAAACAAAATTTATAAAACCAGAAAATAATTTAATTACTTATGAAAAGATTTACACACAATACTGTTATCAGAGTAAAACTTGATACATATAAACAACAGATTATAAGGCTATTAGATTGACTGAAATCGTGTTTATAAATTCATATAGAATATCATGATGTATGAATGAAGCGAAGGAAGTAGTAAGATATTATGATCATTATGATTCTCATCTATACAAAACTCTATACATATAGCTACACTCACAAGAGAAGTGAGAAAAGTTACCCCTCAGTAAGAGACAGGAGCAAAAGCTAACAGTGACGTCCTGGAGAGATGGATCTGCAATTCTATTTTTGTCCTTACATATGCTGATTCCATGTTTTAGCAAGCATGAGTTATTTAATTAAGAAGTTCTTTTGAAAATAAAAGATTTTGCTTTTGGAAGAGCTTCTGAGTGAGATGAGAAGGGAAGTGGAAATGGCTGTATTTCTAAGGAAGAGCATTTTCTTCCCGCAAGGTCGTGTGCATACACCATTCTGAAGGGCCTGTGTACTCCCAAGACTTTGGGAATGTTTATGGTTCATCCAAAGTAATTCACACTCTCATTCATTCATTTCCACAGGAGTGACGCTAATTTAAGAGGTGGCTGGAGGAGGTTCGGGTGCTCCCTGCTGCTAGAGCAGGATGCTCTCCAGGTGAAGGCCGTAAACCAGTCCAGGCTTTCTATCCACCACACTCTACCCCCGGCATCAGAAGCAAGCCAGCCAAGAGCCGCTGCTGTGCACCTGCTCTATGTCAGGAAATTTTGCTAAAAGATGGAATTGCATCTCAGCTACAGGTTGAAGAGCTAAGGACTGAGAACATATTCAACCGCCTTTCCTTTTCAAGATATGACTAAATGCACTTAGAAAATATAAAATAACAATTGAAAGCGCTGACCAACAGTCTGACAAACTTCCTTTTTGACTCTGAGAATCACTGACACCATCACGATACCATTTCCATGGCCCACACTTGTGAAGCTTGTGTAAGCACACTGAAACAAAACAAAATTTATAAAACCAATCTCAAATATACAGACTAAAGTATATTACGACAAACTAAATATTTTACAGTTTTCATACTTAAGATAAAAGAAGTTTTAAAAAAGCTAATAATTGGGGCTTCCCTGGTGGTCCAGTGGGTAAAGAGTCCGCCTTGAAGTGCAAGGGGCACTGGTTCGATCCCTGGCCTGGGAAGACCCCACGTGCCACAGAGCAGCTGGACTGATGTGTTCAGTCACGAGCCAGTGCTCTGGAGCACATGCGCCCAGAGCCAGTGCTCTGCGACTGGAGAGGCCACTGCAATGGGAGGCCCGCACAGGCCAAAGAACAGAGATGGATGAAAAATAAATGAAAGACCAATAGAAGAGGACAAAATTAAAAAAAAAAAAAAAGCTAATAATTGATGATCAAGACAAGATTCATGTAGCAATAATTACCACTATTATTTCAAAGTGTCTCAAGCAGGAATTATCTCAAACATCAACAAAAAAAGCACAAACTACTTATCTTCTAAGCTATTCTCCTAACAGAACAAAAGAGAATAAGACTGAACAGAATGTCCAAGAATGGAAAACCACTTAAAATGTCTAGGATGAAGTTTTGAAACACCAAAAGAATTACACAGATACATATATATCGGCATGATGAATTTGAATATTAAACTATGTTTGAGTTACAAATAATGGTAGTAATTATTTAGTTTCTGAAATAAACTGAAATATTACATAAAAGTTTTATTATCAGTAATAGAATAAGATATGGATGAAGGAAGTCAAATTAACTAACAATCCGGAAGAAAAGTCTTCAACAGAACCTCTTACTGTGACATTGGGCTTCCATTCTATGCAGGCAATAAATTAAGTTTCAGTTCAAATATTTCAATATGTAAAATGGTCTGAGTTGATGTAGGCTTCCAACAGGAAATGACAGAGATTGGTTTTAGGGTTCTTAATGTCACAACAATATATATACATGCACATGTGCATATACATATACTTGTGTAAATATTATATGAATATATGTATTCCTATATTTTGAACTGCTCAATTTCCTTTAAAACAAGATATGACTAAATGCACTTAGAAAATATAAAATAACAATTGAAAGCGCTGACCAACAGTCTGACAAACTTCCTTTTTGACTCTGAGAATCACTGACACCATCACGATACCATTTCCATGGCCCACACTTGTGAAGCTTGTGTAAGCACACTGAAACAAAACAAAATTTATAAAACCAATCTCAAATATACAGACTAAAGTATATTACGACAAACTAAATATTTTACAGTTTTCATACTTAAGATAAAAGAAGTTTTAAAAAAGCTAATAATTGGGGCTTCCCTGGTGGTCCAGTGGGTAAAGAGTCCGCCTTGAAGTGCAAGGGGCACTGGTTCGATCCCTGGCCTGGGAAGACCCCACGTGCCACAGAGCAGCTGGACTGATGTGTTCAGTCACGAGCCAGTGCTCTGGAGCACATGCGCCCAGAGCCAGTGCTCTGCGACTGGAGAGGCCACTGCAATGGGAGGCCCGCACAGGCCAAAGAACAGAGATGGATGAAAAATAAATGAAAGACCAATAGAAGAGGACAAAATTAAAAAAAAAAAAAAAGCTAATAATTGATGATCAAGACAAGATTCATGTAGCAATAATTACCACTATTATTTCAAAGTGTCTCAAGCAGGAATTATCTCAAACATCAACAAAAAAAGCACAAACTACTTATCTTCTAAGCTATTCTCCTAACAGAACAAAAGAGAATAAGACTGAACAGAATGTCCAAGAATGGAAAACCACTTAAAATGTCTAGGATGAAGTTTTGAAACACCAAAAGAATTACACAGATACATATATATCGGCATGATGAATTTGAATATTAAACTATGTTTGAGTTACAAATAATGGTAGTAATTATTTAGTTTCTGAAATAAACTGAAATATTACATAAAAGTTTTATTATCAGTAATAGAATAAGATATGGATGAAGGAAGTCAAATTAACTAACAATCCGGAAGAAAAGTCTTCAACAGAACCTCTTACTGTGACATTGGGCTTCCATTCTATGCAGGCAATAAATTAAGTTTCAGTTCAAAAATTTCAATATGTAAAATGGTCTGAGTTGATGTAGGCTTCCAACAGGAAATGACAGAGATTGGTTTTAGGGTTCTTAATGTCACAACAATATATATACATGCACATGTGCATATACATATACTTGTGTAAATATTATATGAATATATGTATTCCTATATTTTTGAACTGCTCAATTTCCTTTAAAACTTAAATAATTAACCAAGCTGTAAAATGGTACAGAAAACATGGATTTCAGGAGGCAAGTGGTATGAAGCTTGCCTTCATTAAGATAAATGATCTCAGCCACTAGACACATGAGGGGAGGCGGGAGTGATGCAGCTACGTCGTGCTTACTGGAAATATGTAAGAACAAAAATGTGTTATAAGAATAAAGAAAATCACAGCTGAATTAAACCAATAGTAAAATGCAGTCTAATCAGCAGACTCAGAAGTCAGAAAGTACACAGAATGAGCACAAGAACAGCAGAGCTACAGCAGAAAACCGACATGTGGGGCTGAGACCAAGCACAGACCAGATCAGAACTCACTCACACAGCCTAGCTGTATCTTCTGACTAAATGTGCTCTGTGCTCAGGTGGTATCACATGAATGTTTTTATTTGACTTAAAAATGTAGGGACTTCCCTGGTGGTCCAGGGACTAAGATCCCACACCCCCAGTGCAGGGGGCCTGGGTTCAATTCTGGTAGGGGCACTAGATCCCACATGATGCAACTAAGATCTCAGGCAGCCAAATAAACAAAGTAAAATAAATATTTAAACAAAAATGTAGAGAAAGCCCATGTGCACACATCTGTGTGCACCTAAAGACGCTTCTCAGCCTGTTCTTAAGAAGAGAAGTCTCCCACTGTTACTACAGTCACTGAACCTCAGGAGTCCTCACGGCAACAAATGATTAAGTTAGGCCATAATATTTTCACCCAAACTAAAGTGTAATCATAAAGTAAGGAAATTGGTAAGCTTTGGCTAACAATCCGGAAGAAAAGTCTTCAACAGAACCTCTTACTGTGACATTGGGCTTCCATTCTATGCAGGCAATAAATTAAGTTTCAGTTCAAAATTTCAATATGTAAAATGGTCTGAGTTGATGTAGGCTTCCAACAGGAAATGACAGAGATTGGTTTTAGGGTTCTTAATGTCACAACAATATATATACATGCACATGTGCATATACATATACTTGTGTAAATATTATATGAATATATGTATTCCTATATTTTTGAACTGCTCAATTTCCTTTAAAACTTAAATAATTAACCAAGCTGTAAAATGGTACAGAAAACATGGATTTCAGGAGGCAAGTGGTATGAAGCTTGCCTTCATTAAGATAAATGATCTCAGCCACTAGACACATGAGGGGAGGCGGGAGTGATGCAGCTACGTCGTGCTTACTGGAAATATGTAAGAACAAAAATGTGTTATAAGAATAAAGAAAATCACAGCTGAATTAAACCAATAGTAAAATGCAGTCTAATCAGCAGACTCAGAAGTCAGAAAGTACACAGAATGAGCACAAGAACAGCAGAGCTACAGCAGAAAACCGACATGTGGGGCTGAGACCAAGCACAGACCAGATCAGAACTCACTCACACAGCCTAGCTGTATCTTCTGACTAAATGTGCTCTGTGCTCAGGTGGTATCACATGAATGTTTTTATTTGACTTAAAAATGTAGGGACTTCCCTGGTGGTCCAGGGACTAAGATCCCACACCCCCAGTGCAGGGGGCCTGGGTTCAATTCTGGTAGGGGCACTAGATCCCACATGATGCAACTAAGATCTCAGGCAGCCAAATAAACAAAGTAAAATAAATATTTAAACAAAAAAATGTAGAGAAAGCCCATGTGCACACATCTGTGTGCACCTAAAGACGCTTCTCAGCCTGTTCTTAAGAAGAGAAGTCTCCCACTGTTACTACAGTCACTGAACCTCAGGAGTCCTCACGGCAACAAATGATTAAGTTAGGCCATAATATTTTCACCCAAACTAAAGTGTAATCATAAAGTAAGGAAATTGGTAAGCTTTGGCTAACAATCTAGTAAAGAGATCAAAAAAAAAAAAAAAGAGAGAGAGAGAGAGATCAAAAACAAAGATTTTTGTCAAGAAGAATAACAGGGTTCAAATAGAACCCCAAAGTGACAAAAGTGTGTCAAGCTAATTTGAATATGTAAATTCAGATTAAGACCTCATCGCAGGGCTTTGGCTGCTCCTGGGCACCTCCACATGCCCACAGGAGAAATTTTTAGTTAACAGATGACCACTTCCTATTTATCCAAACAGTACACATTTTGACACAGACGTGAAGCACGCATTACCTGAGCACATGGTCACTGTCTCTTATCCAGTGAGATGAACAGGAATGAACATTTTTTAAAAGCTATTTTTGATACCAATGTCCAGCTTACTCTTTTCAAGGTTCTCAGGTTATGCAATGCTCAGCATAACCTAAGATGAATCTATGTTACATGACTTCGGTTGTGTGTGAGTTTAAATATTGAAGTGCTACACATGAAGAAGGAGACAAATTTTTAAAATTTATGCTTCGAAGAATGAAATTTAGATAAAACTCAAAAGCAAGAATTCTCCCAAGTGATCACTTAGTACAAAATTATTTCCCAAAGTACAAGAACGCTTTCCTGACCCCAGTGCTGAGTCTGTGTTTGCCCTGTGGGAAACAGCTCATGCAAAATGATGAATTTGCATATTTCACTATTATGTTCAGTTATTCTCCTCAGAAGGAGCCTTAAACCTCTGTGTTAAATTTTCAATGAATTACAATTTTGCTGAAGGTTTAATTGCTAAGTAATTTGTTTGAACAGTTTAAACAATTTACAATTTTAGTCAACATAAATATTTAAACAAAAAAATGTAGAGAAAGCCCATGTGCACACATCTGTGTGCACCTAAAGACGCTTCTCAGCCTGTTCTTAAGAAGAGAAGTCTCCCACTGTTACTACAGTCACTGAACCTCAGGAGTCCTCACGGCAACAAATGATTAAGTTAGGCCATAATATTTTCACCCAAACTAAAGTGTAATCATAAAGTAAGGAAATTGGTAAGCTTTGGCTAACAATCTAGTAAAGAGATCAAAAAAAAAAAAAAAGAGAGAGAGAGAGAGAGAGAGATCAAAAACAAAGATTTTTGTCAAGAAGAATAACAGGGTTCAAATAGAACCCCAAAGTGACAAAAGTGTGTCAAGCTAATTTGAATATGTAAATTCAGATTAAGACCTCATCGCAGGGCTTTGGCTGCTCCTGGGCACCTCCACATGCCCACAGGAGAAATTTTTAGTTAACAGATGACCACTTCCTATTTATCCAAACAGTACACATTTTGACACAGACGTGAAGCACGCATTACCTGAGCACATGGTCACTGTCTCTTATCCAGTGAGATGAACAGGAATGAACATTTTTTAAAAGCTATTTTTGATACCAATGTCCAGCTTACTCTTTTCAAGGTTCTCAGGTTATGCAATGCTCAGCATAACCTAAGATGAATCTATGTTACATGACTTCGGTTGTGTGTGAGTTTAAATATTGAAGTGCTACACATGAAGAAGGAGACAAATTTTTAAAATTTATGCTTCGAAGAATGAAATTTAGATAAAACTCAAAAGCAAGAATTCTCCCAAGTGATCACTTAGTACAAAATTATTTCCCAAAGTACAAGAACGCTTTCCTGACCCCAGTGCTGAGTCTGTGTTTGCCCTGTGGGAAACAGCTCATGCAAAATGATGAATTTGCATATTTCACTATTATGTTCAGTTATTCTCCTCAGAAGGAGCCTTAAACCTCTGTGTTAAATTTTCAATGAATTACAATTTTGCTGAAGGTTTAATTGCTAAGTAATTTGTTTGAACAGTTTAAACAATTTACAATTTTAGTCAACATAAAAATTTGTGGGCAATCATATGGGAAAACTCATAAAAATCACAGCTAAATTCCTTGTAATCAAAGTTTTATAGACTGAAATAGCTTTTAACTAACAAATTATCATTATGATTTGATGTTAACTGCATTACCATATTTTAATTCATTTGAAAATGAAAGAAAAAAACAGTAAACTATTAGTTCAGCAAGAGATTTAAATTAATTTTAAAGCATTAGCACTATTATAAATCTAAACACAAATTCCAAATTTTCTATCATTTTTCTGGGAGTTCAAAGATCAAGTACTTCCTAGGAAAAAATGGAATTAGGTTTAAAAGCAAGCAAAGGTCCCTCATTGTGCTTTGAAAGAGATAAAATGAGCCTATGGATATACAATAATAAGGTTTTCTTCCAACAGAGATAGTGCCTTTACTATACAAGCAGATCCTAAACTTTGTCATAAACTAATAAACCCTAAAAACAAAACAGAGACGAAAAACTGGATTCTGACTTACAATTCCACAGTGAAAACTCAACAGACTGACTGAAAACAGTGCTTGCAAGAGCTTTCTCAGGCTGAGAGTCACCTTTTTATTACCTCTCCTTACCCACCTCACACACTAC